>WHYT01014816.1:76321-107591 GCA_009806455.1 Tetrax tetrax | reverse complement strand
AAAAAAATTTTCCATTAAAAAAAAAAAAAAAAAAAAAAAAAAAAAGACAGTAGCAAAAGACTTTAAATGAAAGTGAAGTCTTAAGCTCATCACAGAAGCGTACTGAAGTTCAGCTGTCGTCTGGGTGCATCAGACTGATTTATGGGACTGAAAAATGATAGTTCCTTTAAGACTTAAAAGAGAAGCTGGGCATAAGGAATATACATGCTAAGAAGCTAGAGTGGAAAGAGAATTTGCAGCACTATCTAAGTACTGTTGTACATTTATTTCATCTCCTAATAAAGCTACTAGATTTGACGAGTGGTGACTCTTAGAGAAATTTCTGCTTGTTTATTTTGTATCAGTTCTTGTTCAGCCTCATTTTTTTGTACCTTACATTTGTATGTGGCCAGTTAGTAGAAGACTGGAAAAAATTCCACATTTTCATTTATTTTTCCGTACTATGTAGAGAAAAAAAACTTTAAATTACAGTATCAATATACCACTAGAAGAACGCAAATTCTACATCATCACCTTTGATACATGCTACTTAGTATGACAGATGGCTCACAGACGGACCCTTCTAAGCCCTTAAAAGTGTAAACACTGATAATAAAAGGAGTACGATTACAGCAAAAACTTTAAGTCACTTATGGTTTGCTGGAAAGATCCCCTAAAGTACTTTGAGCAGCAGCAATACCAGATACTCACATGTACTTGCACTGGAAAGTAAATTGCTTCACAAATGGAATCAAGTAAGGACGAAATAATTAAAGCCCTGCTAGGGCTACCGGTTGTGTTTCTCTGAAAGAGAAATACACTAATACACTGTAGAATACACTAAGAAAGATGCCAATTGTCTGTGCTACACAGTTGTTGCTCTGCTGGAAAAAAAAATAAATAAAGGAGTTGTCATTACAGCTGTATTTGAGGATTTGCATCTTATGTGGCAAATTTTCAGGAAATCTTTGGGAAAAATAAGGAGATAAACATTTTGCAGAGTTCTCATCCATGGCATCTTTCTGAAGGTGTCTAAGAATATGGCCCAGTATGCTAGATGCCAACGGTGAATGAAAGCTTTAAAAGGAAAAATAGAAGCCTCTAGACCTCTAGAATCCAACTCCAAGGGCATCTTTGCCCTTTACTGGCAACAGATATCAAACATATTCTTCATCTTTACTAAGGTTTACTGCTTTTACAGAGTGTCCCTTCAGGAGGAAAGTAGGAGGAGGAAAGTAATGACAACGAATTCAAGAAAAGTACTTTACCTTCTCTGTAATGATGCGGTTTACACACTGTTTCCCAGTAAGTGGTAAATTGCACTTTTCCAAGATTTTATGGACATTGCCCTGTGTTTAACAATATATAGACAAACATTAGTTTTCAAAATCAACATAATTTACTCAGAATTTAGGTATGTACACAAAAAAAAAAAAAAAAAAAAAAAAAAAAAAAAAAAGGAAAATCACAGTATTACTGAAACATTCAGTGTACTTAGAACACTCTGAATTCACTTCTATGGCAGATTAATCTCTGGCAATTTTGGACAGTTGTTACTTAAAATCCATATATAGGGACGTGACTAATAAGAATCTCACTGTACCAGGGAGTGGGCTTCTGAGTTTAGAAGTTCTGCTTACTTTTGCTTAATAATTTGTCTTTCCTGCTGCAATGTGAGGTTAACAGATACATGGAACCTCGCTGATGACACATCAAGGACAAAAACTAGGGAAAGACATTGCAGTCTTACACATTATCACAAACAGTATGGACAGGATCAGCCATACACATAGGCATTTCAAATCCCCAGGGCTCAAGTGCACAATCATGCTCTGAAAATAGTAAATCCAGTTTCTTTAGCCACACTGAATTCTCATTTCCTCCATCTCTCCAGGAAAGCCCAAAAGCAGACTAAGAGATGAGTGCAACATGCTCATCTTCAAGTGCCATATAGAAGTTACGCTATCTCTGGTTTAGACATAACAAATTAGCATGCAAATATAGTAGAAAAGAATGTATATATATAAAACACAGGATTTACTTTAAGGCATTTCCTTTTCTGGAGCCTCAAATGTCAGCTACTCTAAATCATAGGGAAAATGCTACCTCAAGAGAAGACACAGATTCTGACATGAAGCTGGGCAGGTAAAATTTGAGTTGTGAGTTTTTTGGTGTATTTTTCCTTCTTTTTTTCATCTTTCTTCTATTTGTTTTTAATAGGAGTTCACAAGTGGCTTCAGATCCTGCTAAATGAATGTAAGAGCTGCAAGAATGTAACTGCAAGAGCTCTGAATGGATATAAAAGAGATGGATGGCTACATTTTTAGTTAGTGTTTGTAGGCATTTTACAGAGGTAGTATTAAGTGCACATTTCTCCCATTAACACATGCTTTCATTTTTTTTCTCTGATTATCAATTTTCAGTCACATATTTCAAAACTGTCAGAGTATTACATGTCTTATTTAACCATCTGAACACCATGCTTTTTAAATTTACAATCATCTGTTTGCCTTAAGGCTTAATATAAACTCAGGAACCATCTCTGAGCCATTTTGACTTGAGTGATAACAAAATGAGCAATCCATGTGCTTTTTCAATTTATCTTTTTCTCTGAAGATCTATTTCTTTATTCTTTCTTCTATTTTACACTGGCAAGATCCACATCCGGTATAAAGGCAACTACTTTGATGAAACTCACTCACTCTTAACGAAAATAATTATTTGTGTCAGAGTGTTGCTTTCAATTGATCTACTTATATCTTGTCCATCTTGAGGACATTCCTGCACACTTTCCTTAAGAGCCAAGATTAATCTGTGCTATTTTTAATATCTTCAGTAACATGTCAGGTATACTTCTCAGCCATATGAACTGAAGTATCTCTTCTTGGCACCCAGTTGATATTGAAATGCATGGACTTGCAGAGGTGACAGCATGAAAGGCTCCTGTGACCCGGAGAACTGATACATTCCAGCTTCTTAACACTTGAACTGAAGATTATTGTATTACCAGCTAGCATTAAAGGGGACTTTTGGAAGACATCCATCAGGGCACTATCAGAATAGGAATCCTAATGGAACTGTATGAATTTTTACAGTCTGAGTTTATACAGGATTTGTTGAGATAAAGGAAAAGACTTGTACAGATACAGAAAACCTTGAGGTGTTTCAGCCTGCTTTAAGTAAAAAATCCTGTTGTTGAAGAACAAAAATGTCCTTAATCTTCCACAACACGTTAAAATCAAAACTATTCAAAATGACAGAAAGGAGTTTTCAATTCAGTGCTCCATGTTTCAGTCACATCCAAATCAAATCAAGGGCTTAAAACTAGTTTCCATTCTATTTTTATGAATGATGTAGACAACTCATTTCACAACATGTAACAATTACCAGCCTTTACTTTACTGTCTTTTGCAAAACATGACAATAATGGTATGGGGGTAAGAACTTGACTTTTATTTCTCTTAAACAGTATTTAGCAGATATGGCACAGATGCACAGGGACTGTTTACAGATTAAATAACAACCCTACATTCTATTATTTTTCTTCATGGTTATAAACAGAAAAGTAATTTAGCAAAAAATACATTAATACCATAAAGAACTTGACTTTCAATTTGCCAAGTCTCTCACAGTGGCCTAAGCACATGGATCAAAAATTGAGCCACATTTCCAACAGATATGTCCTTCTAGTTCCTGACATGCTGTGACATATAAATTTCCTGAGCTAGAGACTGCTTCTGGGCAATGCTATTTAATTGTCACCGATTAACTAAACCTAATAAAACAGTTTAGTCCTCTTCACATAGACTTAATTCTTTGAGCTTCTGCATCATCCCATCGATCATCCACAACTTCAGTAGCTGTCTGTGAAACATGTTTCTTGTTGTTCTAAACACACTGGTTGCTAATGTCAGTTGGCTACCCCTACTCATAAGGGAGTGAGTACCCATTCTGCATCCATCTTCTCCCTGCCCTTTATTATTTTATATGTTTCTATGTTATTGTTTCTCAACAGTGCTTCTTAAGGTGAAGAGTCTTCTACAAAATTCATTTCATGTTCTGTTATCTTTCTTCTGTACTTTTTGTTTTTCATTACATATAAAAATTTAAGTAATTTTAAAATGTAAATAATTTGGGGCAAAGAGTATTTAGTTTTACTTGTAACATACCGCATATCAGAGTTTAAAAAGAGGAAAATTCTTTCAGTACTTATTTGAGTGTTAGGACAGATACTAGTTTCACTTTCATAATTAAGTGTAAATTGTGTTTTGCCTGCACTGCAAGAGCTCAGCCTATTGCTATGTTTAAAAACTGCAGTATGTGTACAGAAAGGAGAATGCATTTTTAAACTTTTAGAAAACTTACTTTAATTTTAACAAGCCATTATTATTATACAAAAAAAAAAAACCAAACTTGAAAACGATAAAAAGATCCTTCACAAGATTATAAATCAGACAAAACTGACTGTAAGTTATTGCAGCAACTCTTGAACATGTTCACTGAAGGTAATGTGTATATCCCATGCCTTCCACTTTATTTCCATCCATCAAATCTTGACTGCTGTTTATTTACAGGAGACTTTGGAGTCTAGTGATAGATTTCTTATTATTTATTTGGAGAATAAGATGACATATATGTCCCTACACTAAAAAGTCAGCAGGTACAACAGATTGTCACAGTACATACAGACATTTCTTTCCGTCAGTAGCATACTGGCTCAAAGCAAGATGAAAGATTGCTCCTCTGATGCACAGATACAGATTAAATAAGTTTGTGAGAAAATCTTTTTTGTAAAGAATTAAAAAGTTGTGAATATAAAGTAACCTCTGTAAGAAGCAGTCACCCTAACGTCACCCTAACAAAAGGCTTCTGACTTTCAGAAGTGATCTCAAGGGTGCTACATTCGCTTGTGCATTTAAAAAAAAAAAAAAAAAAAAAAAAAAAAAAAAAAAAAACAAAAAAAAAAAAAAAAAAAAAAAAAAAAAAAAAAGAGAGGAGGACCTCAAAACCGTAACAGCAGCTTTTGATTTCCAAACATTAGATTTCCATATTTCATCATCTTCACTTTTGAGCAAACAAGAAGCAGTATGAAGACCCAATTAAGAGGCTAGGCAAGAGGAAAGAGTGCCAAGAATAACCTCCATCTTAAAATAAGAATACAATGAAAAATCACGCACATAGTTTAGATTTGAGTGGCTTATCACAAAAGCAGAAGTAGTAATTTATGAAAGGCTATAACTAGCTCTCTAGAAGCACACACCAGGCATTCCATGTACTTAAGAGTCCAAGTCATGTATATATATCCCAAAATAAATGGCTATGCCTGGACTGTTTGTAACAGCAAACCTATCTGTGATTCCGTCTTTTTCAGGTATCAGTACTCCTACTGATAAAAAACAACATGCAAACAACTTCCAAACACTGTACTGAAAATAGGATTTCAGTAATAGTACTTTTAAGAGAAAAACTGGCATGAATAATTACACTGTGTGTGGATTCTGAGACTCAACCAAATTCCACAGTAACTAGAAATCTAGCATAAATATTTATTCAGAGCACATTAATACCTGAAGTATGTGTCCGAGCAAATGGATAATTACACATCCAGTTTTTGGGAGGCTGTGATTGGGATGCAAATTGTAGAGATAAATTTGCTTTGCACTTTCATTAACATATTTACACATAAGCATGTGAAAAATACCGGGTCAGATTCAGCCCTGTTACTGAAAATGTGCCCTTTGAGATCACAGCTTAGTATAAATTGTAAAACTACTGTATTGTTCAACAGGTTTTTTTTTTTTAAAGTGAAAATTCACTCTTCAAATCACATTTAAAAACCTCGTAACTTATTTAGCTTTCATATTTACTATAGTTTACCATGCAAATTCCTTATGCTTGCCCTTATGCATTTTAACAGCAATATTATCTCTAACAATGCACAACTAATTCTTATTGCAGACGTAAAACAAATTTGGAATAACAGAAATACAGAAATTAAACAAAAAATTAACTATTAAATATTTGGTATAGTTCCCTGAAAACAGAGCTTTTTGTCCTTCAATCCATTTTTCTCATAGTTTGGACAGTCCCATTTGAGAAGTTTCAAATGGCAAGTTTCCTTTGACCTTCGGTGGGAGACTGTTTATAGCTATAAAACTCCCCTCACAAAGAAATCTCTAGATTAACCTCTATCACAAAATAATCTAAGACAGTCTGCATCTCATGACGACAAAAAGATCTATTCTATTAAACTGTCAGTACCAATTTGACTGGCAACTTTAAAGGTAAGTATCTTTCCATCATAAAGTACTTAAACATAAGGAACCTTCATTTTTCAAATTATTCTCAGGTGAAGAGTAAAACCTCTGGGGTAGCGTCTACTGCAGCTCTGGCAATTGCCACTCTCATTAAATTTGCATGAAGTAACTAGAAAATGTGTGCAGCTTTTAAACATCAAGTTAATATTTCATTTTTTTTTCCACGGTGAATGACTCACTTACAAGAGGAAAGGAACCATATCGACCTAGGCCCATGTTGCACCTCCATAATAACTAACAGCAAAACTGACAAATACTCAAAAAAGTAGCAGAATGAATGTAAGATGTCTTTTTTCTTCTTCTTCTTCTTTTGGTACAGCACAAAACACTTACTTAGAAAGAAATGGCAGAGTCTTACCTTGGCCGAATGCTCCATGGTGACAACCACTTTGGTCTGCGCACTGGATACCAGGTCCATGGCACCCCCCATTCCTTTCACCATCTTACCCTAAAATTGAATTTGTAATGAAAACGTAACGTTTTTACTATTGGAGGGAAAGGAAGGAAAGGAAGGAAAGGAAGGAAAGGAAGGAAAGGAAGGAAAGGAAGGAAAGGAAGGAAAGGAAGGAAAGGAAGGAAAGGAAGGAAAGGAAGGGAAAGGAAGGGAAAGGAAGGGAAAGGAAGGGAAAGGAAGGGAAAGGAAGAAAGAAAAGATAGACTATATTGGCTGCAATTACAAGATATTCACCTTTTCCTGCATAGAAAGCCCACCTGTTTTATCACCACTGTGTTCAAAAAGTAACAGAGCTTCACCAGAGAGAAAACAGCTGTCTCATTCTAAGCTCTATATGATGTCAATAGGAGAAGAATGATGAGTAGAATAAGGACCCACTGCCATAGTTGGTGCCCTGAGGCGTAACTTAAATCTGAGTAGCACCATTGGCTTCATGGAAGCCCTGACACTGAGGAGCAATGAATTTTGTTCCAACAGTTCTGATATTAGAAAAGCAAAGGGTTCATTCGTCTGTTGATAGAAATGTCATTACTTTCCCCAAAGAAATCTTCGCTTATGAAATCCAGCAACAAGAACATGTAAGTGCTCTCCACCTGCCAGTTTAGAAAGCCACGGCTCCTATCACTCTATCGGCACAAACTGATCTTTTTGTTCTATTCCAGATGTCGGTGGATGTCATTTCAGAACATCAGCAAATAAATGAATATGGATCAGTATTCACTTCTGGTTTTCCCTCAAACCAAGCAATGCTTTCTGCCTCTGTGAATCATTCTTAAAGTGTGTCTGAATTGCACCCGTTATCACAGCAGCTGTATATGACTTGGTGTGCATCTACTCCTACTTTTGCTTTCCATAATGCTGCAGCATTCAATCCCTCCCTGTTTCCACCATTTTAAACTGAACGCATCTGATCTTGGAAGGAAAGAGGTCCAGACTTGGCAAACTTCTGATGGGAAATTACCTTAAGTACAAAGTTCTATCAGTATGAGCAGAGCAGTCATTTATGGACAAGAAGCACTAGACCCCAAAAACCAAACAAGGCAACAACCTCGTATGCCACTCCAGAGTTGCTGAGGAGGGTAAAAAGGGCAGTAGAACATCAAAGTACCTGCATGATAGGGGAGGTTAGTAGGAAATATGAGGTAAAGTATTTTGCAGATTAAAATAAATTGTCTGAAGCGTTTTGTATTCGCTCTTTTTTGACTGGTTATTATCTGTAATTAAAATAAACTAGGGACAGTATACAAAACCTAAAAGTATATTATTAAACAACTGGAAAACTTCCTATTACAAAGTTTTGGTCTTATGCTTCCTTTTATTAGCTATGAGATTCAGTACCTAAATAGTATCAGTACTACGATATAAAACTTATGGAAGAGACTTGTCTCATTAACCTGCCAGGCCAGCAACTTATTGCTGTCTTGATCATTATGGTCTCTTGAAGGGAATATACATCTCCTTCCAAAAAAAACCCCAATTCATATTTCCTTAATGTTTGCACAGTGAGGAATAAATCACATCTTCCTA
Source organism: Tetrax tetrax (assembly GCA_009806455.1). Classification (NCBI taxonomy): domain Eukaryota; kingdom Metazoa; phylum Chordata; class Aves; order Otidiformes; family Otididae; genus Tetrax; species Tetrax tetrax. The sequence continues at coordinate 99,314 of WHYT01014816.1, read as the reverse complement.
TATCTATAAACAACCCCTTTGAAATTTCTCAGGTCAGATTAATATTCAATATTAATTGCATTAATTAACATTACTACTAAATATTTCTTTGCAAATACAAACCTAAAAGGGATGAGAGGATTTATCTTTGTCCTTGACTTCCTGGCACTGTTCAGATCATTCTCCATCCTATCTCGAAATACAGAGCTCTTACAGAGACTGCAGTGACCTCTCATTTGCCTGCTAGAAGCTCACTGACAAGGTAACTCACAGTAGCTGAAGACAATGGATTACATCCCCAGTAACTCAGAACAGGTTTGCACTGAGGATTATGCTATCAATGCACCTGTCCTGACAATGTCATTAGTTCATTTTCCAAGCCTTTGAGTTCTATTAACTAGTAAAGAGCTACAGCAACTACGAAATATCTGAAGAAATAAGTGCTGATGAAGGACAATGACAAAACTACTGCTGGAGGAGCTGTCATACAGGACCGAGAGAAAAGACTTCATCCATTTGTGTACAGAGAAGCAGGAAAATGCAAGTTAAGTTGAAGAGAAAGACTTAGGGACCTTTAAATTGCTGCATCTGCTCCTCCTCTTTAAGCAAACATACTCATCACTGTAGGGTGCCTGGTAAAGCAAATCAATTAAGCATCAACTCTAACTAGCCTAATAATTACATGCTTTTATTTTGAGGAATATCCAAAGCGTAAGAGCCTTACATCCCTCTCAGTGCATCTACCAAACTCCCACAGCTTGCAGTTTCCCCCACACCATAGTGGCACAGGGGACCACTCCATCCTACTGAAGACCGCTTGCAACAGCCACCTCTGCTGTGAAAACTCTGAAAAAAAACTAAATTGAGTTTATCGTGCCAGATACTAGCTGAAGTGGGAACTATACATTTTACTTCCCCCCAAAAAAGTGTCAATTTTTTATTTATTTTTGATTGAATAGGGAAAAATTCAGATAGTAAAACTGTTCACTCTTGCTTACTTGAAAAGTCACTTGAGTGTAAAGTAATAACCTATATAAAGCTCAATGATTTTAGACAATTCATTAAAAAAAAGAAAAGAGCTATTTCAAATAAGCAATTGCTAAAGTACATTTGCAGGCTTCCTGCTCCTTCTTACCGCGTTCATAAGGCCCAGGGTTTGCATGCCATCCCATTTCTATGTATTTATTTATTTATTCATTAATTTAAGATTATTTTTGTTACTTCCCAATTACATTAGTACTGCTAGCTTAAGAAACCAGAAGGAAAGACTTAATTCAGCGGTAGAGCACTGGTAAGTTGAAGCACTATTATAAAGCCCACTTCACTAACAAGAGCTTGAAGTGAGAAGAAGTTTTTTGAATGTGCTTCCTGGGAGGCTCAATGTTGGCAGTATCTGTACAGAGGATTAAGGAGAGGTCAGAAACAAGCTGACAGTTTCTTTGTAGCTCTTCTGTTCAAAGTTACCATAAAATGTCAATATTGCAGGGAAGAATTCTACTTTTCTGATTACGTGTCATCAGCAGTTCTTGCTAAGTCTCAGTCCAAATAATCACGAGATGCAAGAGGTGGAAAATCACAGACCTGGATTTATCTTTGATTTTTTAATATTAAAGATATTCAGCTCTTTTGCTCCTTCACTGACACAAAACCACAGAAAATTAATGGAACTTCTTGTAATGCTTACTTATTGCAGAATAAATTATTCTGCTATTGTGGTGATAGGGCATCTTTGAAAATATATGAGAGAAGGGTGTATGTTTTCTCATCTGATGCCTTCATAGCTGAATATCATTTGAGTGGTCAAAATACAACATTAAAGAGCTCAGGAAAGTAATTTAATCTAATTATTATTCCTAAACAGAAACCTTCCTGTTGGTTTGGTCATCTGTGGCATCCAAGACAATCTGTGGCATTCCAGCAGAAGCTTGTGAGTACTTCAAGGTGGGTGAGACAGCCGAGATACTTTGAAGAGAATCTGAAGTTTTTCCACAGTTGTATTGCAAGCTAGAAAGATGCCAAACAGACTAAAAAGAGGTGGCAGAGAGAAAAGAGGAAAACTCGAGAACCTTCAAACACTATTAAGGTATTGAATCCATGCTCTATTTTCCCGGGGGGGAGGACTTTTCTTCCACAGCTGAATTTTATACCTATTCCCAACTTCATGGTATAAAATGCATCTGAACTGATCTGGTTATGTTAAAAGAACATAATCTTTTGAGACAAACACATATCACATCAACAGTACGGCAAAGGAAACGCTAATGATGTGTTCAGCAGTGAAAACGTATCAGTGGTAAAAACAGAGTTTTAAGGATTAGAATGCAGATGGAAATAAAAGCTTGACTAATTCAATTTAAAATTGAATATCAAATTATAGTCAAGGTGAAAACGTATACCTTTTTGAAAGGAACTGAGCTACTTCTCTGCTAAGAATCCTTGCCCATGTTCTAGACTGCCCGAATACTGTATTAAATAAATAGCATTCAGTCTGAAATTTCTCCTTCCTTCCATTAAAAGAAAGAGTACATATGCATCACACTATGCCAAAAGTTAGTAGAACTACTATTTCAAAAACTCTTACAGAAGATAATGAATGCTTCTAGTTTAAACTATAGCGCTCATACAGGCCTCACATTCAATTCGAATTTTCAGGCATCCCCCTGGAAGGCCTTGGACAAGTTACCTAGGATGAGAGCGTAATGATTTTAAGAATTTCAGTACGGTCTCTGATGGCCACAGACACAGACCAGGTGGCAGATACAGAATCAATCACCAGTCTCAGCTTGCTTCTGAAAGGAAATAATTATATCGTGCCAGGGACAGCTGATAAAATACAGAGCAATTGGAACAGTATGAACTCCCCAGAGAAAAGCAGAAATGAAGGCAATGAAGTTGATACAAGATACCTCCATCACCATCATCAGTGGTGATAACACTGCAGTCAAAAGGATGAACTTCAAAGCCTTCTGCTCTGGCCCTCTCTGCGGTGCTATCTAAGCACTACTAACACACATTAGACACACACATCTCCATATAGGAGCCACATATAATTATTTACAAACACATCTCATCAACTTTTGTGGAGTTAGATGTGGTTGGTTTGGGGTTGGTTTGTTTGGGAGGGTGCGCATTAGCACAGACCTTAGCTTTGTGCAAAACACATACCAATCAAAAGGTAGTATTAAAAAAATACATATAAATAAATCTATTCTAACTACATAATAATGTAGATGACAATCCTTTGCTCATTGCTAACAGTCCTGTCCAGTGTTTAAGGGAACAGAAGGCTTACAGTTGATGAAATTAACTAAAACGAAAGCCACAACTCTTCCAGATTTCACTCGCCATTTCTTCAGTGAAAAAGACAGAATGAAGACTGTATCAAAAAAGATGTATAAAGGTGAAGATTAATTGTTCTGAAATTTTCCACTGATTTTATGTCCTTATATGGCACAATTACAGAATTATTGTAATTATATTGTCAACTATGACAGCTAGATTAGATTTTATTCTGAGAGTATGACTGAATAAGAATTACCAAGAAACACTGGGAAACCATTAATGGGATTTTTAAATCAGTAGAGTTGTTAATGCAACAACACAACAAAGAGTTAATACTTGCTCAGTGCAACAAAGCTGAGCACACTCTACCATGCATAACAAAGTAAAAATATTCTTTAAAGGATATCCGAGACAAAGATTTAGTTGTATGGCTTAGCCATGCAGAAAATCACCCGATTTTCAAGAATGCTAACCAAGTATCTCCTAAAATACAGATAATGAAAAGCAAAATTAAAAGCAAGTATAACTTTTGATAGAATGAAACATATGTTCTCGAGTGACTGACACTTCTTGGCAAAATTTATTAATAACTCTTCCCTAAAATGTAACATACAGAAATATGTGCACTAACTATATTTATATTTTTACTTCCCATAACCAGAAAATTGAAGCAGCATAAAATACGTGCAAGGAAAATTTTATTCATTTATTCTTCCATAAAACTAACTGGAAATAACCACTGGCAACAGATTTGATTGACTGAGTGAAATTCAAACGAATGCATCGAGAAACTGCATCTCAGGAGCAACTCAAAACAGTCTGTGACATGCTTCATTGAAATGGATTTGCTTTACAGCAATGAATGTTATTTCAGTGTAATGGGACAGTTAAGCCTTTCATTTACCCTTGCATACCACTTCCAAAACACATGGCATAGCATACAATAATTAAATATTACTGCCAACATAATACCAGTGTCACTTGAAAGTGATGGTTCCATATAATAGTCACAATTGTTACTACTAGCCCACAGATCAGGAGTCTTTCAACATGTGCTTGTATTTTTGATACAGGCAGAATTTCTTCAGCTGCTCTCACTATACAGATGCCTGATGCACAGATGCCATTTCCCACTTAAAAAATTTAAGAATATGAATAAAATACCAACAGTAAGCTCCTACATTCCTTCCATGCAGTCTGAAGAGCAATAAAGACAAATAAAATTGGTAGAAAAAGCCCCCCAAAAGGTAGGAGAAGTAGAGCTAACAAAATATGCTCCTCTTCTCCTTTGAGGCTCCAGGACTCTTCCAATGGTGGTAATTATGTACTGCAAGGGCTCGGCAGGGCTTCCAGGCACATGTTTGTTGGGACAGAATTAGTAAGCTGATACGCTACTGTAGGCTTCATTCCAAGAGATGTGTCTGCAAAAACCTAATATCTCTTGATATTAAAATAAAATTCCTTAAAAAATTTCTTCAATTAAAATAAAATTGAAATGTAGATTTAGAAGGAGACTCTAGGTAATTTCAAGTCCTGCCCTTCCCCTTTGACAACTACTACTGTGTAAGCCCTACTCAGTCACGTTCTAGACATCAGACTATTTCACATTACTACTAAGAGAAACCCAGTCATTGAGTATAATTAAACTGCAATACTTTCTATTCATACAGAATTTAGCTGATTTGTAGTGCTCTAATTAATTTTACAGTTAAATTATGTTTCTCAAAATTTCTTGCATTGTTGTACAACTTGAAAGAAAACACTGACAGTCTGATGCACTCAGTGCAACAGAAATACCAGAAGACGACAGTTACTAAACAGTGTGTTTAGACTCAAAATGAAAATAAGCCTTGTGCAAAGACACTTCTACTCAAGCAAAGTGGCAAATAGGCTGTAACAAGCCAGCTTGGAGAAGACCTACAGTGCTCTCAGGCATTCAGGGATATATGTCCTTTCTCCTATCATTAAAAACTATAATTTCAAGTCAGAAAAGCTCTCGCTGTGAAGCCCTCTACTCTCAGCTTTGGTAGTACAAATAGTTATTAAAAACAAAAATAAAACCAAGTTATTAAAAACAAAAAAAAAAAAAAACAAAAAACCCTCCTGTAGCTGACCTCTGACAGTTTACTTTCATTTTAAAAACATCTCCACCAGTGAACATGTAGTTCACCTCATGGTCAAAGTGTCCAAAACTGTGCAAAAGACGTACGTACTTAGAAGCTCTGTAGAAAAACTAACAATATTGTACAAAATTATATTCCTAATGCCTTAGGTTATACTGACCTCTACAGATAGTAAATTCAAAGATTTATTACTAAATTTGATTTGGGTTTACTCATGTCTTCTTTTCCAATAATCTTACTTGATAAAGCTTAAAATTTTTCTATCATTTTTCTTTCAACTTATTTAACTATTAACAGTTTTAGTTTGGCTACTCCAAGTCAGAGCATTAAAAATTAAGGCTGCTACTTCTAAACATTCAAGGATTATTTATTTATTTTTCCAATTACAGTCCAGATTCATGTATCCAAATTACATCACCCTCTTGCTCAGCCCCCTAACTGCATTACCTTAGCTATCAAAACATGAATTTTATACTCCAGCAGAAGAATATACAAACCTAGACTTAATCTGCTTGCTCAAAATTGTATTTGGTTTATATTGTTTGTAGGGAAGAGAGATGTAAATAGTATCAGTCCCAGTATCACCCCTAAGGCTGCTGTCTGTTAACCGAACCGCTGGCATCTAGGCTTTGAGCCTGGTGGTTAGTAAATAGCCAGCTTCCTTGGCCCCTTTGGATGTATCCTGTCTGCCCTCATGGACTTACACATGTCCAGTTTACTTAAACAGTCCTCAGTCCTCTTCTACAGTGGGTACTACCCACCCTCCTCCAAATTCTACCACTAACGACAGACAGCATGCCACTGAAGTCTAAGGCAAAGACGCTGAGTACCTCAACCTTGATCCAGAAGTATGTTATCCTCTCATTAATGATGTGCTTCACAGCTGTACCTTTCACCTGTAATAAGTTTCTGACTACTGAAATGTGATGCCACCGCACTGCATCCAGTTCGCTCTTTCAGATTCATCAACTTCCAGCTACAAAGCTCCTTCACCACTGGATCATGGTTCATGGGTTTTCTGCTGGTACATAACATCAACAGTAACAATAGTAACATTATTAGTTGCTTAATGGCTAAGGGATGTTCGGAAAAGCATATTAAAAAGACACAGGCACTGGTGCCACAGGGGAACATTTCAAAAGTTCTAGTGCTTTGTTTTGACCTCTGCCCAGCCTCTGATACATGTCACAGTGGCAACAAACCTTCCATTAAGGCGGCCATAGAAAAGAAAGCAGTACTTTGCACCTAGCTGCAACCACCAGAAAAGGCAGCAAAAACTGCTTCATAAAATGCTTCCATTCTGAGGGGCTCAAAAAGTCAACGGTAGAAAGGAACTACAAATAAAGCAAGTACAGGCAGGGAGACATGCGGTCAATTGCACAAGTTTTAAAATCCCAAGTGAGACAATTTAAACTGCCACAGGACTCAGGACTGCTGCAACAGTGCATGCTTGCCCTGCAGCTCTGTAGATGCAGTGAAATGCCCTGCTAGCAGCAATTTCTTACAGGAGCTTGAGAGACACAGTTAGGTCAGATTTTGTGCCCTTCAGTCATGAAGTGAAACATGGCTCCATCCAGAAGCTTCCAGCAGCCATGGGCTCGCATTTGCTCCAGCCTTTCTGGCCTACTCCATGGCCATGTCCTCAGTGTTTCTCTTCCACCTCTCTTGGCCACCTTCTCCCAGCTGCACTCTGTTCCCAGGGGCTTCTTCAAAAATTTGCCACCTCCTTCTCCTTTCCCTTTCCAGAAACCCTCTTGTTAATTGGAGAAATACCAAAGGAAGGAAGACAAAAAGTCATTATGTAGTAGTGCTTAATGGAATAAAACTACCAATAATGCCATTTTTAGGAAGTAATGTTTGCCTGAGCAAACAGCATTGTTTACTGCATGTGCTTAAAATATTCTAGAAATAAGCAGGTAAGAGCAAAGAAAGGGCTGTAGTTATTGCAATGAGCCTTCCTTAGCTCAGCTCCTAGTAAGTGCAAGTAAATATACACATGCTCACACTAGGGCTCAAGTACTATCACACTCGTATGGGACAAAAAGGACAGCTTCATGATAGTACTTATCCAAAACATAAAATTTGGAGTTATTACTTGTCTCTGAAATAATGGTGAATACCATCAATCCAAGAACCCAAAAGCTATATTGTGTAACAAATACCTAAATCAACCTAAATGCAAAGCTAAGTGAAAAATGTTACAATAAAATACAGTTTAAAGCTTCCTTACACTATGAGCTTTCAGCAAACTCAATCTTTTTATCACCCCACACAAATCTTGTGACCAAAATAAGATGCATCTCACCTATAATTCAACTTAACTGAGAGTAACATATCATCTTATTTATAGGAAAACAGGAAGATCTGAATGCACATGTGCTGGTTAATCCCATTTTAAAAACCTGCACTGTGGAATAGTTATAACAAATCAGTAAAGCAGATTAAGAATCATCTGACCAAAAGATCTCAAAACAAAGTAACCAGGGAAATGACTGCTGTCTGGATTTATGGAGTGTCATTAGGCATACTTACTCACAAGTAAACACAAACTCACTGCAACAGAAATTTGCAGATAGACAAAGGTTAGAAAGAGTGGCAAATGAGGACAGCAAAAAGTCACAGGGAACCATATGATGCATCATAGTAAAAAGGTCCATCTCAAAGGTAACAAAAAGAAAAAAAAAAAGCTACCCAGAGTTGTATATTATACCTTCCAATTTGAAAAAGTACCTGTTATTCATAAATTTGGGGCTGAACAGAATGGAGAAGAATTTTCATAAGCAAAATGAGCAATTCCAGATATGGAAAATAACGTCCTTGATATGGATGCAAAACTAAAATCGGCATCTTCCAGACAACATGAAGCGCTCAAGGAAGGAATATGAAGTCTGCACAGTTTTGAGAAAAACTTAGAATACAATCTAAGCTTCAATGTTTGAAGAAATATGTTTGTAAATGAATCTATTTTATTAATGCAAAATCTTGGCTTAATCTTTTGATAGTTTAAATCCTGAAAGGTAAGTCACAAAAATTGTCAGCGAAAGAATTTCAACATAACGATCAGAAAAATTACTTTAGCTTCTATATGGCAGAAAGTATTCTGAAATAAAGAAGTGCACAAAGCTAATGGAAAAGTGACTATTACTTAGTCACATATGGAAAAGCCAATAGGAGTGGAAGTAGAAATAAAAATAAACCTGAAAATATACCACAATGGGCTTTTTTTTAAAAAAAAAAAAAAAAAAGAAACATCAACAACATCAACAACAAAAAAAAAAGCCCCATCCCAAGCAAAAGGAAACTAAGCAAGAAAACAAGTGGTGAATTGCTCTGGCTTATGATATTGCTTTTCAAGAATGAAAGCTCTAATGAATAGCTTTTAGAGTCATCATAGATGCAAATGCATGCAGTTTTACATCCTGAGATACCAGAATGGTCAGTTGAAATTTCTGGGATTTTTTGGCATTAAAATATATCCACTGATGACTCAGGAATGCCTTTATTCAAAAATTTCACAGCTTCATAAGCTATCACTTGTGGTGCATTTTTGCTGGTTTACTATGCATACTTTACAGCAGGAATCGTTATTACTTGTTGACTTGAGTATTATGAATACTTTTCTTGCCACTTCAATTTACAAAAGCAATGGAAAAGAAAACAGAGCAATTCTAAAATTCAACCCATCCCCTTCTGCTTTTTAAGAGGCCTTCTGGAAACAGCTTAAGTAAACAGAAGGCTTTACCAGATGCAGGAACATTTAACACTGCTTTTGCAGGACCAAAGGATTGTCAAAGAAGAAAATATCAGGAGTTAAATAATCTTGAACATAAAGGATAGTCTAGGGATACATTTATGTAGCAACTTTCATTTTGCAGAAGTATAAAGCTAATGTCAGTCTAAGGCAACTCACCAAAACAAAACATAGAACTTATCCGACAATTTAAAAGATGTACAGACTAAAATAATCTTGAACGCTGCCTGTAAGAAAATCTCTAAACACTATTTACAAAAAAAAAAAAGAGTTTATACTACAACAACTTACATTTAAATATTATTTCTAGACTAACTTCAAAATTTTGACACAGAATGTAATAATTGAGAGTTACTTTTAAAAGCCACTATGTAGGCAAGTAATTTCTACTTTTATAAAAATCACAGCCACCACAAGTTAATGTGAAGGAAGTGCTTTCACAAAAACTTCTTCCAGAGCTACTTCATCCCATAAAAGAAAAGAGTAGTTCTTAGACTGACACTCATTCTCAGTGACGTATACCTGTAGTATTTGACTGACAGTGTAGATTACTTACATTTATTTATGTCAATCATCTGCAACAAACAGTTTACTAAATACAAGTTTTTGAAAGGTAGCTATTTAAAACACAGAGAGTTTGGGTGACTTATCATATCGTTGAGGTACGGAGCCATGGATAAATCAGGTGAACTCCAATTTTAGTTACCTGAAGCCTCAACTCCTTAACAACTTACATTATGATACTTCTGCCTTGGTTCAAACAGCAAAACTTGGGTTGAAGATGTAATTTGATTTATCCTTTACATTTCAGAGTGTGTGTGGGTTCCTCAGCAGAGGCTTCATTATTTTATATTCTAGTGACAAGTTCTTGTAACTTCAGACAAAAAAAAAAGTTCCTAATCACATTCAAGGAGATCACAGATTTTAGCACAAATGTGGAACTAGACAATGCAAAGTTAATCAGTATTACCTTAATTACCTTCATACTTGGACTCCTACAGTATATCTGACTATTCTATTAGGTTCAAATGCTATTAAAAGACGTTAAACAACAACAGAAGAGCACACACAGAGGATCCCAGAGTGATGCACTAAGAGCATCATCAATTTTCAGATCCCATTCTTCACAATATTAACTGGATGACACTGCAAGTAGAAAAGAGTCCTGAAAAAGCTACCACTTGTATCGGTGGCGTCTGAAAAGATCTAGCCAGCACTAGTCCATCTGTTCCACTTGCGTGAAACAACGTGGTGGTGTGAGAAGAATATCTAAGGAAGACTGTTTTCTTATGGATCTCTCCTATGTGCCACATTGCAACTTAGCCATAACATCTTCATGTACCCTACAATCACTCACACAGACACCTGGAATAGTCCTTCAGGTAACACTTTCTCCCATGTCTGCCTATACAGACCCTGTCTTTGTCCCCTCTCACTACAAGTAGCTTACGCTCCAGCCACCACTGCATGACTTGTACACTTGCAGGCCTACCGGAGAAGTCACACAAACTGCTGGGCTCAACTAACACTTCTCCAAGAGACAGGGCATTAATTTCGGGGTTTTTTCCACCTCTACACAGCTTTCAGTTTTCAAATGCTTTCCTGAAACCTTTAGCACTGCTCAGATAGAAATATGCTTCATTACCTTAAAGGAGGCTAAAAAGAAAATTTGTTTCCAGACATCTCTGATACAAACCATATCAGAAAGTACCATATTGAAAGCCATTTAAACAACAGACTTGTAAATCATGTGGAAGATACATATGTTGCTTAATGTTAAATCACAAATTATGTTCAAAGAATGGCTTCATGTCATCAGCTGCTTAAACAATACTGGGATTAGCTCATTTCTATGGCTGAAACCTGTAGAACTATTTGGGTAAACAGAATAGTATTGCATCCTTCCAGGTGTATTCAAACTGGAATGCTGTGATCTTTTGACAGAAACACTGAGAAAAATAATGCAGACTTTTAAAATAATTTTATAACGAGCTACATGCATGTTACACCTTCCTTCAAGTTCTTGCTCCAGGTACAACTATACAAGAGTTGTCATTCTCAAGAAAAACTATCAGTCCTCAGCAAAAAACCATGGCATTTGAAAGGCACAGACCCAAGATAAAGGAAAAAGGCTTATATAAATCATGTTTAGCTTTTCACAATGCTTAGCACAAGCATAATTTTAGAGGCCTGAGTCCTGATAATTGATTGCCTGGTGCCAGCAGTATGCAAGAAAACCTGTTAACCTTAAAGCTGCAGATATCCTCTATTTTAATGCTTTGAGCTTCATAACTCCCACTCTGTTTCACCCCTTTTCTCCTTTGCCTAACCCTCAGCTACATTTATATTATCCTAAATATAGTGTACTGGCAGAAGTACAAATGTCTACTTACAGGAATCATCCAGTTGGCCAGGTCGCCGTACTTAGACACCTGCATAGCTCCAAGCATTGTCAAATCAACATGGCCTCTGGCAACAGAAAGTGTGTAATTAGCATATCATGCTCAAGTAACAGCCCACAAATCTTAACAAGCTTTTGTTCACATTCTCATTACATCATTATAAAAACGGTGGCATACCACAGAGGTAGCAACCATTTTGTCACACATGTAGTTAATTTTTCTCCCCTCTAGATGTATCGCTAATGCAAATTTTTCTGTCTGCCTACTGAGCCTCAAAAATGTTATTACTTTTGTCTGGTTTTGCTTAATTGCACACACAGTCAATCAGCTCTGAACTCATACTTTTAAGTGCACTCCTTCACATATTTACATGCACTCATTATCTTTTCAGATCCATTAGGATTTAGTGTTTGTTTGCATCCAACCTCCCTCCTGAAAAACAAACAGAAAACAGGTGCAGATAGTGAATTTCCATTAGGGAGGTGGAACAAGGATCACAGTTGCAAGCTGAGCAAAGAGAATACACAGAGTGCAAGTACAGATTAGATACTTGGAAATGACCAAAAAGTAGTTGTTAAAACATAGTTACAAATGTGTTTATATATGCCAAGGCCTGGTAGACACAAACATCACTATGGTATCTACTAGTTACAGTGTTTTTCTGTTTCCAATAGCTAGACCTAATCCTCTGTAAACCATCTGATTAAGCCCATGATCATTTTACAGGCTGTTAAATGCTAACCACATTTCAAAGAATTACTAATGAGTTCAGTCACTGACTCAATTTATTCTTTTCATGTTTCAAAAGATCAGGGTTTGTGTTGTTACATACCCTCTTATCATTGCAAATGATTCATCGCTAGAGAAATAGGAAGAACCTGGAAGAACAGTGACTGTCTCCTTACCTGTAAAAGAAATAAGCTATAGTACATATGTATTTTGTCTCTTTGACAAATAAAGTCAGATATTAACCAAGAAATAAGGGTTTTCTTATCAAATGCCTTTGGAAACTGTAAAACTATGGACCTGATTACACCTACTATGTCACATGTAAACATACTCAATCATAATGAATTGTGAAGCAGTTTGTGACAGTTTTTAATGATAGGATTGCCCACTCTTTGACCACCAGAAGTTCCAGAGAAAGACATTCCTGACACCAGAGGCTAAGAAATATCTGCAGACTTCAGCTTTCTGCTCTATCCACAGAAAAAGTGAGAGGGAACTCTCTTTTGAAACAGAGAAAGGGCATCTTCAGGAGACAGAGAGGTTGCAAGGAAGAGGGAGCAGGCCAGACTGAACAGTCTAGAATGATAATCATGTAGAACACAGAAAAGCAGACAGATCTAGTCTACTCTTGCTTTGTCAAATTGCCAAATAAAATGTGCTTCTGTGTGCTCTACTGTTCTCTGCACAGTGCTTGGGTCAAGCAATGGAGCACACATAGAAGCGTCTTTATTTTGACTCCGTCCAGAGCCCTCTCTTTCCTCTCCTGCCAGCACTTTGAATCTGTCTAAGCAACAACCACATGTACAGAGTGCCTCTGGAAAGGCATAAGAAACACAGCCAAAGGCGAAATTATAAACCAAGCATGGGAAACTTGAGATAAAAAAAAGCCAAAAGACTTTAGCGCTGGATGACCTAACAACAAAAGGAAGAGGAATGAGACATCATTAAACAGATTCTAGAAATCAGTGAGAGACAACAAGATTAACTAAGAGGATGAAATAAAGTGAAGGAAGCACTCTAGGAAAGTTAAAATACAGATTTAAGTCACTTGTTTTAATTTATTGAGTTCCTTTGGTGTGTATTACACACCAAGACGTTGTATGGAAATTAAGTTTTGACATACAAAACAGCACATTTTTAAGACCATAAAAGTGGTCTCGCAGTCTGACCACAAGAATTTACCATGCAAATATCCAGACCACTGAGACTGCCTGAATTGTCTTCCCTATCAGGCACCCACCCAAGGGCACAGCCTGCAAGCAGCAACATGCAGCAAGAGCCCTGGGATCAAGTGACAAGCTAATAAAATGCTAAGAAGAAAGACACACAGGCTGAGCATCAGAGAACAATGTAGCAAGAGCACTGTACTACTCACTTCTTTAAAATGCTCTCAGGAAGTCAGTACTTGTAAATATTTTTGCTATAAGACAGGAGTCTACCTTTTAATTACAGCGAAGATAAACTCCATGTAAGACATTCAGAAAACAGGACCAAAACACACAATATTTCAGAGAAATACAATTACATTTACAGATTAAAATTTGGCAAAATCCCGAACTGGGAGTATATTTTGAAAATGTACATTTTGGGGCTGATACCGTACCATTCCAATCTACGAACACCAACAGAACTAATTCCCATTCGTTTGCCATTTAGCTTCCATTTTCTTCACACTTTTTTTTTTTTTTCCTTGGTCTGGAAAGCACCTAGAGTGGTTTTAATCCAACTAAGTGTCAGAGGGATTTAGCAGCTTCTGTGTGTTTCAATAATGGTAACGATAGTAATTTTGGTGGTACAGCTGAGGTTCATCTGTCCTACGTCCTGTCTACTGCAGCTTCGGAGGAAGATGGGAAGGTGCTTAGCAGTGAAGTACCAATACTAGAATGATCTGATTTCCATGCTGAATTCAAAGCTCTTATGTTAGCTTCACCCTGGCAAGATTGTCTCTTCAAAAATATTTATCAACCATAAAAAACAATTCAAGATCATCTTGACATCCGTATAAAAGCACAATGATTTTTCAGAGTATTTATCAAATTCTTGGATTTTTTTTTCCATGGTCATTCTGCTAATGTGTTGATTTCTAATGCATCTATTCCAATATGCATGCATAGAATTTCACCTTTTATAATCAATGTTTTATATTCTAAATACTTTTTTTCTTCCAATGACACCATTGGTATTTTTTTTAAAAAACACCTCAACTTCAGTTCAAGCATTAACACATCTCTCATGTGCCTCTGACATTTTTGTTCATACAGTGTAACATAACAGTTACCTAGCTACTAGTGAAATGCTGGACTCAATTCCTCAATAATTACTTGTTTCAGAGATAGCCTTAAATAACTCCTTATTTAAAACGTAATCCTGAAATAGAGGCAATAACATAGCAGTATGATAATGGCATCAATTAGTCAAGCCAGGTAGCAAACGTTTCAAGTCAATGAACAATCACTGGACTGCACCTGATACTAAATTAAAGGTTTGTTTGATGTTAGTGCTTTATCTCCTTTGACTTTTCAGAGTTTAATTGTACTTACTAATAGCAGCTGGAAAGGTACTAGCTATATAGATACATACATACACATCCATACATGTATGGGTATGTATGTATATGTAGATAAAAAAATAGAAAATGTGCAGGTTTTCCATGTTAAAAAAAAACAACCCTAAGATGTCAGCTATAGGTCTACAATCTATACCATTAACATTAATGAGAATTCATAAGGTGCCAAGGCCTACTTCTGTTTGTCACAATGCAATACATAGGTGTAATTTTACATGGAAATAGAGAATGGATATATGCACTATTTTCCATTAAGAAAACAGAAATCAGACAGACCCACTAAACTCTAAAAAGCTTAAGTTTTTACATGGCATGGCTGCTTCTGAGGTGCAATGCCCCAAAGCAGCTGGGCAAAACCAGCACCTGGGGACAGGCATTTCCCTGACGAGAGCGACAAAAGCAGCCACCGACAGTGAGCCCTCCATTGTGCCAGGTCCCGTTTGGGGAGCTCCTTCCCTTCGCCTGGCTGCTGCTTCATCTCCAAATGCAAATGAATTGCACTCCTGGCAACTCACTAGCCAGGAATAAATCAGGCCATTATACACAGGACATTTTAAAAAATGTCCGAAACAGAAATAATTGAAATCCATTTTCTAGAAGACACAAGGCGAAAAGTAGCAGGAAAACAAATGCATATTCCCATCTGGGCTTTGGAAAACAATACCACTTCTGAAAAAGAAGATTTGATCCCTTACTGTCTGGCCTGGAAGAGAGTTTCCTTCAGTAGCTACTAAAATGCATTAAAGCATAAGCTCTCTAACCAGAATACTAAATACCTCCATTGATCACAACCAACCTTCACTTAAAAGACGACAAATACATTAATAAGTAGATGAAACAAGAGTCTAGGTTCAAATACTGAATCAAAAGAAAGTTTTGATATTAATGATGAAAAATCATTTTCCATAAATTATATTTATTTAAAATATTTTACCTGCATTAATCAGGTCTGGATCTACTTCATTTTCAAGTGGATAAGGACCCTGAAAACAACAGACATACTCCAGCTTTACCTTAAAATACCTTTGAGATACAATTAATAACTGCTTTATTATTTCAAATGCTTATCAATGAAAATAGATATCACAGACATGTATTTTTTCTATCTTTAGCAGAACAACATCCCTGATGATATAAGTCACAATTTACATCAACTAACACATCAGGACATTGTCACAGACTGTTAATATTACTAAATAGCCACGAAGTGTGGCGTTTGTTTGGTTTGAGTGACAGACGTTTTCAGAAAAAGGTATGCAGGTGCAATTTCATAGAGCCATGTAACAGTGAAAATAACATTCACTTTAAGCTTTATTTAAAATTATGTTTGATAAGGCTTACAAGACTTAGTCTTGCTCGCTACTGAATGTTCTGACTCCTTCTAGCAAAACATATATGTAAGAACATACAAAGTGCAAAGCACTATAATCCTGAAACAAGCATTTCCTTAAAAACTTCCCTGAACTACAATGAGAATTTTATGATCATGCAATATAGCATATATTAGGATATAACTTTTAATAAAATTATAATCAGGTTAGGGGTAGTCAGGGAATAAAAGACAGCCCCTGCAAGGTAAGTGACTGCAGTAAGTGACCAAGATATATTCTTACCAAACCCAGGACTCCATTTTCACTCTGTAAGTGAACAGTTATGTCTGGACTGATGAAGTTACTTGCCAACAGCGGGATTCCAATACCCAGATTAGCTGAAGAGAATTGGTTAAGGCACAAACAGAAACAAACATACTGCAAACTAGTAATTTTTTTAAAAGCTAGCATTGTACCATACTACAATGATTAGATTAGAAGTGTTCTTTTCACAAACACTTTCATTTTTAGTTAGATGCTTCACATTTGTGATGAATTATTTTGCCATTTGGACTGTCTAATTGTATTCTGTCAAATGCTTTATGTGATAAAAAAAACCGCAGTGCAAGTAAGCGTCATTTCCAACATACATACCTTTTTCAATAAATTCTTGCAAAGCATTCAACTGCTAACACACTCTCCAGATATGGCTGGACAAAAGCTCCAGGTACCCTATATGTCTTAATATCCTGTCTATTTCAATATAGGGTGTTAACAAAATTAGAGAATGCCAGGCTGTGGGAAAGACAATAAGCATGGTAATTAACCTTTCTTAAACAAAACAGCTGCAGTTGTTATTCTAGTGAGTTTTCACTTTAACATACAGGACAGCTGAAGGATACCATACATGCCATCCTCAAACTCTAATGCAGCCCGTCTAATGATCCTCTCTCTCACATTGTCTCCTTTTTGTTTGGCTTTTGAGTCTTCCGGCTTTCGGATTGACAAACGCTGCAAAAGAAGAAGTAATCATAAGTAAAGATTAGAATCCAGACTCTTGCTTCTCAAGTATGATTTGTGATTTCACTGAGATACTTAGTCTAAAAATAATGTTATTTATCCATCTTCTACAAAAAAAAAATACCTTTTATACCAGTTCACGCTTATCTAAGCCAATGGAGTCATCAAATATTCCCAGTGATAGCCTTTGAGCAAAATGTTATTTCTTTGTCTCTATTGCCAAGGCTGAGGGAGTACGTCATACACAGACAGCTGGTTAAGAAGGCACCGAGCACTAGTGCGAATACAGTCAAGTTTGAGATTCATTACCCTAGAGATACCTAAACGGATTTGTAAAATGTCAGCCTCAAATACAAATACTGCTCTCTTCCTGCACCCATTCAATTCAGTGGTGCTATTCTAGATTTATATGCATGAGACAGACAAATGCCAGTCATCTAAAGATATTGGGAGCTAAGCAACTAAGTTTTCAAACATAAATATGTATAATCTTGCATAAATCTGCTCAAAGTTGTTTCCTGAGATTTCCTGGCCTTAAGTTGATATTTTCTAAATCATATGGAGGTGAAAATGCCACAACATTCAAGACATTTTTAAGACCTTTTTTGTAAATTATTGTTTACATAGATTATGTTCTTTGTGCATCTCTCCAATGCATACAAAATCACTCTGGGCAACATCATATCCTGCACCCCAATATGTCTTCACATCCTTTCCTACTTCAGGCCATAATGAACACATCAGGCAAAATTATCCTCTCTTTCTTTTCATCACCATAAAAGGATTTTTATGGTGTCATTTTTCCCCTTGTTGGGAGTCACTTTTATCTTAGGCAGTGAGAAACAGTCAGTATCGATCCTCTTGAATTTCCCCAGCAACTTTCTTTTTCTGCCTTGGCTATTTTGCCTAGAATTCCTTCACTTGCAAGTTACAGAAAAAGAGCAATCTCAGAGGGTTTCTCTGCAGCAAAGAGAAGGTTCGATATAAAGTATGACTTATACTAGAGGGACCATGTCTGAGCCAAATTAGGCAGGAGCTGCTATTTAAGGCCAGTATGGGTTATGACAGACTAGCTTCTCTTTATTCCTCCTTTCCTCTTTTACCACTTGTCATACTGAATACTGAAGGCTTTCATATGTCAAGCCACTTCCTTCATACATAATCATTTATGGAAGAGTAAATAAATCTGCCATTTCCTTCCTATACTTCTATTAATGAGAGGCACGACAGCCAGAATTACAAAATTACACAAACAAAACTTAATAGCTGTTACAACTTCGATGTGCAGTTCATTGTAGCTTTTTTTTCCCCTTCCACCTCTCACTTCCTTTTTTTCTGAAGAGTATAGGGAAGGGGGTAGTTTACTAGGCAGGTGTATTCACTTATGCAGACAAGCAAAGAACACCAGGTGTTTGGATACAAGTCTTCCCTGGACAGAGAGTCACCTCTTTAGCAGTCACCACTGCCAAACTGCAATAAGAACAACCGTTTAATAAATGCAAAATGGAGTTCTCTCATGAAAGGTAAAAGCTCTTCTGTAAGATATTGCATCCATGCATGAGAAGGAAACAGGCCATTAATTGCAGTCTAACACAACATGCCCAAAGGAAAACAAAAAAAACCCAAAACAAAACAAAAAAAAAGACAAAAACAAAAACAAACACCAAAGAGTTTTGATATATCTGTTTCCAATCAAATACTCAACAACATGCAATATACCCTTGCAGAATAAACAGATGGAAGGGAAAAAAAAGCTTTCTAACCTTAACACTCATAAAATAGTTTACTCAGAAAAAAAAAAGGCCTTGTATGACTTTCTAGAACTTTGTGACTTCAATAATAGAAGTTTAACTATTACAACTCCTTTCTGCATTTTTTTTTTACCTTGTGTTATATATCTCCCCCTCCACCAGCTCTTCTGAAGAAATTTTGAATAATTCCCACCTCCGGAGTATGGAGACAGGAGAAATACAGAATTTCCAATTGCACTTTAACAACACACACCAAAATAAACATAGGGTCATAGTTTGAGTGAGGTATAGCCACAGAACCAAGGAAAAACAATTACACAATCATCATTTTCTTGGGTGTTTTCAGTGACGGAATACGACTGCTGCAATTTTTAATGGCCTTTGACATCTTTTGTTCAGACCAGAAATATCACTGGCTAAAAAAGGTTCTGATTAAAGAAAAGGAAAGAAAGGTTCCAGGATCTTTGCAATGTAACATAATTTAATATACAACACAGAAGGGGCCCAAGTCAAAAGCTGTCCAGTAGAAAAGAAAGTACCTAATTGACAAAGTCACCTCTTAAACTAAGTGCTCCCCTTGTTCTGTCTACAGAAGGCAAACTGAGAGAAGGAACAAGAATGAAATAGCATTTCCAACAGATTTTCAACTGTGTTAAAGCCATCCAGGACTACAGGAAGTTGCTCTGAATTATTCAGGGACTGGATCAGAGACGCTGAGCTATAAGAAACATGGCTTAATTCTCAGACCTGCACCTAACTACTACCTAAGTACCAATCAAAGCTCCATTACTCAGCAAAACTTGACAGGTCTTTCTCACACTATTTTCTCAGTTCTAAGACTTGGTGTCTACAGTAATCACCTTATAAATTCTGAAATAGTACCAAACTGAAATATGTTTTGATCAAGAAACTCAGCTACTTACTTCAATTCTCTTCTCAAACTTCTCTCCTTGTATCAGACGATCAACATAGATTTTGGGAACATGAATGTCTTCTGGGGCAAATGCTCCTATATCAACAATTTCTTCCACCTACAGAGAGAAATGGGAAAGTGAAAATATTTAGAAAAAAGGTACTCAATGAGAGATTTTATTAGCAACGGTGTTTCAAATATTACATATATAGTGGATCACATCAAGAAAACTAAAGAATTGGACAAAATAGATATACCCTTGAAAACAGGCTATTTTAGATGTTTATCTTTCCTCTTCTTTCAAAGGATTTTTCTACATACAAATTGAAAGTAGTTGCACAGCCCAGTTTGTACAACCACCTTGAGGAAGTATACCATGTACAGTTACATCAGAGTTCTTTGTACCTACAAGTAATTTCCATCCAAGCAGAAGAAAACACTACGCTGTTAACAAAACGTCAGAGTACGAAGCAGAAGTATGAATTTTAAGGATACAAACATAGAAGCTGGCTGGAAGTTTCTTCATAGTGTACTTAAAAATAAAAACTGAAAACGTTTGAACTGTAATGATCAATTGCAAGAGAGATGTGAAGATCTAGAAGTCTCTACAGCTAGTGAAACAGAGATTCAGTACAAAAGGGCACTGATCCATACATAGTACATGTTAAATGTCACCTATGTGAAACACCACAGACATTAGGGTTTTCCCTCCTGCTATGTCTGGGTTCAGAGTGGTCTAGCTGGACACCTTGCTATGGCCAGATGTCTACACCACAGACCTTCAAAGAAGTCAGGTGCTTTCCCTAACAAGTCTCACGAGCAGAGAGCACAGCTCACTCTGCCACAAAACAGACACTATTGTTAGGGCTGTACCTGCATGCAACTGCAGATAAAGTGTTAAGGCAACGGGTCAAAGATAACATCTGGAACAATCTACTAAAAAATAAATTAAATAGTTCCCAAGCTGCTTTATCACCAGGAGCTAGTTAAACTTTCAGGAATGTCCAAAGTCTAAGAACCCCAAAACAAGTCACAGGGTACGACATATCAGCAGAGATGTAACACTTAGCAGCCATTGCCACTGAGGCAACATTAAAGAGCTTAAAATTCAATTTGACATCCTACTGTTACTGCACAATGTGATCAATAATAAAATCTATAGTACATATGATACACAATTACCTTCTTACTGTGCCTTGCAGTGTGACAATAAACAAACAAACAAATCCACCCTAAAAGCAGCAGAGGGAGAGGAAAATTAACAATCTAAACACCATAGAATCAGTTTCAGATGATCCCTAAAGAAAGCCCTGGGGTAATCAGACAGGAAACAGACACGTTGCAAAATCGGTAAGGCGAAGGTGGTAAGAGGGGAGTAAACAGCCACAGAGACATCAACCTCAGTATTCATGGAGAGTAGAATCACACATCCAGAAAGTTCTCATCACAAGGCAAGGACAGGCAATCAAATCAATATTTTAAAAATTCAGACTAGTGTACTCAGGGAAAAACAGTGCAATCACATCCATGCCCTATCTCACTTGAAGTTTATTATTTTATAAACGAATTTTAAATCTCATATGGAGACCAAAACAAAAACAAGATAAAATGAAAAAAATCCTGAAGGACTCTGCACTCTCAGTGGAGTGACTGCTATCAGAACAGGTTCAAAAGGGAGGAGATGAGACTTTTCAACAAAGACATACGCAAGCATGTCTTCACTTCACAGGTGGAAAATCAGATCTGGAAAATACTAACTGCTACTGATTTGAAATTTCTCATAAAAGAATTGCATTCATTTGCTGCAGCAGCTGAGATTATTTAACCAATTTTTGGTGCTATTTGCTGGCACAATTCAACCAACTTTAACAGAACTATGCTGCCAGAAAACTTGACACACTGCATTTCCCCTCCTGCCCCCCGAATACATATAATAAATAACTTAATCCAACAAGAAATTGCTGGATTTTGCTATTAATCACCTCATTCTCTTAATTGGTTAGTATTTTGTCTCTTTGGAAACAGCAGTCAGCATGAGAGCTTTTCCTTACAAGAACCATCAACATAATTTTTTATTATTTCAGTATATTATTCTAAATTAATATAGCACAGACAATATGTATTTTGTCCTAGGGATTTCAAATGAGCCTAAGGATCCCTGCAGTCTGGAACACCTCTGTGTTCACAGGCAGCCCCCCACCATTCTTACCGGTGTTTCGCAATTTCTGTGTTCCACCCTTATGTGAAATAAGCATCACATGCAATTAAAATTAGGTATCTTAAAATATAAATATAGCAATAAAACAAAATTATGAAAAAGGATTAAAAATTTGCATGTAATGTCTGCAAGAATACATATCATCCAGGTCTGCAAGTGAAATTAATCAGCACGTTTATATGAAAAAGAAAGAATCCACACTGAGGAAGTAGAAATGTCATCTGTTTGCTCCAACTCTCTCTCCCTACTCTGCTGACAGGGAACTACATGATACCCCAGCTGAGACACTGCAGGTGGGCTGCCGGCAGCCGCTGTCAGTATTGCCAGTGCTGCTACCACAGATAAAGCTGTGCCAACAAAAGTGAAAATGGAAAATCCGATGGCTAAGGGAACCAGCAACTTAACTTTCTGTGACCACTGCAAGACAACTATAACTTTCTAGATAAGAATGATAATGCAAAAATAAATAGTTCCATAGTTGGGCATATTCACTTCCCTTTCAAGTTTCACATTTGTTTATGAGTGTTTTCTGTAACACATCCACAGCCTCAATCCTCAATCACCTGCAGACATGTAGGAGAGCATCTATATTAATAATTAAAAGGATGTATGTGTTTTCTTCCTGTTCTGCTCTCCAACTTATCTATCTTTCTGTTTTCATGTCTTTACTTATTTCAGGCTTTATTTTGTAATGTACAGAAGAATTTCTGGAAACATAAAAAATCATTATAATCCCACTGTCGTAGTTTAGCCCCGATCCGGACCAGACTACGCAGTCTCTCTCTCACTCCCCCCATCCTCCGAGAGAATAGGGAGAGATAATTTAAGAGAAGAGAGATAATTAAGAAAAAAACGACTCGAGGTTTGAGATAAGGACAGGGAGAAATCCTTACCGTCACGGGCAAAAACAGACTCGACTTGGGGAAAAACTATTCATTTATTACTACAA
>WHYT01014816.1:0-57395 GCA_009806455.1 Tetrax tetrax | reverse complement strand
GATTCAGGCTGGACATTAGGAAATATTACTTCTCGGAAAGGGTAGCCAGGCACTGGAATGCACTGCCCAGGGAGGTGGTGGAGTCACCGACCATGGGGGTGTTCAAGAAATGTTTGGATGTTGTGTTGAGGGATATGATTTAGCTGAGAAGTATTGGTGATGGTTGGACTGGATGATCTTTTAGGTCTTTTCCAATCTTGATGATTCTGTGATTCTGTGAAAATCAAGGGGTAGCCTGGTTCGGTGTGCATGCAGGGACACCCGGTGGGACACTTTGCTGGTGGCAAAGGCAAACATAAAGCAGATAACCCCTCCTAAATGCCTTACTGGAGGTGACCAAATACCACAGCATCAAGAATGTGCTACTGTCTAAGCTAGGAAGCCTGTTTCTCAGCTAGCCTCATCCCAAGTTGTTACAAAAGCTAAAAGACTTTCCAAAATAAGAATAATAATAAAAATAAAGATAAAAACACACCAAAAAAACCCCCAACCTAACAAACAAAAACACAACCCCCCCCCCAAAAAACGGAAAACCCAATAGCTCAAAACAACAGAAACAAAGGTGCATAATAACATAAGAACAAGGAACAAACATGAGACGTCACTGTAATTTCCATCAGTCCAGAATTCAAACAGGCAAAAAATTTGCAATAAAAATGCAAGTGTCTATTCTTAAGGTACTGTGGATAAAAATTGGTACCTGAAACTAGTTTTACTGAGAAGTTTGGTTTACTTAAAAAACTAATTGCTAGATGCGTTTGTACCTTCATTTACAGCTCTTGATGCTCGAAGTGTTTGAGAAATCAACTTTCAGGCAAACGCCAGGAAACCATTTAGGAAACAGAAATAGAAAGCTACTCTGTGGTCCTCAGCCATTCTTTTACCATCTTCTGCAACCTGGAAAATCAGCATGATTTGAAGTCAAGACAGTCTTGGTATCTCAGTCCTTTACCTCATTTTAAATCCTCACTTTCTTCACTGAATAATTCTATTCTACAGCATTTGCAGGGAAGGATGCTGCAAGAGCAGCATCACTAAAATCTGAGCTACTGATTCAAATTAGAACTCCAAAATTCTCACTGCAGCAATACTTACAAGGCTGCAGCTTTTCAATTCTCAATACATTGACCACCTGAAAAAAATGCATTTGTTTCATGGCAGTAGGCAATTACTCACATTGTGAACTTTTTCTATGATTCTCAATTTGAATGTCAAATCTTTCTCATTTTGTACTAGAAAACTCCATCAGAGATGCTTATAGCACAGAAAACAAATTATTGCTTTAAGATACAAAAATAAATATATATATATATGCATGCAATTTCCTTAAATCATGCCCAAAACTCTTTCTGCACCACTTTTTCAGTGGTATAATCATGTGTGATTTAAAATGTAAAGACTTCTAAATCACTGATTGATTGATGCATTTTACACACAAAACAGGGCATAAGAATTATCATCAATTTATTGTACAAATTAGTACATACAATGAAAAGTTGAATCTAGAAGATTTTAAATACTATTAATTTTCAAATTCTCATAATACAAGAGCTGAGAATATGAGTATATGACCTAATGAAATACACTTCAAACATGCAGTGTATCAAGCTTTCTACAAATTGTTATGAAAAAAACCCTTACATTTAGCTTTAGGAGCAAACAGAGGCTTTCCATCAGTTTCCCCAGCACACTGACTTCCTGACAATCTGCAGCATCTGCTGATCAACCATGGACTTGCTTTAGCTTGTTCTTTTTGAATGTCATATTTGTTCTTAACATATGTGACGGGGATAAAAGAATTTTTTTTTTTTTGAGGATTATATTCACATCTGCAATGAACTTCTGAAGCTGAATGCTGAGAAAGCTCATGATACTCATTCCAGAAAGTATCCATTGAGAAAGGAATAAAATACAAGAGAGAGATAAAAGAAAAATAAATCCGAATCTTCCAGCACAATGTTGTGTGTAGGTAAAACTATCTGAACAATAGTCAGCAACAATTCAACCTGCTGTGAATTTTAACCACTCAACGCCGCTCCAGCAATGAAGTGCCAAATCAGAACACACATAAACGTTATACATAAAAGAAAAGCAACCATAGGGGGAAAAAAAAAAACAAAAACACACAGCTAAATTAACTATCAAAGTTTATTTCCCTGAAAATCAGAAGCATGTTAACTAAATGGAAAAAGAACTACCTTATGAACTCCCTTCCGGCCCAGTCTATTCCAATGCTTCTCAAATCATCATAAGATGGCCTGTACAACAGCTGTAAAAATGTTTTGTTTCCCTGTTCTATCTTTTAATAAACACACAGAAACAAGGAATCAAATACAACAAAGGGAAATAAAAATAAGAGGAGAGCATTCAAGTCTGGGAGTGAGCTTCTTTTTGGCAAACTAAAATTACTGTGGATGCTTTTCCAAATCAGTGCCACTAGCCCCTGTATTTCAATTCCAATACTTCTCTGACTTGTTCTCTAACCTTCTACGACTGGCACTACAATAGCCGCCAAACTGCTTTTTAACATTGCTGAACACTGAAGCAGAAAAGGCATGAAACACTTCAGCCTGCTTTGTACTCTGGTGCGTTAGTTTTGTTTAGTGAGGGAGGGGCTACAGTGGCAGCTTCTGCAAGAAGCTGCTGGAAGTTTTGCTTTGTCCCATGGACTTGGCCAGGTCTAGAGGGGACATGCCGCTGGCCAGGGCTGAGCTGATTGGTAAGACTTCTGTACTTGCACTGATTACATATATTTACATATATAACATTTTTCATATATCATACTAATATATTATGGTAACTAGAATTCTACTGTCACTTCTGCCAAAAAGTGCTGCTAAGGGTGGAGGATTAAGCAGCTCAGCGTCCATCCTGTGCCAAATGGGATTCTCAAACAAAACATTCCCCCACTGCAGATCCCTGGGGCATCCCCTCAGCAACCATCCCTTGAGTGCACACAGTCATCACTGAGCAACTAAAGAATATTGAAAAAGGCTATAGCAACACAACAGCTGAGTCGTTACAGCACTTGCACAGAAGGACCTCAATTCTGTCCTTCTCGGCCTCAAATACTGATTTGTGGTTTCTCAGAAACACATCCTAATGCCCGTCCCAAGTCCAGAACCACTTCCTGTATCAGGGGGCAGTTTCAAATTCCACAGCTGGGGCATCTAGGTAAAGAAAAAGATTCTTTGAGATTGTTTCTCCAGTTTAAAATAGTACTTACATGTTTTGTTTTGGTTTGTTTTTTTTTTTTTTTTTTTTTTTTTTTACAGTAAACTGTCACTGTGCAAACACTTTAAAGAATTCCTTAGAACAGAGCTATGCATCTGAGGAAAGTTTTGCCATTTTTAAAGCACTTGGAGGAATAGACACCAAAAAAAAAGGTTCATTTTCCAGTTTCCTCAATAAAACACAATGCCATGATTTAGCACAGATAACAGGATACAAATAGCTTATTTCAGTCTGCTTCTGTCCCTTAGTGCAGCGCAGTTCATTGTACCTGAGATAATGGTGCTCACTGACGTGGCTGTGTTGTTCCTAGGCAACCAGAGATAAAACGCAGGGTTTAATGATTTTTATTTAATGCATTTTTATGAGAAAATACACTCTCTTTTTTCCTCCCCGATATTATTTGAGGTGGAAATGCTGCTTACATAGGGAGATATATTTAGCCCTCCTCCGCAATCTGAACAAGAAAATTATTCAAGCTGAATATTCAAACAGCCAGTCAATAAATATTTCTAAACATATTGACTATTAACAGTATCAAACACTTACATCATGGCAGTCGTTGAGATCTCAAACCACTTCACGAGGGACAAGTATTCAGTAGGTCTCACAGGAGAGAATAACAATGGCAAGAAAATGAACAACAGTTTAGGGACGCTTGGGGCTGTTGTGGGTGTTTACTCCTCCATGGCAAAGTGCAAGACCCCAAGCCTGTCTCACCCTCCACCTCTCCCATGCTGTCATGACACCCACACCTGGCAAGGTCACACCATGTCTTTTCCTGTGGCTTTGGTTTGCCTCAATTCTCTCCAAAAAGGAGGCATCATCACCAAAAGTTGCCCCTCCTGGTGGGATTCTGCTCACAGGAGCTTCTACAGGAAGAGGCACATCTTAGAAAGCTTCCAAATGTAACAGCCTTTGCCCTAGCAGTCAAGGCACACAACAGGAGGCCTCCCTGTAACTCTAAGCTGCTACACATTTCGTTTCCTTCCACACAATTCAAGGGGTCTGTTGAGGGGCCTGACAGCAGTACTGCCTGCTGAATTCAGCAGACGTGTCTTTCATTCAACAGAGAGTACTGGAAGTGTTACCACATCTATAAGACCACACAAGCCCCCAAGTTTCTTCCCATGCCAAGCCTTTCCTCTGCACCTTTACAAGCGCTGGTGGCTCAGTGTTTACAGATCTGAAAATGAACTGAAAGCCTCAGGTTGAAGGCTCAGCTCCGAACAAAGCTACAGCTCTGACTGCATACTTAACCCCTGCAGGTTCTGCAAGGTGAAGTAAGAAGCAGACAAACAGATAACTTATTTCAAATGCAACAATCTAGAAAAACTTAAAAAAAAAAAAAAAAAAAAGCTCCTGCAACATTTTGTTTTCACGTATAGATAATGCCAAACTAACTAATGCTGTCAATACTGGATTATTTAACATTTTTCTCTGCAAATGTTACCTTCCAAACAATAAGCAATTCAGTCGAAAACTTCTTTTTGACACTTAATACTGTTCATCTTTAAATTAAAGTAGAAATTCCACTGGACTCAGAACAGTTAGATCTTTACAGACAGTTATCTGAGCCTTACTATACATTCTTATTATCCCAAATGTTGGCAGGTTCTCCTTCCTACCACTTATATAAAAAACAGAAATGCATGTAATGGTCCAAAATATTTGTGCAGGTCAGTAAACATCTCTTGCATTTCATTAGAAGTTTACAATCAATGTATTTCTGATCCCCAAAAGGGTACTGAACAGCTACTTCTGACCATTCGCCTAGTCAAAACAAAAAAGGCTGAGGGTCAGACACTTTAATCTCAAATTGTTCGAGGGGAATTTTAAAAACCAGTAACTCTCTACTGTGTGCCACAAATGTAACTGGTAATGGTACAGCCTGACTTCCTCCTCCTTCGGAAGCATTTCTACACACAGCCAGCCTAATTTCTCACAACACAGGAGAGTTTTTAAACAAGTAACAGCTATCACTTTGTGAGGGTTTGTGAGGGTTTGTGAGGTGGAGTATTTTGTCTCTACTCTTATCCTCCACATCCACAAATACTGCCAAGTTATCCCACCTCCGAACTGTTACAAAGATTAAGTGTCTGTCCGTAGTTCAGCTAAGAGTGTAAAATGCAACATTGACTTAAACTACAGAACAGTAGCTTTAATACATTAAAGAAAAAAAAAGTGTCTTTTATTATGTATGAAAGTCAGGAGCTTTCACAGCTCCTTGTGTTAACTTTGACGGAAGGTTAACAAATGCAATTGATTCCCAGTGCACTTCCCCCTTTCACCAAGTTCACAGATACCTTGAGATTGTATTTCCAGTAGTATATATTTCCCTTGTTATGGATCTTACTATGCCAAGTGCCATTCCATATTTTTTATCAAAGATTACAAACTAAAATAAATCTGAGGAAAGACTGGTGAAATAATAAATTGTAAGAAGGAAGCGGCAGTATCAGACACAACAGGTAACCTGGGTCTACTCAGACTTAGAATCATAGAATCTTCAAAGCTGGCAAAGATCTCCAAGATCATCAAGTCCAACCATCAACCTAACACCATGTTGTGGTTTTGCTTAGTGAGGGGGGCCCTAAGGTGGTAGCTTCTGTAGGAAATTGCTAGAAGTCGCTCCCCTTTGTTCAGTGGACTCGACCGGGCCTAGGGCGGACCCACTGCTGGCCAAGGCTGAGCCGAATGGGAGCAGAATGTCCCGTGATAGCGCCTCTGCGATAACGTATTTAAGAAGGGGAAAACAGAAAAAAAAATAGAGAAGAGAAGATGTGACGAAGCTGAGCAAGGGCAGAGGCCCAGAGGGGGAGGCGCAGGCCTCCGGGGCCTTGCAGGCCTCACCCTCTGGCCTCTCGCCAGGCGGCCGACTGGGCCCAACTCAGCCGGGTCCGGCTGCAAGAGGTGGAGAGGAGAGAAGATGGGATGAATAACGCGAAGAGATCCTGAGAGGCTTTTTGAGGCTTCTGCCAGCCCGTTGTGAAGAATGAACTTTTCTTGTGAGAGAAACAGCTGCAAACACCAAGGTCAGTGAAGGAGGGGGAGGAGTAATGTGGCTCCTGGCCAAGATTCCCCTGCAGCCTGTGGTGATGACCATGGTGGAGCAGGTTGTCCCCCTGCAGCCCATGGAGGTCCACGGAGGAGCAGAGATCCTCTTGGAGCTTGGAGCCCGTGAAAGACCCCGCACCGGGGGAGGTGGATGCCTGAATGCGGCTGTGGCCCGTGGAGGGCCCGCTGGGGCAGCCGTTCTGGAGAGACTGCACTCCGTGGAAGAGATAACCTACGCCGGAGCAGTTTAATGAAGGACTGTGGCGTATGGGTGGGACCCCACACTGGAGCAGGGGAGGGATGTGAGGAGTTCTTCCCCCAACTGTGAAGCAGCGGCGTAAAACAACGCATGATGGACTAACCGCGACCCCCATTCCCTCTTCCCCCCTGTGCCGCTCGGGGGGGGAAGGTAGATAATGTTAAGCTCGGGAAGTGGGAGGGGTGGAGGAGGTTTTATTGTTTCTCTGTCTCATTATCCTGCTAGTTGTAGTAATAAATGAATAGTTTTCCCCAAGTCGAGTCTGTTTTTGCCCATGACGGTAAGGATTTCTCCCTGTCCTTATCTCAAACCTCGAGTCGTTTTTCTTAAATTATCTCTCTTTTCTTAAATTATCTCTCCCTATTCTTTTGGAGGATGGGGGGAGTGAGAGAGAGACTGCGTAGTCTGGTCCGGATCGGGGCTGAACTACGACACACCACTGTGTCCACTAAACCATGTCCTGAAGTGCAACGTCTACATGGTTTTTGAACATCTAACACAGTTTGGAACAAAACACAAAGTTAGACATCTTTGATCCAGAAATACCTGCCATACTTACACAATGCATGCTGGAAAACACTGATTACACTTTTCCCAAAGTATGCTAAAAATGGGTCAACAAGATGTAAGCAACTAATGCTGCAGGGGCCCCTGTATAATGAAGAGCAACAAGTACAGATATGCAAACAAGGAAGCAGCAGGAGCTAAGAGTAACTCTACTTTTCAGGTGACATTAGTGGCTGAAGACACTCCAGTTGTTCACAGTTGTAAATTTTCAGAAAAAGACAGAGTGAGAACAAGATGAACATAAAAAGGATAGGAGAGCTGAAGAAAATGTTTTACTGTTAGAACCACTAAGACCTCAATCTGTCCATCGTATCAACAGCACTGAGAAGTCACTGAGTGGGAAGGAAATGCCAGCTTCAGAAAGGTTTTTAATCTAGCAGAAGAGAGTAAAAGCACTAGATGGAACCTAAAGCCAAATTAATTACAGTAAAAAGACATATTTATACCAGTGAGAGTGATTAACCACTGGAACAAGCATAAACAGAAGGATAAGTTTTCCATCTCTTGTTTTGGCTGCATCAAGGCAGGATAACTTTCTGATTAAACCTATCTTCTAAAATTTAAGTTATACTCTGATGGCATGTAATTACTGAGCTTAATAGTGACATAAGTGAATGGCCTAGCACCCATCCTTCTAACAAAGTTTAACAAACGAAGTTCTGTTCCTGAAGAAAAGAGTGCTTCTAAAGGACTGGATAAAACTAGATGTATACAAATAAGCAGAAAAGGGACATAAATAATCCATCAGAGTAGCTATGAGGATCAACAACTCTCTTTTCTGTGTATTCATAGTATTCATTTTAAAGGAAAAATTCAGAAGCTCAAAAACCAGAAACAGAGGGATATGCCTCTAATTTTTGCTAGTTACCTGCCTCAGTTTGGTGCTTCATGCTAGCCAAGCAGATGTTGGCAGCATAAGTCTGGTTGCATAACAGGTACAAAGCTCCACGTTCAAAATCAAGATGAGATCACCAGACTGAGAAACTACAATCTTGCAAATCTAGATTAATCACCACACTGAAGACAAATCTGACCTGTAGCTAATTTGATGGAAAGGAACAGGGATAGCTCCAAATCTCTACTTCTAGGACTTTCTACTTAAATTAAGTGAAATGATCAGTGGGTGAAAAACAGAAACAGAGCTGGGAACAGATATTAGAATATCTGCTGCCAAGAGAATATCCGAGTTACTACCCTACACAAACTTTTTTCTTCTCCCTATAAGTGGGATTGAGAATTTCACCCTTCAGCCTTGAACAACATGGAGTCAGACAAAACCCTTCATTTGCCTCAGTTCCGTAGTGATTAGCTCTAGACAGCTGCAGGCTGACAATGCTCAGTACTGAGGACGTACTAGATGCCATATTGAGATATCTCCTTCCGATTCCCCGGGTTTGAACTCTTAAATTCAAACACAACATTCTGAACTCCACTTTGGAAGAAAGATACTTAAAAGTTAAGACAATAAGGCGTTGCATTTGGCTCAATATATCTGTTTGTCCTAAATCTCTGGTTATGCCTCTTCACCCATTAATTTGTCCATAAAAACAGAGTTGTAAGGTAATATTACTGTGCCATCTTGCAAAAAGCTTGTCAGTTTTTAAATGGTATTGACAATGCAACAAGACTCATGGTGGACACAGTTCACAGCAGATCTACTAAAGACTGTTAAGTGGAATTATAGCAAGAAGGATGTCATATAATTGCAACTCACTGACAAGAAAATTCTACCCTATCACACATCGATAGAAGAGCAGAAAGAGAGAATGCAATGGAATGTAGGTGGAAGGCTTTGATCTACTTAAATTCTCTAAATGCCAGACTGAACAAAATATGAAGGGCAAGTGACTAGAAGGAAAAGGAATGATAAAAGATTCTTTATTTCATTTTTAAAGGGAAAAATATTTTAAAATTTTATTGAAGACGAACAGTGAAAATTCAGGTACTGTTGCTTAATTGTCACTGCAAGTCATGTGACAAATTCTATGGTAATTTTTGCGATAGTTCTGCAGAAGACAAAGAAATAACTCAAATTCCAAATGTATTATTGGAGATGTTTATGTAAGAAATGCATTTTCCAGATAACATTTTAACAAAAACAAAACAAAACCCAATCCCCAAATAAAAAAAAAATAAACAAAGCAAAAAACTTGAAGAAACAAAAGCCTCTTCCACTTAGAATTTACTAGAATCATAGAATCACAGAATAGTTAGGGTAGGAAGGGACCTTTAAAGACCAGCTAGTCCAGCTTCCCTGTAAGATGCAGGGACATCTCCAACCACATCAGGTTGCTCAGAGCCCCGTCCAACCTGGCCTTGAATGTTTCCAGGGATGGGGCATCCACCACCTCTCTGGGCAACCTGTGCCAGTGTTCCAACACCCTCATTGTAATTTTTTTTTTCCTTACATCAAGTCTGAATCTACCTCCCTCTATTTTAAAATCATTACACTTTATCCTGTCACAATAAGTCCTGCTAAAAAGTTTCTCCCCGTCTCTCATGTAAGCCCCTTTTAGGTACTGGAAGGCTGCTATAAGGTCTCCCTGGAGCCTTCTCCTCTACAGACTCAGCTGTCTCAGCCTGTCCTCAGAGGAGAGCTGCTCCAGCCCTCTGATCATCTTTGTGACCCTTCTCTGGACTCACTCCAACAGGCCCATGTCCTTCTTATGTTAGAGCCTCCAGAGCTGGATGGAAATAGTCTCAAAATAGTCTAGAAAAGTTTGTCTTCATCTTACTGTCAAACCATATTTAGCTTTTATTAGATATACTAAAAACAATTTACCAGACAGTCATGAAAAAGCAAATACAGCAGTCTATCTTTTAGGTATTAATACACCTTAGCAACTCTCCAGTCAACGTACTTCCAGTGTAGACTGCTCCATGTTTTTAAACATTATCATTTCAGACAACAAGCAAAAAGGACAAAAAGATTGGAAGAAACATCTAGATCACCTAGTCCATCCTCTTTCTCAAGGCATAACCAAATGCCTGTATCTCATTCTGGACTGATACTTACGTAACCTATTAAATTTTAGAGATTACCACTGTGATAGCTCCATGTTTGCCCAATCTACATTGTTATGTACTTATCCTTATTATCAGGAAGCTTTGTATAAGGTCTTATGTTAATCTTCTCAAGCATAGACTAAGCCTACTGTTTCTTCTTTTATCCATGTATTATTTTGTTTAAAAAATTTGAAGGCTCTTGCCATGTCTCCCTTTCAAAGGCTGATCACAGTGAAAATGAAGTCCTGACCAGAATCAGATGAACAGTAACAACCGAGGAACCATGGTGAACTAATCACCAAAACAGAGCATAGTGTTAGGAGTAGGCAATGCAAGGGGACAGGTTAGACCACTGTCCCCGATACAAAATCCCCCAATGAGTCAAGAAAAGGAGAACTCTGTCCCCAAAGTACCATGCAAAACAAAGAGGTTTGTAGACTACATAGGCTTACTATGTTTCAATTCCCTACCTCTACCACAGTTGTCTTGGCAGCTTTACACATAGGTTGGTTGAAGTTTCTTGCAGTTTTCCTGCAAAAGAAAATTAGTAAATATTAAAAGCTGTAATAACACAAAGAAAGACTTTTCAAAGATGAAGTACGACAAGTATCTCTGTGATACAAACATCACAAATCTTTTTGTCAAATATCTAGAGGGCTAACAAAAATATAGGACGGAGGAAAAGGTATTATGGAATTGTATAATATGTATATAAAATTAAATCATATTTTGCTACATCAGAAAATATTTATTACAGCTCTTTTGACTTTTATTCAACACCTTGTTAATTGAAATTGGGTATGCTACTGATATCTTCTCTTATTAGATCCAAGAGCAGCAGCAAGCTGGGCTTTGTATCATGTACCTTCCCATTACTTCACTGCACAAAGAATGAAATTAATCTCCACAGGAGGGCCAGCACAGGGCCTAACAACCTCTCAAGTCCCACATATGCCTTCATAATTCAGAATAGGACTTAGGATAGCACTTTGCACAGTAGTAAATTTAATCCAATTCTCTTGATTAAAAAAGCTGTGCTGGTTTTGGCACTCACTGCAAGACTCTGGCATTCATTTTAAGTATTCCCACGCAGTATTTCTGTAACAAGAGAATCCCTAGGGAATAGAAGTAATGTGTGACATGTATAACTGTGCTGGGATCTGCACTGAGATCCTAGTAGGCATAAGGAAAAACAAGTGACCTATGTCAGCCACCTCTCTGTATTTTTCAGGAGGCAAACAAGACTGTGCAGCATAATATTTAGGAAAAACTATGTCTATTTTAGTGGAGTTCCACTGATGGCTTCTCAGCATTTTTCTCTTTTAAAAAAAAAACAGAACTCTTGAAAAATTTTCAACAAAATGCAGGAAACTATGGTTCAAAACAAGTCCAAACTCCTTTTCCCGCGTCCCATTTCCACAGAAGTATTTGTTTTCCGACCATCCTTATTTCCCAATGCCCTCTCCTCCTTTCTTCACCCTGCCGTGCAATGACCAGGCGTAGTGCTCCGGCCATGCTGAACCTTAGGATGCTGCTGCCACCTCGTGGCTTTGGGGGAGGAAGGGAATTGAAATACCCAAATCCTGAGACGACCTTGCAGTTCTAGCAGGATTTCTGGTGCAGAGACCTGCAGAATAAAAGCTATATGCAAAAACACATATCTTGGGGAAATCCTGTTTTGTTTGGAATACACAGCAGCTGTGAAGCCTCTAACAGAGGCTACAGAAGGAATAACATCTTTCATCCATGGGTCTCCTCTGTGGCTGTGTAAACACAAAAGCATGCAAGAAGAGGAAACCATAAAAAAAAAAAATAAAAATTCTTCTCTTAGTGCATAAATACAATGCTAGCTAGTAGCGATTTAGGGAAAACGGCCATAAACTAGGTAGAGTAGAAAATGAGAAGAAAAGTAAGAGCTGAAAAAGCTGAATTAAAATAACAGGAGAACAGATACAGATGGAGGAAGGCAGACGTGGAAACAAAGAATTCATTACTTCATCGCAAGTGGCTACACTTCTGAGCCAAAGACTTTCTCAAGATGGAAGCCACTCATCTGTCAGTAAAAGAATTGATATATTTTATTTTTTTTATATAGAGGAAACAGTTGCAAGAAAACATTTCAATACAAATTAGGAACAGTTAATAGGCTTGATTTTGGCCATGTTTATAAAAGCTTATACAATTTTGAGTAAATTTGTTTCAGAAGTAGCAGGTTTTTACAAGATTAAAGGTCCTATTCCTAAAGAACACATTATCCATAAAAAAAAAAAACAAAAACAAAAACAAAAAAAAAAACAGAAACACTATACTTACTTTCCAACACAGAATAATGTTCATGTTTTTGGAGTATGAAATCCACAAACTAGCTAGCCAAGTTTGCCTTTTTATTTCAAGACAGCTTTTTGGACATCTAGACTCAGCAATGTCTACAAAGTCCATTGTCCTTGCAACAGATTCCTAAGCTGACCCAAAGGTATGACAACAGCTTTTCTCCCAAAGGCAAAAGATAGCAAACTAGCTCATACTAGACTAAAACAATGAACTACACCCACTACATACCTAATGATGAAGAGATGAAGAGACACCTCAGATATGAGCTGAATTTACATATTGCAGAATCATTTGAAGCATGAAATGGTGACCTGACATGACTGTCCATGACAGCGGGGGCCCTGACTCAGGTTATCCCTTTAACATTTCTTTTCCTTTGTCAAGAGTGTACTTCCTTCAGCACCAAACCACACCTCCGCTTGTAAAGTGGAAGTATATTTGGCTAGAACTATTCCAAAGCAGGATGATACCAGATGAAAAAGGAGGGAGACAAAGGAGGTAAAATATCCACAAAAAGCAGTGGTACTCCCTGCTATTTTCCCTGACCAGTAAAGCTCCAAGGCAGCTTAAGACCTGGAGACGCTCTGTTCTGCTAAGTAGAACTAGTACCTGCAACAGACTAACAAAGTGAAATGCCCGTATATACATCCTTTCACCTGGCACAAGAACAAGATGGGATTATTTCATTATGTTTGAGAGAGTCTTGGAATATCTGTCTTGGAAATAGTGCACTATACCTAAGAATTATCACCTACTGGGCCAGACACAAGTCTTGTTAGGCAAAAGCTTTGGTGCAGAATAGTCCACTCAGCATAAAGACACCTACAAGGAAAGCAGCCACAGCATGTTGTAGGGAACAAAAGAACTAGAGGACACAAAATATCATATAGAAAAAACTCTGTTTAAAAAAAAAAAAAATTGTTTTCTAAAGGAGCTGGTGCCATTCCAGATGCCCAGGAAAACAGTATAGCTTCATGTACCAGAACAGACAAAAAAAACCCTCATGCTGGCCTGTGGTTCGAATAAGTCTACCTGAAGTAGACCCTTTAGACTGAAAAAAGCTCTTAGCTTGAGTGTGATCAACAGTTTGGCAGATACTCACTCCATTCCTACTGGCTCCACAGACACTAGAGTCATGGGAAACATACTATAAACAGTACCATATGGCTGTGAAAGTGGTGGCAGATATGAGTAAACACATCTAGGCATACCTCAACAAACAAAACCAGAAGTCACATAATAAAAAAAAAAAAAGTATGGAAGGGTCCCACCGGCAGTGAATACATGCTCAGTATATGACATGTAGCATGACATCAAAAATACATTTTCCTTTTCATCCTGTAGATCACAGAACTATTGCTGCTATATTCTAATTTACAATTTCCTCCTCTGTTTTCTCCCACAGGCTATGAGATGAGCCTACATTTCCCTGCTCTAGGCCATCAGGTAATCTATCTGTCATCCAAAACTAGTATGGGACACTGCTTATTACAAGCAAATTATATAAGCTAGCAATAGTCTACATGGAATTAGACACTAGATGACAATGTTTGCATTTTTGATTAGTTACACTTGAAAGTAGGAGTCAAGATTTTTAGGTTTCCACTCCAGATGGAAGTTGTATCTGGTATCAACTGCATTGTGTGAACATGGAAGACATACAAAGACTTCTGAAAGGAAGGAGAAAGAAAAGCACAAAAGAGACCACAGAACAGAAAGGAAAAGGGGGAAAAGCGAGAATGCAACAAGTCTTTCTCTGTGGAGAATAAAAGAATTTTTCAGAGGTAGGCAAGCATCAGTAGATAGATACAGGGTAAAAGCACAGACTTGAGATTAAACAAAGACAAGGGGGAAGACTGTTTCCTCTATTCCACATTCCAGAGCCTAAGGAAAGCAGTTTTGCAGTCTGCAAATTCATGTACATACACACAAGAAAGTTCAGTTTTCAGTCAGAAACCATCTTCGTCTTCCCAGTGGGCAAGCCAGGATGTCAAAAGTTAATAAAAAAAAAATAAAATAAAAAATTCTTTCTTAATTTTCGAGTATTTTAATTTAATATTATAAGATGTATAGATAAAAGTTTATGTGAATACATGTGTATATATACATGTATACAAAGAAAAGCATTACTTGATCAGTATTATTTTATCTGCACATTTTTTCAGTTGCTTTTTCAACTCCTTGTTTGTTCTAAAACAAAGACAGACTGCATCATTCAGCACCTTCTTGTTGTAAACTGCAACCGACTACCATAACACTTACCTTTTCATCTGATAGCCATAAAATAAACAAATAAAAACCAGACATTAAACATAAGCAAACCTCTCCTGCTTCAGTTCAGGATAAACCAGAGTGTAAACATAGCAACTCAGATAAATGATGTTATCACTAATGCAACGTCCAAACTTTTCACTGCAGAAGATGTTTAAATTCTTATGAATTCTTATTCTACACCATTGAGATCAAATTGACTCTAAACACACTTTTATGGGGATGGAATAAAGTTTTCCTATCCCTGACTGACCAGAAGACTGACTGAGTTCCTTCCCTTCTGACATACATGAACTTGCACCTCTTGGGTCAGCCTTCAACTGCACAAGGAAAAGGATCCAAACCATCATGAAAATTGAAATGAACAGATGTCACTATATTTCTCCACAGTCGTCATAATGACTTTGGTCTTCTGGGTCCCATTTTGAACTACTCATGTTTTATTTCAGAGCTATGTTTGAATTCTCAAAAGTCTTTAGAAAAAGCAATTATATTTTGTTTGTTTGTTTGTTTTTTATAGCAGTGTAATTTGGCAGTAGAAAGGCAGTATGAAAGAAAATGAAATAAGTAAAACGTTATTTTGCCATCACACAGAAGACAGGATTCTCCTTCTATTTCATTATCTAAATGGTTAAAGAATCTTTTCCCCTTGGTAAAGAAGTCATACCTGAAAACTATGTTCCCTGCACGATCAGCCTTCCATGCCTTTACAAGAGCAAAATCTCCTGTAATAGACTTCTCCAGAATAAAGTGACGGCCATCAAACTCTCGCACCTGCAGAGAAAAATACACTATTGAAATGTAGGTTTCTTCAAGCAGATCTCCCATGTAATATTTATTTCATGGGGTTAATTTTACAGACTATTATATTTGGACTTCCTTTTGTACTACATAAAATTTTATATGAAAAACTGTAGCTTAACTGTATAATAAGAGAGAAGCACAGACAGGCTGTAAACCCCAGTTTTATCACAGCGTCTGTTTAGTGAAACAGAACAAGAATCAGGTCCATATTCCTGCTGCTCCATCTACTGGTATTAGACGTGCAACTGAAGTGCGAAAGCAGAACTGTTGAAAAAAATTCATTATCACTGCCCGCCACCAGAAACCCCAAATTTAAAACAAAGTGAATTTGAGACAGAGTACTGAAATCACATAATGTGTCAGGCTGAATTTCATTCTGTTTTCTCTGCATTTATGATCAGTACTTGTAACAATATTGTGCGTGAAGCCAGAATATGTAACTGACAAACAGTATTTTAATCCTATATAGAATCAAGGAATAATAGAATAGTTTGGTTGGAATGGACTTTTAAAGGTCATCTAGTCCAGCCCCCCTGCAAGGAGCAGGGACATCTCCAACCAGATCAGGTTGCTCAGAGCCCTGTCCAACCTGGCCTTGAACGTTTCCAGAGATGCAGCATCAACCACCTCTCTGGGCAACCTGTGCCAGTGTTCCACCACCCTCATTGTAAAAGACTTTTTCCTTATGTCCAGTCTGAATCTGCTTCCTTCTATTTTAAAAGCATTACCCCTCGTCCTATCAACATGAAACAGCATTTCTCTTAACAATGTAGAAGTTCAGAGTATACACAAATACTGCTTGAAAGCTAATTAAAATTTCTGAGAGGGGAAGGAAGTATGACAAAAAAAATGTATCAGAAGTCAGTTTTTTGACTGTAAAAGGAGATCTGAGCTTTTATAAAATTGTACTTGATTTCAAAATAGATTTACAGAATGGATTTGATCAAATCATGCTAGTCATGTTATCAGCCCCCCAAAAAGCGAGGAGAGTAAGAGAGACTTTTCCACAAATGTTAAAAGTAGCAGAAAAATGTTATCAAAATCATGAGCTATTTAATAAACAAAACATTCCTTCAAATGGTAAAACATTTTAATGCCATGTTCAGTAACAAAATTAAGGGAAAAAAAAAAGACTAAGTTAATGATTAGATACTGAAAATAGCTATGTATAAAATACATAAAAAACATGGTGAGGGGGAAATTACCTTTACCCTAGAAACATTCTTGATGTAGAATGTAATGCTATTTGCAGCCCAATTGGAAGATACAGCATTAGGCCCATCCATTTCCTCAAGTACAGTTATGGCACTGAGAAGTTTCTTCCCTTCTTCAAATTCTACATTCAATTTCAATATGAAGTCTTTGTTTCTTATTTGCAAGCCATGCTCACTTATTTCTTCACAATTTCAAATACTCAGACTAAATTGCATTTCAACTGTTGTCAAATGCATTTCCTGAAAGCTAGTGTCAACTGATCTTTTCTCTATTTAACACGAAAACGTCCCATCTCTTCTAATGCGAAACCTTCATGTGCAGCTGCAGGACTGCTTACTCCATAGCACAGGATTTAAGGAGCACCTGCCCCACTAACAGGCTGTTATCAGTCCATAACGTGCACTGCAGTGGACTGGAACAAGATATTAGTTGACTATACAGCAAACTCTGTCAGACCTGTCAAGTGAACAGTAACTCAGCAAGACAGGTTTTCACTTAGACCAGTTCTTGATACTAAGTCACCCTAAAGCTGTAAAAACTTTTCTAACAAATCACAAAGGACAAAAGAGGGCAGTGGGAGGAAAACTAATGTGTCTGATACGACAGTTAATCCAATATATCAGGGTTAAATGTGGTCAAGAGGTGCTTAAACTACTGTTTATCTTCTAGATGCCTAAGAAATTCAGTTTTGAAAGCAGAAAGCTTCCTAATAATGAACCAACATCTTACCTCTCTTGGCTGGCTGGCAATGGCAATGGTGCCATCTGTGTTGTATTTGATAGGTGCACCGCCTTCCTGTACCAGCGTCCCATAGCCGGTACTAGTGTAAAATGCTGGGATTCCTGCTCCTCCTGCTCTAATACGTTCAGCGAGTGTACCCTATGAGAAAACATATTTAGGAATTAATCATTTGGGAACAACAGATCAAACTTTGATGAATGGCTGGCATGAACTTATTTCTTATAGAATTACAGAATCGTTTTCGTTGGAAGGGACCTTTAAAGGCCATCTAGCCCAACCCCCCTGCAAGGAGCAGGGACATCTCCAACCACATCAGGTTGCCCAGAGTCTCAACCAACCTGGCATTGAATGTTTCCAGGAATAGGGCATCAACCACCTCTCCAGGCAACCTCTGCCAGTGTTGCAACACCCTCATTGTAAAAATTTTTTTCCTTATATCAAGTCTGAATCCAGCTCCCTTTAGTTTAAAATCATTACCTGCCTCATTCTATTAAAACAGGCCCTGCTAAAGGGTTTCTCCTCATCTTTCTTATAAGCCCTTTAGGTACGGGAAGGCCACTATAAGGTCTTCTCTTCTCCAGACTGAACAGCCCCAACTCATTCAGCAGGAACAAGGCTCCAGCGCTCTGATCATTTTTGTGGCCCTCCTCTGAACCCGCTCCAATAGGTCCATGTCTTTCTTATGTTGGGGGCTCCAGAGCTGGACGCAGTACTCCAGGTGGGGTCTCAGGGTGCACTGGAGGGGGAGAATCACCTCCCTCAACCTGCTGGCCATGCTTCTTTTGATGCAGCCCAGGATGCAGTTGGCTTTCTGGGTTGCAAGCACACATTGCTGGCTCATGTTGAGCTTTTTATATCCTGTCATTGGGAGCTTTTCCTTCTGAATTCAGCAGACCATCTCATCTATTCTACCTGCTATTTTAGCTCTCCTCTGTAGAACTGGTACTGGATATGGTAAGAAATGCTTCACACACTGCCATAAATTGCTAAAGAGCACACCGTCACAGAACTCCCTATCAACTCCCAAGCCCCAGCACTTCCTCTCCTTCAGCTTGTCTCCCAATCCATTACTCTGAGAGGAATATAGACTTCTTTTTCTCTCTCCTACCTGGCTACACAGGCTAGAAAGCTTTTCCTACACATCTGTTTCATCCTACAATATCTTAAGAAAAACATAATACCTCACTCCAAGTTGAAACAGCCATGCACAGCAGATCGAGAAAGGAAGAGGGAGTTCAGTGTGAGGGATTGCCCATGCTAAGAATACCAAGAAGCTGAGAGAACAGCATTTCTACTCCATCTGACAACCCCATCTGCACTCTGCTCTATGTACCACTGATATTAATAGCCCAAATTTCTCATGAGCCTTAATTAGGGACTTATAGCCAAAGACATGTCTTCCTGCTTTTCATTAGTGTCCTTTCCCAGTTTTTTTAAATCTTTCTTATGGATTGAAAGCAAGACAAGAAAATAATGATAAATTATCTAACTTTATGGCCTCCAGAACATAGGTTGCATTTTCCATTTATCCTGCAAGAAACACAATGACTTCTGTTAGGTTTACAAAATGGTGGTAAGAGGCAGACGCGAACGATGCAATGATGCAAAGTCCTACGTCCCAAGCAGCCTTAGCATTTAAAGATCTCACTATGACATCTCCCTTACTGTGTAACAAGAACACAGTGGTCCCCCATTTTGCTTAAAGTCATACCAAACTTGAAGAGCATTTTCCAAAAGACTATTTTATCTTGACACAAATATTTCAAATCCTCACATCTCCTAGCAAGTCATTAATTCACCTTACTATTTACCACTGCACACTGTAGACCCAGTATTTTCATGGTGGATCTACAAAGCTTGTCTGTGCAGTCCACAAAGCCAATTACATGTCTAAAGAGTTCAAGGTCTTCCAGATGAAAGTACAGAACATTAAGCAGGAAGAAAGAAAAGACAAATTGTGAGATTTGCAGCTTTTGAAACATGAGAAGTGACAAGTGTCTGGTTATTTCCATGTCAGCTGACTGGGCATAAAAGGAGCTTTTCTGCCCATCTATGGGATTCTAAGAGACATTCCCAAGAGATGGAGTCCAAGACTCTCTTCTCCATAAGACTGTTGCTTTTTCCAGAGACTTAAATTAATAGCTGTTTCAAGTCCAAAGGTTACGTGTCACCTTTTGAA
This sequence comes from Tetrax tetrax, assembly GCA_009806455.1. Lineage (NCBI taxonomy): Eukaryota > Metazoa > Chordata > Aves > Otidiformes > Otididae > Tetrax > Tetrax tetrax. Next base: position 37,734 of record WHYT01014816.1, on the reverse strand, counting down.
ACGCCACACATGCTGTAGGCTTTAAGAGTACTAATTTCACAGAACTAGATCTCAATAGAATGTGACTGATGCTCATGATTTTAGGATCTCATTGCATTCAGGCTATTTGGGTAGCTTGGCAGTGCTAAAACCATGAAAACTATGGTGCTAAAAAGTAAAGTTGTAAATACTGGCTCACAACACTATGCAGAGATTCATTTAATTAAGATTTAATGAACAAGCCCAAAAGAGTTATGTCTCCCAACGAACTGAAATATCCTAATTTGATTTCTGCTCACTAGATGGCAGACACTGCACATGCAACATCCCCAAAAGCACACGAGCTACCACCAATACCAGAATTCAGCAACTCCCCGACTTTTTTCCCCTTATATGGGCCACAGTAGTGAGCATACTTCACATGGTTTTCTACAATCTGAGAGGAACTACCAAAACCCAAACATTGTACAACAAAATATACATACATATATTTATATATATATACACACACATACTTGAAATTAATATGATGTAACGAGCCATAAAAGCAATTCACACAACATGATCAGTCCGTTCTTAACGGATCATTTGCAGCCTACAGCCCATGATCCGAAGATGGCAAGTGCCATCTGTCTTTACTGCACATCTGCACACAGGCAAAACATTTAGAATGCAAAATAATTTTGTAAGAGCACTTAAGCATTATTCTACTCGGTATTTTAGATGAAAAGAAATCATCAGTCTGCTAGAGACGCTCCTTACCTGAGGTGTAAGCTCAACTTCAAGCTCACCAGATAAATACTGGCGTTCAAATTCAGCATTCTCTCCAACATATGATGACACCATGCGCTTTATCTGCTTAGTCTGAAGCAGAAGACCAAGTCCAAAATTGTCAACACTGTGTAGAAAAAGCCAGGCAATACTCAGCATTTCCAACAGAGTTTTGTTGTATTCAAGGCACTTGATAAACTTTAATGACTTAAAAAGACAGAACAAAGTTATCTCCCTCCACTTTAGACATAACAAATTAGAAACAAAAATGAAACTGCAGCTTTTGGGGAGAATACATCAAAGCTAGAATTAAAAATTCAGGAGTCCCATGCTCAGACCTCATATCTTCCAAGGCATTGAATACACCTAAAACTTTCTTTTAAAGACATTTCATGTGTAACAGCTACAAATATCAGCTTAACAAGTGCTGCTTTTATACATACCTGCTCCTTTTAAAAGCCTTACTAATTAATAAAAAGTCTCATGTGGCACAACCTGGCTTTGAGTGAACGAAGGCTTTTTTTTTTAATTTAGAATCTTGCTTCCATGGAAAAAAAAGCAAATGATTGCTTAGCAGCTTAAGGAGAAAGGCACATTCACATTTATAGTGCTAGTTTGTATATAAAGTAAGAAAATTTAAATACAAATATTCTCTTATTACAGTAAATAATTTCGTAACTTATTAAGAAATTGCCTATTCCAGCAAAAGATATTAACACTGTAGTCAACGTTTTCTTGTCTGTGTCATAATATCGGCTTAAAATGAATGCCAAAGATAAAATCCAACATTTTTCTTGTGCCAGTGCTTCTAAATTCTGGTATCATAAAGACATTACTCTCTACTAGTCTTCAGCATTGTTGTGTTGTTTATCACCTTATATTGCGTACGGGTGGGACAAGAACATATTTCAAGAGTTCTTACGACAAAAGGGCTCTGTAAAAAAAAAGCTATTTCAATTTGGAAAAACATGAGTTTCCAATATTAAAATGGAAATAAACACAGATGATATTACAAAGGCATGTTTCTTTCACATTTCCAATATATTATGCAGGATGTTGGCAGACTTGGTACATGTTTGCAAAGCTTCTCTACATTTCTGTTTTTCTCTGCAACATATGTGTGGAGAACTCAGACCTTCCAAAGGAAAGATGCCATGATCCAGAAGCACCTCACAAGAGATGGATATCTGCCATAAAATGGCTAGAAATTTCAGGAGAAGAAATACTGAAAAATATGAAAAGAACCCTTTAAGAAACCAAACTCAGTATCCAGCATGCTATAATTAACAGGCACATGTGCTTAAAATATACGCAACCTACTGAAAATATAACTCCTGAAGAAGAGCTCCAAAAGGCTTGTCTGTATTTTCCAATTCTATTAATTCCTTTAAGGAAATATATCCTTTTCCTATACACTTCTCACCCTTTTGGTATTCTTAGACCACCATGTCTACAATACTGCTTTGTCTCTAGGTACTGTCAAAATGAATTGTCTTTCCACTAGTGAGGAGATGGAGAAAGTCATGCATCCTACTGCTTTCTCTCTATTCTCTTTCCTTACATCTTACCCAAATTATTGGTAAGTTTATTCCCTAATCCTGGCTTTATAAGCTAAGGTGATAGGAAAAAAACAATGTAAAGGAGATATATAAATACTGTAATACAAATCTATACTCCCCATACAAAAAAAAAAAAATACTATCTTACTGAAAAAAAAAGGGAACAAAAAAACCCCAAAAACTTAAAAAACAAAATACAATACTGAGTGTTCTGAGAGGTATTTGTTTTGCACAATAAATCAGCATAGGAACTCACTGAGCCACAACTAAACCTCATTTAACGTACGTTAATACTTCACCACTTCAGTATCCATGTCAGACACTCCAGCTGCAACCGCCTTGGCATCCTTTCAAAAGGCCAGAGTCACAAAGTTTACTGTTATACATTATTTATTTTCAAATATAAAAGCAGTCACGATGAACCCACTTCTACAACAGCACTGCTGTCCCATAGCATGTGCTGCAGTGCTACATGCAAAGGGAGATGGGCTGAACAGCAGCAGCTCTTCACCTCCTACCACAATACTCAGAACAGCTGCGCTAGCCGATGTGCAGTCAGAAAGAGTCCTCAACTGGATGCATAATGAGGACTATTTTAAGAAGGTAGCCCACTTCTATGCACACTCAGGCATTCTGGAAACTACATAAGAGGAAGTGAAACAAGCTTCTCTGACCTGCTTCTCTGAATTTATTCTATGTTCTCTAGATGTAAAGGACTTTACTTACTATAAAAGCTTGCTCTACTCTCCAACTCTGACCTATTAAAAGAAAATGAAAAATCTAACTCTGATGCAATGTTAGAAGTGTTGCAGTGCCAAAGCCTTGAGAATGAAATGTGTGCTGCCTGTAAACAACCTATATTTCCAACTCCCTACAGGAAAAATTCCCAGACTTTGAAAGTAAAAGATCTGAGAATAGAGTAGAAAGAGGGGTCTTGTGGGGAAAAAAAAAAAATATTAAAAAAAAAACAATAAAAATGCAAATGACAATTTGCACTCAGGTTTACAGCTAAAATAACACTTTTGCTTTCCAAAAGAAAACTTATTTTGAGCACTTCAGCCTATTTTACATTTCCTATGTTGTTTTTTTTCTTATATTTGAATGTCCTAAGAAACCAATATTTCACACAGCAGTGAAAATGTTGTTCTCACTCCTACTGTCTCCTTAGCCTTTGCTCTTTACTTGACACCTCTATCCTAGAATAAAAATTTCTGGTTTAGGGAAATTTCCTTCAATATAATCCTTTTTTATGGTGACTGTTAGTTACTTGTACTCCTTTTCCATATTTTATTGCTTTCTTGGTTGTTTTAAAAATTAGCCAAAGATGACTCCCAGACAGATCCAGCCCACATATGTCAAGTATACTGAAGTAGTCAAAGGCAACATGTCGATGTTGCACTCCAGATAAATGGCAATTTGCAGCTCTTGGACCTTTCACTTTAAAGGATCAAGCAAAACACATTCTACAACATCACAGGGAAGAAAAGATTACCTAAGTTTCCAAGCTGACAAAAGCTTCACACACCAACAAGTCCTACACAGCCTAATGAAGCAGGGAATAGAACATTGCATTCTTATGCAGAAAAAAAAAAAGGAGACTTGGAATGTGACACTGCTCTGGCAAGACATAAGATGGCCTTTGGGTTGTTTTTTGTTTTTTTTTTTTTTTTTTTTTTTTTTTTTTTTTTTTTTGAGTAAAAGGAGATAACCACACTCTTCTCTTTCTCTGTGTTTGTAAAGACATTTATAAGTGTTTAAGAAAAGTGGGAGCAGTAAGGACAGACCGGCTGCCCTTACTGGGAACACTGGAAAAGGATTGTGAGCAGCATTAATTAGCACAAGGGCTTAATTCTACAGTTCTTTAAAGAGAAATCTTCTTCTACATGTGTTGTTCAAAGATTCTCCAGGATCTGCGATGCATACTCCTGGGAGATCCCACCAAGATCAGAAGACACTGGTTATGAAAGATTAACATGAATATTTGAGTTTGGAGAATTAAAACATGTTGGCCGAAGAGGAGCTAACATGATGCCCTACCTGACCTTTCTGCTGTCCATTAAAAGGATGAGATGGTAACTACATCACCCCTGAAGACTATGGACTGAGAAAGAAAAGCAGGTAGCAAGAATGCTGAGGCAAGGCTCCACCTCAGGCAGAAAATACAGTTTCCTGCAACTTGCTGTTGCTGAAAAAAAAAAAAAAAAAAAAAAAAAAAAAGCATATTTACGGTTGGTCTTACTCGTGGAGAATACTTATGCAAAGACATTAGTCAGCTTCTGGAGATCAGCAGTCTCTCTAGGCATTCAGCAGGTTCAAGTGTTGCACAGCTATGCATGAAACTTGATAACAGATGGACCTGTTCCAGAGCTAGAGATTTTCCTAGCAAGAGGCCCCAAGCAGGAAAGGGAAACAATTTCCTCTCTCATTCTCCATATAAAAGAGGCTTCATCTCATCTGTTTTACTTTGTTACAGCAGTTTTTCAGTGCTAAAAATTATCTGCTCCAAGTTACATGTAATCACATCTCCCAAGAGGTCCACACACTAGGGAAGTCCATAGTCCATAGTCCCCAATTAAAAGGAATGCATCAAATTGCTACCTGTTTGGCATCTCTTAGTAACGTAGCCTTCAGCTTTCAGGCTCACAGGACTGCCTGGCTATAGCATGAAACTTTACCATATGGAAGAAGGTGGCTAAAGATTCTACCAGAGTTCTTCATGATGCACAGTCATAGGTCCACAAAAATAATCACCAAGTATAATTCTGGCAGCACCAGAAAGTGATCCTTTATAGCCTTTGTGCAGAAGATTGGTAGATGCCTATTAGATGGCATTTGCCAGAAGACACTGAACAAAAGTGCAGGCATATCAGGGGTAAAATAAATGTGCACAATCATCCACATAACAGTTCTTGATAACTCATCTTCCCCAGTCTTCTAGCTGGCTCTTAACAGTGAGACTGTGTCCCACAATAATCCCCTATGCATTACACGAAGATTAATAAGGCATCAGCTCAGATGATATTCTGCTTCTGCTCCTTTTCTGTCCCCAGCTTCCAGACAGGTACATAGAATGAGGGCAAGATGAGAAATGGGAGTCGAAAACAGATTCAGCTCATAGGAAGGCAAAATAGACAGAGGCATAACATTTACTTGCCTTATTGATTCTTACAAAACTGTCTTCAGCCACCTTTCTTCTTTCCCTTTTCCTAGGACATTTTGCCCTTTGTCCTAATGGAAACTGCTTAATGAGAAGCAGAAAAGAGAGGTAGAAGCTCTCCAAGGGAAAGTGATAGAGGAAAGAGGAGGAAGATAAAAGTATGGGTGATGCCATATGCTAAAGCAGTCCTGGTCAGGAGAGGGAAGAGGCAGGACAAAAAACACAGCAGTAGGTCACAGCCCCCAGAAAACACAGAAACTGTCTGACCACCTTTTCAGCCCATGGCAAAGGACAAAGTAAACAGTCCACTGAACCTCTCTCAGCTCAGCAGCCTGAGACTTCTTCCATTTTGAGGGGAGAATGAAAAAAGAAAATAAAGGAGTCCACAGTTGCCAGGAATCATGAAGCCCTGCATGTAATTTGGTATGACTGAGACTTAAACTCACTCTGCTCCTTCTCTTCAGTGTTTGCACTGCACTCTTCCCCTCTGCTACTAAACCCTTCTTCGGGGAACTCTGTCCTCTCTGCTCCGGTAACTTCATCTCAGCTCCAGCCTCAAAGAAAAAGGCAGTATTCTTTCTCCACCATCCTCCTCCAAAAATGATATCCCACTCCTGCAAGAATGATGGGTGCAAGCGTACAGGCCAAGTCCAAGGTTGCAAAGGCATACAATTTTTGAAAAGCACAAGTACTGTACACTGTATGGTTACATCAGCAGCAAGGTCTCCTCTTTCCATATTATTTTCTGCTATGAAATGGCATATTGTGTTTTATAACAATGAATAAAACTACTCTATTCAGAACTTTTAAAGTTTAACTATATTTTACCCTCACTGTGAAGTTATATGATATAGACTTAATCCAATAAATATTTAAATTTCATCATGAACGGATCATACTTCAGATATCTCCTGGCTGAAAGACAGATTTAACTTTTATTGTCAGTTTTCTAAAACCAAGCTGACACAGTTCCTTCACCATGCTGATTTCTACACCTATCTTGTCTTCGTCTGTAATCACAACCAGAGGGTCATCTGCATAGCTGATTCCTCAACAGTTCTACGTAGTGCAAAGTTTCGTACAATTTGCCCTGCCAAAACCCTAAATAACCTCCACACTAAAATATCAACATGACCCAGTCAGATTCTCAGTTCACACAGCGTCACCAATTTAACACCTGCAATAAAGCATCTGATTAGATTCTTTACAAAGAATGGAGATCATTTAAAAAAAAAAAAAAAAAAGTAAACTGCTTCAAATAATCAAATAATCAACTTAACAATGAAAATATCTTACATATTACCTCATTACCTTGGCAACTTGCCATACGCAAGATTTTACATAACTCCACTCTTATTTCTCCATCAAGAGAGGTAAGAGTCATTGGTGACCTTGTATTTAACTTCTGAAAGTATATCTAACTTGGGATGTTTACAAAATTTCTTCTGCATATACAAAAATGACATATATAATGTAAGATACTCTGAGCATCACCTTGTTCATGTCTTTGTGTACATACAAGCTTTCTTCCCACTCCCTCATTGACTTTTTCAGTTACATTTTAATTCTCTGAATCAAGGGATTGTCATATTTATGCCATTAAAACCAATTGACATTTTGTACTAGGTGAAAAAACTTTTCAAATTTCTGTTAACTTGGAATGCAACTTACACCTGATCCTATTTTTAATATATATTTTAATGTATGTTTAATATATGTAAGTAATATAATATATATCGGTGGACAAGGGATGAGCAACAGACATCATCTCCCTGCACTTGTGCAAAGCATTTGACACTGTCTTGCATGACATCCTACTTTCTAAACTGGAGAGGCATGGGTTTGATGGACGGTGGATAAGGAATCCAGCTAGGTGGCTGCACTCAGAGTGGTCAACAGCTCAATGTCCAGGTGGAGACCGATCACCAGTGGCATTCCCCAGAGGTCCGTGTTGGGCCCAGCCCTGTTCAACATCTTTGTCGGCAACATGGACAGTGGGATAGAGTACACCCTCAGCAAGTTCGCCAATGACACCAAGCTGTGTGCTGCCATCAACACGCTGGAAGGGAGGGATGCCATCCAGAGGGACCTTGACAGGCTGGAGAGGTGGGCCCATGCCAACCTCATGAAGTTCAACCAGAAGGTCCTGCACCTGGGTCGTGGCAATCCCAGGCACAAATACAGACTGGGCGGAGAATGGATTGAGAGCAGCCCTGAGGAAAAGGACTTGGGAGTGATGGTGGATGAGAAGCTCAACATGAGCCAGCAATGTGCCCTTGCAGCCCAGAAGGCCAACTGCATCCTGGGCTGCATCAAGAGGAGCATGACCAGCAGGTCGAGGGAGGTGATTCTGCCCCTCTACTCTGCCCTGGTGAGACCCCACCTGGTGTACAGAGCCCAGTTCTGGAGCCCCCAACATAAGAAGGACATAGACCAGTTGGAGAGAGTCCAGAGGAGGACCATGAAGATGATCAGAGGGCTGGAGCACCTCTCCTATGAGGACAGGCTGAGAGAGTTGGGGCTTTTCACCCTGGAGAAGAGGAGGCTCCGGGGAGACCTGATAGCAGTCTTCCAGTGCCTAAAGGGGGCCTACAGGAAAGACAGAGAGAGACTCTTCAGTAGGGCCTGTTGTGACAGGACTAGGGGTAATGGTTTCAAAACAGAGGAAGGTAGGTTTAGATTAGATATTAGAAAACAGTTTTTGCAACGAGCGTGGTCGAACACTGGAACAGTTTGCCCAGAGAGGTGGTGGATGCCCCATCCCTGGAAACATTCAAGGCCAGGTTGGACAAGATTCTGGGCAACCTGATCTACTCAAAGATGTCCCTGCTCCTTGCAGGGGTTTTGGACCAGATGACCTTTGAAGGTCCCTTCCAATCCTAACCATTCTATGATTCTAAGTATATATAAGCATATAGAACGTATATATGTGTGTATATATATATATAAAGTAATAATAAGGATGGAATTAAGCCATATGAGTTACATATGCAAGAATAAATGGAATCTGTGGTAAAGATGGCAGACACATTTTGTTTTTAACCGAAACATAAAATTCAAAGCAATGTCTAAAAAAATTAGATAAACTTTAACATTTATCAATCAATCCTGCCTTAAACTCAAAATATGTAATTGCTAAGAACATAAAAAATATCTTCTGTGCTTCAGAATATCGGTACAGCAAGTTTACCATTGCATCTGATGCCATCGAGTAGTGCCTTATCTGTAGATCTGGCAAGTGCAAATAGCCCATTAGTAAAACAAAGGTATTACATTCAACAGAACTAAATAACAGTGGAATCAGGTAACATGATCAATAGTTCAAATATTTATCTCAAAGCTATTTTTTTCTTACTAATGCATAACATCGTAACACAAAAAGAACTTACTCAAAAAGAGCACAGAGACCAGAAGTTCAAAAAGCTGGTAATGCCTTTTAAGCAGATGGTCTGAGTCTGTGATAATCTGACAGCATGCTGTCAGTCTCCTTTTAGATGATCACCCTGGTGATTAGCAATTAGGATATTAACTGTGACTTCTCTGTTTTTATTATGAGACCCTATTGTTCAACACTATTGTATTTAAAAAGAATGTATATTTAAGTCTCAAAAGCAGACAAACCCCAGAGGGAAGTAGCTCATGTGATACAACAGTCAGACCACATGTGCAGTTACTACAAGTAATGAATTTTATTTGTACCAAGTACAAATTCAGCCTATTAAGGAGGTAGAGACAGAACAAAAGTGTTAGTCTCAGAATGTGATTATAGCCAAAATTAGTTATCCATTTCATCAAGCAAAATCAATTAAAAAGAATAATCTGGTGCCAGTTTCTTAAACTTTCATTTTAAATATTTGCCTGTGTTGACAAGAACATAGCTCTCGTTGCAACATAGATACTGAAATTATAGGTCTGACAGCCCCCAGTAGGGAAGTCTTAGCGTAAGCTGATCTGAAACATCCAAGTCCACTGTAACTTGAAATCCATATTCAACAAGATACCATGAAGTCACAAGCAGCTGAAAAAATATACAGTTTAAAATAAGGAACTACTGACATACATGGAGCAAACCAAATTTAAACAATAATGCAGAGAAAATATAATAAAATGGATTTTAGTAGCTTACTGAAACAGAATCCTCTAAATTTAAAGGGCTTTTAATAACATACTGTAAAGGAAATACTGAAAATATGAACAATGTAGGCAAAACAAGTCATAAGGGAAGGTGTGAGAGGTTGTATTTTAGAAGCACACCCATGCACCATGGTATCTTTCACTATCTCCCTAGTTCACAAGCTCCAATTTCCCCTGCAGCAAGCCATGTAAATACCAGAGATACTGGATATTTACACTGCTTCCCTTTCAAACACTTCGCCTTGTTTGGCCTGGCAAAAGAGTACCTGCTTTTAAAGGCGCTGATTCACTAGCTATCACACAGCGTACACGCTAGAACAATGCACAGCCACAGACAGTAAGTTTACCTGTATGATGTTTCTAACTAGGGTGCCAAAGAGCACCCCATACACTGCTGTACAACCTCTCCTCGGCAAGCTTCCCAAAGGCCAAAACAAGGACTTTACCTGCCAGCAACTACATGATTTGAACAACGATTTGCAGGAGGAATGTCCTCCCTATGACACTGCAGCACAGAATGGAGGAGTGTGAACCTCCTACTCCTTTAAAGTTGTTTCCAGACACCGCCAAGGCCATTTCTAGGCTTTGCTGAACCTTCTTTCCAGCTAAAATGGAGTTGGTAAGAGTACTTCAGGACTTCCTAATTGCTGCTTTGCCCTAGATGTAAGTGAAGCACTGTCTCCATTGCCGCTATTTTAGTTACAGATAGCTCTGTAACACATTTTGTGGTTCACGCATATTGAAAGACGTGACAATCCATGTAGCTGCACTGTTCTCCAGAATATATTGCCCATCTCTGTACTTACTCCTTCTCTGCTCCAATTACAAGCTGCCTGCTAACCTCACTGCAGGATGAGAACACCTAACCAGAACAAACTACCTCCTGTCTGCTGGAAGAGCTGGAGAAGAGAAAACAGCTGCTGTCAGGAAGATGAAACACAGCAGAGCATCAACTGCAGCACAGCAGTGCCAAAGCAAAACACACTGAATCCTGAGGCATCTTGGAAGTGGCAAATTACTCATCCCACAAAGTATGTGACATCTCAAGACTACAGGAACAATTCACCCTTTGAATACTATTACTGCAGGGTATATGACTGCTGTGCTATTTCAGTTTTTAAACTAATTGATTAGTACTATAATACTTGATAATATCACCATACATTTTTACATGGTATTAAGAGATGCTTACTGTTCTGTGAGGAGCTCACGAGGCTTCCACAAATGTTCATGGAAAACTAGTTTCAAGAAAAAAGTAATTAAATATCGCTTTCCTGCCAGCAATCAAACATTTTATAGCAATCAAGCCAGCCTCAAAGTCCAAATAATTCATTATAACCTGTCGTACCACCAACTATATGGAGAAGACAATACAAAATGTCGTCTTCTCCATTCCATTCCTCAGTGCTTCCCTTTTCACTTTTCCTCAACTCAAACCCTCAAGCATCTGTGCAGTCTCTCTATCTACATATATGTGTGTCATTCAGAAATAAGAGCATGAGGAAAGTTAGTTGTCTCTACTCTAAGTGATCTTTCCACTCAAAATTGTTTCTGTCTCTTTCTCTTTTTTACCATCCAGCAGAATTTTTTTTTTCATGAGTCTAAAGAGCTTGAGTATGAGTGTGTATGTGCCAAATACCAATACGAGTGATATTTGTTATCTAACAAATGTGGAATGGCAAGCATAAAGCACTAAAAATAAATGAAAATCAACATATTGTGAACTTCAATATCAGAATCCTGGACTATATATACAAAAACTAAACCTGTGGGGATGGAATGGTATTCTGGTTTTAACTCATGTTAAATATAGTCAGGTTAAAACCAGAACAGACTGGAATACAAATCTATGGACAAAGTATACAGGAGATGTAATGATGCAGCTGAAAATAGTACAAAGTGTTAGCAGACAAATCCCATTTAATCCATTTCTTTGGCAAGGCTGTAGGAATTGAAGGAGCAAGGCTTGACATCTATTTTCATTTTGTATGAAGAGCAAAGTTCTTATATGCAAACAATCTTTTTGGCTCACATAAACGCGTCTCTCCTATTTTAACATACATATAGAAAAAAACAGTTTCCCAGGGATTTTTTTTTTTTTTCCCCTTACAGCTGATAAAGGCTGAGCTTCCACAGAACAGACGGGAGACTTCCAGCCTAAGGGAAGGGCTCACAATTGCAAGCACTAATGAAGTTCCACGAAAACAATACAGAATTCTCATTTCACCACAAATACAGCATAGCATTCAAAAGTAAAAAGTTCATAGAAAATCTAATAACACAGATATTACCATTTCCTGAAAGTGACATTACAATTTTTTTAAAAAAATCCAAACAAATGGAAAGAATGCTCACAAACTACCTTCCTTACCAACTGGGGTCTGTAACCTCAGTACATTTAGCTGTGAAAAGACTTATTTCACAAGAAAATAGAGTTTAGAATGAGCTCCCTAATCAAAGAAAATTTGCTGAAGAAACTACAGTGCCACTAGGAAACATCAGACTTCCAATATTCTTTAAATCTACAGTGAAGCAAATTACACTGGAATTATTATGTTGCTGAAGGTGACATTTAATAGAAGAAGTCACTGAATCAAGGTTAGGGCTGCCTGCAGATCCTAGTCATCCAACAACGCTGCAAGGAACAGAATATCAGTTTTATTGACCAAGCTGATTTCAAACACACTATATTCTGCATATCACTATTTTTATTTCATTTAATTTCTATTTTATCAATGCACTTCAACAGAAGTGGCTGTAGTTTTTCCCCTATATGAAGATTGCTAGGTATTGTAGAATCTACTACAATGAACAGCTTGTGTAAAAACTAGCCCTGATGAGAGGGTGAGATATGTAAAAGAATTATTCTGTCAACTCCAAATGAATTTCTTAATGGGCAAACATTTTAAAAATTAAATTAAAAATTCCAAGACCCATTAAAGAGGCTCTCCATTCTTTCATAATAAATATTCTCCATTGTTGTAGTGTTGTTTGGGTTTTTTTTTTTTAAAGTAACAGAACTACAATAAGAAGGTCAGAAAGTACCAAGCTTAGCTAAAAAAAGAAGTCTCTATTTAGAACTTCACACATACAAAATTAATACACATATTTAAAAAAAAAAAAAAAAATCACTGATGCTACATTTAAAGCACCTAAGTCAGAATTTTCAGCTACAGCCAACTAGTTAAATACACAGAAATATACTAATTGCAACTGTCTAAAACAGTGACAATGGCTCCCTGACAAAAGCTGAGCATACATACAGTACTGTACTTCTGGCTTCATTCCATAAAGAACAATTTCAGACAAAGCTGTGTGGTTAATATGAAAACACTTATGATGAAAAGTTAGACTTTTTCATACATGTAAGCCTTATCAGATGAACAGAATATTTAGTCTGTGCTTACCAAGCCACAGACATACGAATACCTACCCTGCATTATTACTGACTGCTGTTATTCCCTTTACTCCAGTCTTCAGTAAACCCCTAATGAGGTTTTCAGGAATCCCACACAATCCAAAACCTATGTAAAATAAAAGAAAATTAAATATGTAACAAGTGTTTGAAAGAACACGGATTAATCAGAAGTCTGAGAAATGTGCACTGTTTTAATTAAAAAGAACAAGTTCCTCAGTTTACTAAATAAACCAACACTCTGGAAATGAGTTGCACCCTAGTACTGGAATCTCCCAGTCACTAGAGGCTTACCAGTTTGGATGAAAGTCATTTAACCATCAGAGGCCCACTCACATACAAATGGCCTTTGGAGAAGGGCTCCAGGACCTTGGCTCTCCTGCTGTGTATCTTAACCATTGTACTCACTATTCCTCCTTCTCCTTCTATCTAACCAACCTTCAGTTCTTTGCTGCACATAGCAGCAAAGACAAACAGGAGAAGGGAGGAGTTCTCCCATATAGCTTAGCCTATAATTAGGTGATAACAATCTGGGAATCTTAAATCTCTTGGGAAGACATGTACTGGAAGCACACTAACCCAGATCTCCACCCAGGCTGAGGTGCCTCATACTCCTACCTATTATGCAAGAAGCCAGTATACCTAAAATAAAATACCATGCCACATTTGAGGCACCTAAGTCTTAGGCCAGGCTCTAATACTACAAGTACTACCATTTCCTTCCCAACCACTTAGCCTCAGAGATCTTATTTAGTTCCAACAACAACAAAAAAATAAAGTAATTCTTGCTAGAAGGCATTTTGCCTAATTACACACCTCCAGTGAAGTTTCCTGTGTTTTACAACATTACATTCATTACTTCTTCCAATACTAAAAATCACTTATAACCTACTAAATAGAGAGATCACTTTTCTTTCAGTAGATTGAAAAGCATGAAATTGTGGAAATAGTTTAGAATATTCAAAAGCTCAAGTCACAGTGAACGTCAGTATGATACAACTTCTTGACCCTTCTGGAAATGCTCCATGTAACCATTTAGAGTAACACAGATAAGTATTATCGTTGCTTCCTACAGTCAGAAACAGGTTAGGTGATTTGTTCAAGGTCACAAAAACTCAGCACTAGTCAGAACATAGAGAATGCTACTATAAAAGTAATCAAACCAAATTTTATTTCTTCACTATCCAAAATAACAATGCTGACTTGAAAAAGCGCAAGTTGATGTCCAGCATTCAAATTGGCAAAAATGAAGTCTAACACTTCACCAGTGGGGAAAAAAACCTAACAATTTTTCTGAGGCTTTTCCCCATCCCTTAAGAAACAAACCGGGATTTTCTCACTGAAATAGTCTAGCAGGGTAGTAAATCACTTGTCTTAAATACCCACACAGATATATGGATTCCCAAATTAGTTAATATTAAAAGAAACACAGTAAAAGGGTAAAATGTAGCTCATTAATGTAACATGTGATTGCATCCATAAAGAATTTAAATATTTACCACCAACAAGTATAGTTGCCCCATTCGGTATATCTTTTACAGCTTCAACAGGATCAGTATAAAATTTGGTGTTGTGATGACAGCTGGTAGAAAAATAGCATCCAGAAATCTGGAACAACATTAGAAGAAACAAGTGAATGAGTAAAAAGCAGCTTTATAATGATGGCTATCCTTCCAGCTAGAGAAGGGGGGAAATATATTTTAAAAGATATTGCTACTTTAAACACTAAACATTGCAGGGGGGAGAGAAGGTTTTGGGTCTCCAAAACAAGGACTCTGTTGTCTCTCTATCCCCCACATCGCCCCTATTTTATGACATTCCTATCTATTATGAATGGTTGAGGCTTAATATGAGCTCTATCAATTTGACAGTACCCAAACAGATTTAAAGTTTTTGAATTTCATCCTTAGCTACTGACAAATCGTGACTTATTGTGAACAGATTCACAAATGCAATTCCGCAGCACGAGTCAGAGCAACTCAAAGACTGCTCTAACCTACATACTGCTACTTGTAGCTTCAAACATAACCAGAAATCGCTGAAGCAGAGAGCCACCACCAGCACAAGATCTGAGTGGAGGCCCAGGAACAGTATGAAGTACAGCACTGCACTGGCAGTATAGTAAGCAGGGACTCCCTTCAACAGAGTGAGCCTTCCCCCAGCTTCCTAACACAGTCTTAGAGTTCTTTGTGTTGTTACACAGCCCAGGATCAGGGAAAGTCCAACAAACTAATGAAATAGGGAGGACAAGAGGGAAATCAAAATAATTCCCACTCCCAAATCTAGACTTCAGTGCAAAGCCATTACATACATAGTAACCATCATAACTCATCTATTATATTATTAGGTCACAGTTAACCTAACCTTTTTTTTTTTCTTCAAGTATTTCCCACTACTATTGACATGCATTAATACTAATCAAGTACTGTCAAGGTATCAAGATCAACTGACATTTAAGTCATTACATTGACACAGTCTTCATAAATTAAGAGTATTTGGAAGTTAAAATACTACCTACTGGTGTTTCCACTTCTAACTTTATAGTAGAAGTGAGAAATTTTAAACTGGAAAAAAAAGTAGAAGAATGAGTAAATAAATAATAAATAAGCTAATCTACATGTTTTAAAGACAATAGCCTAATTCTTCCCTTAAGAGTTGCCTTAAGATCCAGTTACAACCAGGGTAATATTTTTTGGCTCAGTTTCAAGATTACACAAACTGCCTTCTTTATAAAATTAAGGCTGCAAGAGTTTATACTGAGTATTAAGAAAACCTTTCTGAACAGAGTCTTATCTCCTTCTCAGTGGAAACACTGATGTTCCTCTGTTTTGGTGGGCTCCAGAAAAAAAAAAAAAAAAAAAAAAAAAATCAGTACGTGGGTCATAAAGAACAGTGCCAGCTGAGAAGAAGACTCCTCCCCATGCTGAATTATACAATGATTATTTCTTTCTGAAATATTTTGGTTGGTTTGTTTTTGTTTTTCATAATGACAGTAAGACTGCAAAAAGCATCTTTTCCGGTCACATTCGGTTGTCAAATGACAAAATGAGTATTAAGTGCCAGCAGTCTCAGGAGCCCCAGTACCACAGGGCTGCAAGCAGGGCAGGGCTGGAGGGAGGCCAGGCCACTGCTGTGTCCCTGTACCCACACATCGTAAAATATTTTAAAGAGACCACATGGTACCTTTTATTTATTCTTCCCAACTGCCTGTAACAGTAAGTGAAAACAGAGCAGCATATATTACATGTGTACTTTCCCAGGCTGGATGTCTCTAATGAGGGTATCTGCCCTTCTGTACAAAGTAAGTCATTTCCAGTCTCTTTCCCACCCACCCTGCCGTCTGAGAGCAACGGGCCGAGGTGCCAGGCATCACCCACCCTACCCTGCACGCTAAGACCTCAGGAGCTGGCTGCAATTCTGGCAGCCCAGGTTTAAGAGAGAAGTAATGTGAGGACAGATGAGTTCCTAGAACGATCAACAAAATCAAAATAAGTTTTATGGAATCGCAAAATATAATTTGCCAAAACAAAGACTGAAAGAACTATGACTATTTGTCCATAAAGACACAGGAATAGTAAACATGGGCATGAGAAGCACAGTGGGTGAGCTATTTCCGCTAAAATAAAATAAGAAAAGCCACAGAAACAGTCCTGGCTGAAGAGACAACAAAGTAACTCGGCTACGGTTACGCGTGGGCTGGAAACCATTAGATCGGTGAGGTCTGGCAGAGACGTTCCCCGGGAAGAGCACAGCAAGCCAGCGGGCGCGTCTGGGCTGCCAGGGAGCCCTGCTCGCCCACCCGGCCTCTCCCTGCCTACACCTGCAGCCGGCCTCCAGGAGAGACCGAGCAAGATGGAAAAACACCGTAACGGACCGTAATTGTGCCGCGATTTTTGATTGTGAGGGCAATAAAAATAATTAAACCTCCAAGCAAACCTCCGGGCCCGGGTCACCGCATTCCACCCCGCCTGCCCTCCCCCCTCCTCCCCGTCGCCCGCGGGCCTCCTTGAGGCCAAAACCCGCACATTCGTAGGAAAAGAAAAAAAAAGAACAAAAAAAACCCAACAACAACAACAAAAAAAAAACCCAAAACTTCCCCGCGGGCGCGGACACTCTCTCGGGGTGCCAGGGGTTGGCCCCGCCGCGGCGGGTACCTCGCCAAGGTCACGGCCGCGACGGCAAAGGCCCGGCGGGATGGGGGAGGTGGAGGGTGGTCGGGCAACCCAGCTGCTCCCCCCTCCCCTTACCTCAGCCCCGGCGCCCCGCAGCCGGGCGGCAGGAAGGAGGATGCGTCGGCCGAGCGGCGGCAGGAGGAATTTGTACGCCGCCATCTTCGCGCTGCGCGGCACTCAAGATTAGGAAAGAGGAGTTAAGGGGGCGGCGGGTTGGATCGGGGGAGGTGGCTGCTGCCGTCCGAGACCAGGGCGATGGAGGGAACGGGATCGGTGGATCCGGAGGGCGGAGGGAGGGAGGATGAGGGGCTCGGCCCTAACGCCCACTGACGTCGGTTGCTCTTGAGGCGGGGCCGCCGCCTGAGGGGAGCTGGCAGCTGCCGGGGCCCCAAGCGGCTGCCGGCTCCCCTCAGTCGGCGGCCCTCGTCCCTCAGTCGCCGTCCCACGGGGGACCGACGGCAGGGTCAGGCGAGGGGAGCAGCCCCCACTCCTGGAGCCTCGGGGAGCAGAAAGCAGCTCCCCTCCCCCTCCTCCCGTCCCGTGCTACAGCCCCACTGATACCCCCGACCGAGCAGTCAGCGGTTTTGTTCTTGAAAACCCACGGAAAACTCAGGTGGACAAACCCTTCAGCTCTAAAGGGCGGGGAGTTTTGTCCAGTTTTCCTTCTGACACTCCTTTACTTCCACAGACAGACAGTGCAGATGCGCCATCGCAGATGTCTCCCTGTGAGGTGAAGGTGGCTTAAATTTCTGTCCGATCACTTTGTGACCGAGGACAAACATCACGAGAATTAAAGTAAGGACAGAGGCTCTGAATGGTTAAGTTTCCAACGCGCAGCCCTCAGGGTTGAGCCAGGCTTCAGTAAGCACATGGTCTTCACAGGGCGCTTGGATGCTATGTTTGGGTGGGAAAATGTTACGAGAATAGCTATATACTTGTTTCAGCAGCCATGTGATGTGAACTGCTGGCATTGCTGCTGCTGCTAGAAGGAAAATTTAAAGCATGCCTCCACCATTATTTACGCATTCTAAAAATATCCCAAATGATCAGTGCATGCCCTAACCATGCCTGATGGAAGAGAAGGATTCACAGAAAAATGTGAGAAGCTGTTTAGATACAGGAAAAAATAAATTCCCTTCATGCAGATGACAGGAGGTTACACTTCTTGCAGGTCATGCTGCTCCTCATCTTGTTTCCAGCCTGTCTCGAATGCAGCTGCTGGCTTCACTGTATTTAACCATAATGGCATGAACACACAGTAGGATAATTTACAACAAGCATGCCAAGGTTTTAAGAGTATGCTGCTGGTCTCCAAAGTGTTTGTGCACACCCAGTCCATTTTATTCAGAGCGCTGGTTCAGCCTTGCAGGTGCTGCTCAGTGGGACCCACGAGGAGCAGGAGTCAGCTCTGTCACGGCGGCCCCGGCCACGCCACTCATGCATTTTAAAAGGTGGTGTTATCTGTCCCATAACAGTTCCCATAACAGACAAACCTTGCGATGCCACTGAAGCATGGTGGAGACATCGTCACTGTCAGGGAGGTTTTGGGCTGGGTTTTTTTTTTTCCTAGATATTCACTGTATTTAACTAGCCAGCTAAGTCTGAGGCAGTTCCAGTTGTAAAAAAAAGATACAAATTAGGGGGCTTAGTGAAAACTGAAAAACAAAGTAACAGCACAGTGTATTCTTCTGGGGCTAAGCAGCATCAGAAAAGTTTTACAGGACTGGATTTCTGAACCTTGCTTCTACCTAAATTTCATATAGACATGTAAATTCCTTTAGTCATGTTTCCTTTCCTGAAAAAAAATTCACTAAGTATTGAAAAACTTGTCTAAAATAAGTTTATTCTCTTCAGTTCAATAAATATCTTCCTTTAAACCAACAGCATGCATTCTTAAACTTAACAAAGCATTCTCTCTTCAGCCCTTGTTACGTACCCAGCTAGCACTTGTTTTGCATGCACTATTTGGGACTCCCAGCAGCATTCCTCTTCGCAGGCCGGAGGAAGGGGGCTAACTGCATGCAGTAGGTATAGTGCGTGAGTCTTAATACCTCCCTGGAACATCTATTACACAAAGCTGGTAGTTCTACTTACATAAATTACAGTTTCTGAAATAGGAAATTAGGGGGATATAACTTTTCCTTATCAGATGCTATGGATCATCTAAAACCAAAATTATTTTTTTAAAAAATTGTGCAAGGTCCACATGCTTTGGATACAAGCCTCTTATTTTGGTTTAGACAAGCTCCAAACATAACTGAATGAGCAGATAAATAATTTGTTCTGGAGTAGTTTGTAAAGGATACTAGATAATCTACTTTGTCTTGATTTTTTTAAGATGTTTTAAAGCTCTTCACACAGCAAGTACTACAACTAAGCAGCCAACATGAAAAAAAAGTGTCTAAAATGATCAAGAATATTTTTAATATGATCTTATTTTGTTCATTGAAGTAAATCACGTAACAGTGGTAGCATGCAAGTTAAATACTTTTCAAGTTCAACAGCGTTTAGAGTTTTGAGCCCTTGGTGCCAAAAACAAGTCAGCAGATAGGCATTCTGGAGCTACCACAGGTTAATCATTATATACACTGTATAGCACCAGCTTACTTATACTTCTACCAAGCATAATAAAAGTCAGCAATGCAGTGAAATAATATATCCCAAAGAAGCCATCAAAGAGTTAGCAGATAGGCAGGCTATTTTAATATATTTGCTTTACCTGTATAGGGGGAAGAATCAGACCTCAGATGAACAACTTTGTTTCTGGACATTTGTCAACATTTGTTATACTTGACCTAGATTTTAGCTAATTAAAATTTAGCAATTTACCTTTCCTTAAGATCCATTGGCATTTGGCAAGAAAATTCTGTTATTCAGGCATGAAAATAACACAGAAGGGAAAGCTCATTAAAATATGCAGCAACTAGAACACCCACAGAACACCTAAACTTATCTCCAACACACTAATAGGTCTCAGTTCTGAAACAAGAGGTTAGTATTTAAGTACTTTTGAGTATTACTCAAAACATTAAAGTATTTTTAAATTAATCATTTAACAGCACTTGAAACTTATCTTTGGACAAATTGGAATGAACCTGATTCCCTTGATATGGGATGGAAAGTCAAAGAAAATTGAAATATTATTTCATAGCATCTACATCTTCCTGCAAGAATGGAGTACTACAGGGAAAACAAAGGAATGTGCAATACATTCAACAATTTTAAGATCAGCTCATAGCATTTACAGGAAATACATTTAATTAGAGGAAGACAAAAGGGCTACCTGCATCACCAATGATTACGCTAGTAAGCCATGTGAATTTAAATATTCAACTTATTAACAAGGTTCAGGTGACAGGAAGGTCATTACAAAGAAAAATGGATATCTACAGGTCTAGTGAAAACTATACATGTTAAAAATCAGGAGGGATTTAGCAAATGAAAGTTCATACATAATTAAACATAAATACTAAAGGCAAAACTAAATTGGAATGCAAACAAAACAAAAAAAAAAACAAAACAAAAGCCATCTTCTAGACTGTTATGGAAATGTAAGGCAAATGAGAGAACCACAGAGCCAAGATTTTGAAGGAAACAGCCCGTGGAGCTGTTGAGTAATCCCTTTGCTGACTACCTCTGCCAGCATTTTCCCTTCACAGTTCTAAGCTTATGATCAAAGGGGATACCAAAGTATGAAAGGATCCTGAAGCTACATAATAAGGCAGAATCAACCATTTTTTGTTAAGAGCAGTTCTTTATTCCTGAAGGATCTCTTGAACAGACAATAGAAAGTCAATAAAAAAAATTTTGTTACAATGAATATCATAGTAGAATACAGCAGCTCACCTAACAAAGAAAATTTTTAAAACCTAATTGGATGAGCAGGTCCACATTGTGAAAAACAATCTTGGGGGATTTTTTTTTTTCTTTGT
The DNA here is from genome assembly GCA_009806455.1 of Tetrax tetrax. Classification (NCBI taxonomy): domain Eukaryota; kingdom Metazoa; phylum Chordata; class Aves; order Otidiformes; family Otididae; genus Tetrax; species Tetrax tetrax. Next base: position 16,615 of record WHYT01014816.1, on the reverse strand, counting down.
TTCATACTACTCCAGGATGCCCTACTTTCATATAAATGATACAGAACAGAAGTTTCTGTATCATGTCAGACTACCATATCACTATTACAAGCTAAGATAAGCAACTATGCAGAACTTCTAAGAAGGCATCAAACATTTTAAGCCTCATCAAAATTGGAGAATTAAAGTTACTGCAGCAAGTTATTCATTTATTAACCTCAACAGCACTGAGAAAGAGCCACCAAAATATTAGCAGTTAAATCAACAGCTAAATAGTTACTTCAGTAGTCTTAAAAATACAAAACTTCAAACTTTCTGACCACTGCAAATGTGCCTCAGTGCAAAACCACAGTTGTTAAAATTAAGGCATCATTTTTGTTTAAACAGAACCACAAAGTCTGTAACACAGAATGATCCTTGGCACTTCTATACATATTCATATGTTGCATATTTAGTAACTGTCGTCAGCACTGTCCAAATTAGTTAAGTGTAATAACCTTCAACAGTGACAGTCAGTATGTCTACTAGATCTGGAGAAAGGATAAGTGACTTATCTCTCCTTTACAGCAGAAGTGAGGAAAAAAAAGTCTATTCAGCAGATATTTGCAGACATCAGCTGCACAAGTTCCATATGTTTCTGTATTGATATTTAAGGAGGCTGATTTAAATTCTTACTCAGAAAACCCTACTAATCTTATACTATTCATTTTTGCCAGGATTTTTATGCTGGAAGAATGCAACAGAACAGAATAGTCTTCACCCCACCCTCACCACCCCCCACACTGTCCAAGGTGAAAGAACAGGATTATTTTACACTCCATGCCAATAGTGTTGTAAAAGAGTAAAGGTAAACATAACAAAAGGGGCCTCAGAAGCAATAAAGAGGAATCCTGAGCATGTCAGTTCATGTTTGGTAGCACTACTGTAACAGGCTTTTCCAGATTCTGCAATGCAATGTTACATTAAAAAGCTGCACGGGGTACTTTCAAACAGACCTCATCAGCAATAGACTGTACTTTAAAACTCAGAAGCTAGGAGGACTTTGTAAAACTACTAGTGGAGAAATCTTTTTCCTTATATTTGATACAGAACTTAAAGAAGCAAATAGAGAACCTTAAGATGACAATGCAGAACTGTGTTTGCAGATGTCGTACATGGTAAGCAGATAAGCACATCATCCCCCATCCCGTGCCTCCCTGCGGCTAGTGCTGGACAGTGACTACAGGACAGCTGCCAGAGTTGGAAAAGAAGAAAAGCAACACCTGCCTGGTCTGCAAGCTTCACCTGTAACTCTCATTTCCTCTTTGAAAGTCGGACTTTGTCATCCATTTCATGGGTGTGAAGCTCAATTGGCAAGCACAATTTCTTGGCAAATCCACATGTGCAGTACAAGCCCTTGTACTTATTTTATCACCCACTAACTAGGAAGCCAGTTCCCTGTGTGCACTGACAAAATCAAGTGAAAATTCATTCTCATTTGAATTGTTTTGCCCAATACTTATAGTCTATCCAGCTGCTGGAGGAAGAACTGTCTGGAGTTCAGAACAACTTCCTCCTGCAGTGGGCAGCTCACCAATGGCTTGGTTAATATTCTCAATGGTCCAAAAGTTACAAATCTGATAGGAAATGCAGACCGTCATTTCCTGTGACATTTAATTTTTCAGTCACAACCAAATGAACAGAAGAATTAGTACAGAAGGTAACTTAATCTTCACATGGGATATATGGCAAAATCTGAAGCTTTTGTTGTTAAATTTTTTGTAAGGTGATTTTAAAATGAATAATACCATTCACTTGTCCGTCTTTTTAAAAGACCTCTTAGAATCAGCCTCAGGATATCGGGTTTTCCTTCAGCTCTCCCCCGGTTTTGGAAAAGTATATCTGTCTGATTTTAAACCTAGTTCTACAAACACACACTCAAAAGGAGCCCGGAAGCCTGCTAAGCCTAAGCAGCAGGTTCCTTGCACTAAAAGCACACAGCTCATTGTTACAAAGCTCTTGGGCCTCTTCCTCTTAACGTCACCAGCTCCAAATCTCTTGTCGAAGATCCAGATGGTTTGATTTAGGATGTAGCGTGAAGCCATACCCTAATAGTCCACTGAAGACTTCCATACTCTGCTTTTGGGGTTTTGCAGAGTTTCAGGAAACACAATCGTTTAATATTGACCTCACTAGCGCGAAACATCCCCGTTAAAAGCTGGACTACACCGAGCGCACGGGTGACACCCTGTGGCATCCTGCTGAATCCTCAAAGAGAAAGGGCTTCCAGCAGTTTGATGCTTACCTTCCTCCAGCACCAATGCGTCTTCACTTCAGACAGCAGGCCCCAATGAGGTGCTACTTCTGTAGCAAGTTTGGGATAGAGATCTTTAAGTGCCAATGGTAACCAGAAATACTGGTTGAAACTAATTACTATGGGAATGGCAAAAAGGGTCTCAGACTCCCATACAATCTTAAATCATCTTTAGAATGTGTAATTCATGTGATTCTAGATTATTCATCCGAGTGATAAATATGATGCTTTTGGTTGTAATGTATTTAAATTGCTAATAAATTCAAGCAGGCACTGCAATAATTTAACTCAGCTTGCAAGTTATCCACACCTGGAATCAGAAAATTTGTAAACAATCTTGGATTTTCAATTTACCTCACAGGGTAAAACTTTGATTACCATTATCATGGCTTGCCACTCCAGCAGTTGTACACTGTAACAGAGGAGCTACTTGTGACAAGAATAGGTCTGCAAAATCAGTATGCTTATATTTGTTTTTTATGCCTTTGAAAAATAGGATATTTGGCTGAACATAGGTTCAAGACGGTACCCTCTTGAACCTAGTCACACCCCCAGGTAGCAGATTTCCGGCAAGCCAACCAGAACACTGCAAACATTTCATATTCCTACTCCCTGCTTAATGTACAAGAAACACAGACGCCTTGCCCTAGGAACACTCAACTGTAGTACAGGAAAAGGGACGGGGAGGCTTTTAACACAGATGAGCTTCCTAGTCATGTTCATAAGAAAGACACAGTTACATGAGCACAACTTACAAGGCAGCATCCAAAAGAGTGGGAAGAAAGGGCAAAAGAGCAGAGAGCTGTTTAAATTAGTACTCTTCCAAAACAAATGCTTGCCAAACTAACACATGACACCTCTGTCTCATATAAAATATTATCAAGTACACATTGCTTCTTATGCAACCCATGATCCTTTCAGGAATGTTTGGTTTGGTTTGGTTTGGTTTTCTTCCCTCAAGAGAACCCCAGAAGCAGCAGAAAAGCTTTAATGCTAAGTGCCACGTAGATTAATACAATACTGCAATTAGTAGATTTACTTTTGCTATGATCCAAGGGAATTAACAGTATAAAACCTCTTATGGTGGCACAAACTTTACTGAAAGCCAGATGAAGGTGCTGAGGGTAAGTTACACATTACAGTTTCAGAAGGAATTTACAGTCTCAGCTTATAGCCACCCAGATCATCTTGGTGATCCAACTGCAGACAAGGTCTGTGGAAAAAAATGGGCAGCATTCAGTCAGATGAGCGACCTGACCTTACACCCAAAACTGTCACTTGACTCTAGGATTAATGCAATTAAAGATGAGAACGTGCAGTTAGGGACATGAGTCTGCTCACTTGTTTGACCAAATGGCATTACTTCTGTGTTAGCTAGAAGTCAACTGTGAAGTAATACCCCAAATTACATACACTGTAATAATTGGAGACTGGGGTGAAGATTGCTGTAAACAAGTTCTCCCAGACCAACACGTACAGGAGCCTATAATGAGATGTGGCAGGCACAAGCATTCTTCTGATGCAGGCATCCACAGTACACACTGTTTTTTGATCATTAACCATAGAATAAAACAACACAGGTTTCTTTGCCTGTTGCAAGTAAACTGTTTCATTCCATTATAGAAGATTGTACACTTGTTTTTAAAAAAGCAGCTACTTCAGCTCTCCCTCGAGCAGCAAGAAACGGTCCCTATTTGTCAGTCTCTAGTGCTCCCTTCTTCTGGGGAGGTCCCTTTAGAAGAGCAGTTCCAATGTCAACAAAAACCAATAACCAAAAAAACAAACTGCTAAATAATCTTCTATGTTCAGTACCTATTTATATTCAAGTCACGTACCATGTTGTCCTGGTTGCACATGACCACATTGTAAGAAAGCAGCGGGCTTATATTTTGTCAGGGCACTATCTGAACTATACAGAGAGTAGAAAGCAGGCAGAACAAAGAACGGTCATGCAAGGTTAGGCAAAAAAAAAAAAAAATTACACACCTACAATGTCTACTAATAGTTGGCACTCACAGGCCTCTCTAGAATAAATATATTCCACATGTATTGACACAAAGGTAAAATTCCATTACAGATTACCCTTATGCACTGGGTTCACATTTGGCATCAACAGTATGAATACCAAATGCTCCGACTTCTCTTTTGCTCCACATCTTCTATGGGCAACCGGTTCCCGTGCCTCACCACTCTCAGCAGTGAAAAATATCTTCCTTATATCTAACCTAAATCTACCCTCTTTCAGTTTAAAACCACTACTGCTTGTCCTGTCACTACAAGCCATTGTCAAAAGTCCCTCTCCATCTTCTTATAAGCCCCATTTAGGTACTGGAAGACCACTATAAGGTCCCACCAGAGCCTTCTCTTCTCCAGGCTGAACAGCCCCAACTCTCTCAGCCTGTCCTCATAGTAGTAGTGCCCCAGCCCTCTGATCATCTTCGGGCCCTCCTCTGGACTTGATGCAACAGGTCCATGTCCTGCTTATGTTGGAGGATCCAGAGCCGAACACTCCAGGTGGGGCCTCACCGCCCGCCCCACCCCTCCCCCCAGGTGGGGTCTCTCTCATCAATTAATATAAATTTAAAAGATACTAATTAATATTGATTATATTGGATATTTCCTGTTCATTTTTAAGACAAATTTTGACCACAGACTTTAAAACTGCTAGGAATCTGCTAGATAAGGGATAATATCTGACATCTTTTGAGTCTTGTTTGATCAAGTCTAATCTAGTTTTTCTATCTTTGTCTTTCCACTCACTTTTTCCATTATGAACTACTCCCATATCCACACTCCCCCCTTTTTTCTTTTCTTTTTTTCCTTCATAAACAAAGCAAGTAGTAAGTAACCCAGTGCTATCTTCATCAGCTTAGGCTTAGTAACCTCTGGTTAGAGGACTAATTTGGGGAAATGAAAATCTCTTTATTCCACTTTTCTTTCTAGAGATCAAACCAGCACACAATCAGAAGGCTGAGGAGTGCCCTCATGGCAGCCCACAGCTTCCTCGTGAGAGGCAGCGGAGAGGGAGGTGCTGATCCCCTCTCTCTGGTGACCAGGGACAGGACACAAGGAAATGGAATGAAGCAGCATCAGGGGAGCTTCAGATTGGACATTAGGAAAAAGTTCTTAACTGAGAGGATGGTTGGTCACTGGAACAGGCTCCCCACATCATGGCACCAAGCTTGTCAGAGTTCAAGGAACATCAGGACAAGGCTCTTAGCCATATGGTTTAGTATTAGGTAGTCCTGCAAGGGGCAGGGAGCTAGACTCGATGATCGTCATGGGTTCCTTACAACTGGAGACATTCTGTGATTCCATAAACATACATAGTTCTCTTGAACCCAACAAAATTCCTCTCTTGGTTACTTTCTCCAAGAATTACTATGATTTCATTATCACCCCACTTAGGTGCTATAGTTCAAGAAAATTTGCACAACCTGCATAACTTCAAAGTTCTTGAGGTTGCTAATAATAAAAGTATATAAATTATTGCTATGCAAAGCTGCTTTCTCTAGACAATTCTGTATTTTTAATTAAAGCTAACAACATTTTCTGAGTTTGGATAATACTAAACATACAGAGGAACAACACACTTGTGTCTAAGCATTGTTTCTTTAACTTCAGAAATAAAAGAGTTTACACAACTTCTAAAGCAAGGTAGATTACATAGAATCATAGAATCATAGAATGGTTAGAGTTGGAAGGGACTTTCAAAGGTCATCTGGTCCAAACCCCCTGCAAGGAGCAGGGACATCTTTGAGTAGATCAGGTTGCCCAGAGCCTCATCCAACCTGGCATTGAGTGTTTCCAGGGATGGGGCTTCCACCACTTCTCTGGGCAACCTGTGCCAGTGTTCTACAACTCGCATTGTAAATTTTTTTTTCCTATTATCCAATCTAAATCTACCTCCCTCTATTTTAAAACCATTACCCCTCATCCTATCACAACAGGCCCTACTGAACAGCTTCTCCCCATCTTTCTTGTAGGCCCCCTTGAGGTACTGGAAGACTGCTATCAGGTCTCCCTGGAGCCTCCTCTTCTCCAGGCTGAACAGCCCCAACTCTCTCAACCTGTCTTCACAGGAAAGGTGCTCCAGCCATTTTATCATCTTCGCGGCCCTCCTCTGGACTCTCTCCAGCTGGTCTATGTCCTTCTTATGTTGGGGACTCCAGAACTGGACGCAGTACTCCAGGTGGGGTCTCACCAGGGCAGAGTAGAGGGGCAGAATCACCTCCCTCGACCTGCTGGCCACGCTCCTCTTGATGCAGCCCAGGATGCAGTTGGCCTTCTGGGCCACAAGAGCACATTGCCGGCTCATGTTGAGCTTCTCGTCTACCAGCACTCTCACGTCCTTCTCCTCAGGGCTGCTCTCAATCCATTCTCTGCCCAGCCTGTATTTGTGCCTGGGATTGCCACAACCCAGGTGCAGGACCTTCTGGTTGAACTTCATGAGGTTGGCACGGGCCCACCTCTCCAGCCTGTCAAGGTCCCTCTGGATGGCATCCCTCCCTTCCATTGTGTCGATGGCACCACACAGCTTGATGTCATCGGCGAACTTGCACTCTATCCCACTGTCCATGTTGCCGACAAAGATGTTGAACAGGGCCAGGCCCAACACGGACCCCTGAGGGACGCCACTGGTGACCGGTCTCCACTCGGACATTGAGCCGGTGACCACCACTCTCTGAGTGCGGCCATCCAGCCAACTCCTTATCCTTATTTGATGGAGTGGTCCATCCATCAAACCCATGCCTTTCTAGTTTAGAGAGAAGGATGGCATGCGGGACAGTGTCAAATGCTTTGCACAAGTCCAGGTAGATAATATCCGTTGCTTGTCCCTTGTCCACCGATGCTGTCACCCCGTCATAGAAGGCCACCAAATTGGTCAGGCACAATCTGCCCTTGGTGAAGCCATGTTGGCTGTCACCAACCACCTCCTTGCTCTCCATGTGCCTTAGCATGGTTTCCAGGAGAATCTGCTCCATGACCTTGCCAGGCACAGAGGTGAGGCTGACCGGCCTGTAGTTGCCCAGGTCCTTCTTGTTCCCCTTTTTAAAAATGGGGGTTATGTTCCCTCTCTTCCAGTCATCGGGGACCTCACCAGACCGCCACGACTTCTCAAATATGATGGCCAGTGGCTTGGCAACTTCATCTGCCTGTTCCCTCAGGACCTGCAGATGGATCTTATCAGGTCCCATGGACTTGTACACCTTCAAGTTCCTCAGAGGTCCCCGAACCTGCTCTTCGAGTACAGTGGGTGGTTCTTCATCCTCGCAGTCCCTGCCTGTGCCTTCCACAGCTTGGATGGTGAGACATATATCCAAGACATTTGTTGTTCTAGTACGTTTGAAATTCTCAGGTATTCAGACATGTCAGGCTAGCCCAGTTTCACAGTTAGTAACTGCTGATGGAATATCACAGGACAAAAATAATTCTAAAGTGTATAGTTACAACCAGTCTGCTCTCTAGCAGCACACACACACACACAGATCTCAGGAGGACAGCAAGGGTATGTGGTTCAGAAAGAAAGAAGCAGCAGAATCTGCTGCTGTAGCAATCTACATAATCTACTCTACATTCACACTGTATACACAGACATGCATAGGCACACAGAGATATATTTATATATAAATCCAAAACAACTGAAGAACAGTTGCAGCAACACAGTATTCTTGGCTCTGAAGGACAAAATCATCACAGCTTTCTCTCTTCCATCAACCACAACTATTTATGCACTACAACACTTTTTCTGTTGTGCTTCCATCAATTTAAGAACAGAGCCTGGCCCTAAACAGGCCAACACCTTCTGCCTTCCCTTATTAATCACAGTAGCCTTAAAAAAAAAGGTGCTAGGCACCAAAAGGTAACAAATCCCACACGAATCCCTTCATCTCAGATCATTGTACCATATTGTAATTATTCCCTAAACAACTCTACGGCCTTAAATGTGAGGGTTTTTTGCTTCAACATAATTTACTTTAAGTGTCACTCAGAAAGCGTGTTTCTTCTTAAACATCGAAAAATTTCAGAAAAATATTGGATGCAACTTTATCTTTGTATGAAGCTCTGAGAATTTGAATTTTAAGATTTCCCAGCCCTGAAAAGAACAGTGAGCAAACTGTGGTGTATTTCACTCAAAATATGAAGCCCCATCTCCTCTAATCTCAAGTATCATATTGTTAACTAACATAATACTTGTGGTACTGTTAACACAGCTGTTCCTTAGATGAAAAATTGTATCTAGCTATGGACTGTGCAGGAATAAATGAAAATACATAACCAACCAAAACATTAGGAGGTTTCTTTTAGGAAACAGTCAATCTCTGGAAGGAAACACAGTTTTGCCTTTTAAGTTTTACTTTTTTTGTTGTGCTTGATCTGTTTGGCAACTGTTTCATAAGACATAACACAGGCAGCAGCAAAAACACCTGTGTCTCTACATAAATAGCTTTCTACTACCTAAAGTACTCCAGTAAGTTGCACTTTTTTATGGTTTTAAGTACTTTCATGGGACATAGGCACTAACAGAATGAACACCGTATGACCTGAAGAGGGAAAAATGGCTTGAATTAATTCTTTTAAAATATTCAAGCTAAAAATCATAATATTGTGTGAGCTCATGACACATTACCCCAATGAGACCAGGCAGGTAAAGAGGTGGAGAAAGCTGGAGAAGTAATATAGTAAAATACAACGTTTTTGTAACTATACAAGATAAAATATTTGGTGACTTATTATGGGATACTAGACAGATTTTGTTATTTTAAATTGGAGCAAAAGGTTAATTCTTCTAACTGAAGGTATGTGGTGTAAAGATGATTTAACTGTACTTTTACAGTTGTACCTCTATGTGTTAAGTAATCCAATAAAAATGTAAATTAAAAACCACTAATAAAGGTATATTTATTGATTTTTAAAATTGGTTTGGTCTTAAAAAGGCCTTGCTACTTTCAGCATTTGTTTCAGTTCGCTTATGGCCAAGGCCCACTTCACGGCCAGGCCGGAGAGCACCATCCGATGGGGCCAACACAGGGACCCACCAAGGACCCTCCCTGGGGACCCTGACACACACTTGTCTGTTAAAAAAAGAGCTTTAAAGTCCACATAAAAGTAGAACTGAAGTCCCAGTTCTTGGGGGACTAAACCATATGGCTAAGAGCCTTGTCCAGATGTTCCTTGAACTCTGACAGGCTTGGCTCCACGATGTGGGGAGACTGTTCCAATGACCGACTGTCCTCTCAGTGAAGAACCTTTTCCTAACGTCCAGTCTGAACTTCCCCCGATACGGCTTCCTTCCGTTTCCCTGCGTCCCGTCGCTGGTCACTGGAGAGAGGAGACCAGCACCTCCCCTATGCTGCCCCCGTGAGGGCTGCCATGAAAGTATCCTTCGGCCTTCAGACTGCGTTGCGGTTTGATCTCTAGAAAGAAAACCGGAATAAAGAAACCTTCCTTGCCCCAACGCCAGCCCAGGAGGCCCGGCTGCCGTTCCGGTGCCAGGCCCCTCGGCCTGAAGCAGCACTGGGGCGGCCCGAGAGGCCCTGCTTCTCCCGCCGCCCTGGCCCGCACGTCGCACGGGGCCAATGAAGCTCCATCAGGGCGCCCACCGGCGCCAGCCCCACCGCCCGCCGCCGGCCGGCCGCCTCGTCCCGTCCCGCTCGGGCAGGCCCCCCGCCGCCCGCGGCCCCGGCGCTACTGCAGCTGCGCGGCTCTCCCCGCCCCAGCGCCCGGCGCCGCGGGCCGGCCCGCCCTCACAGCCGCGGCTTGGCGCGGAGCGGGGCGCGGTGGCGGGCGGCAGCGGGGATGGCGGCGGCTGCCGGGACTGTCGAGGCGGGGGTTGCGCTGCCTGCGCTGCAGCCACGGCTGGCGGCGCTGGGCCGGCGGCTGGCGGCGCCCCGGGGAGCGGGTGGCGACGGTGAGAGGCCGCGGGAGGGGACGGGGCTGGGCCTTTCCCGCTGGCCCGCTCCGCCCCATCCCGCGGCGCTGCGGAGCGGGGCCCGGCGGGGCGGCCCCCCCCACCCCCCGGGTCCGGGGCAGCCGCTGTGGGTTCGGTTTGACCCCGCTCCGAAAGCAGAGGGTGCGTGTGTGTGCCCCCTCCCGCCCAGCAGCGGCGCGGCCGGTGCCGGCCCAGGCCTCCGGCTGGAGGCTCCGCTGTGGAGCGAGGCCTGCAGCGTCCCAGTGCTTGAGCAAGCTGTGGTTGTGGCACATAACTTGTTTGCGAATGGAGTGTGTGGCATTGGTTTTGAAACACCAGACTGTAACCGAAGATTTCCTTAATTTAGCCGTGAAAGGTGCAGTCTGACAGGGCCTGCTTAATGCTGTATTACTCAGCTGCTGTTGTAGATACTGCAAGGATGAGTAAAACCCTGTGAAGTGAAAAGGAGGACTAAGCAATGCTGAGTGCTTTCCAGTGCTAACAAAGCATTGTATTTTTCCTTCAGATGCCTTCTTAGCAAAGGGCTCTGCTACTGTGGACAAATTGAAGGACCTCTGTAATGAAGGGAAAGAACATCCTTCCACGCTCTTGCAGCTCTATACACAGGTAGTATACTTAAAGCAGTAAGAACTCCGTTTCAAGAAAATCTGCTGTGTAGGGTATGAATGAGCTTTGGGTGTAAGAAAGAGAGTATAACAGGAAGGAATCTCTGCTGCTTGGTTTGTGTGGTGAACATCTGTGAAATGCAGGGCTGCTTTTGTCTGGATTAGAAACTCAGAGTCAATAATAAGGACAGAGAGGGTTTTGGGTTTATGTGCACTGTCAACAATCTTACAAGACATTCAACACTTTCAACTTGCAGCTTTTGTAATCTACATGTTAAAAATTACCTTAGAATTGTAACATTTTGTAAACTGTAACAAGTGTATGCGCTATTGCACCACCATTTGATTATTTTGCTGGTATTATTTTTACATTGTGTATTGTCTTGTTTTCATAGGCTACCTTAGACATTACATATTTTGAGGAGAACCAGCTTGTGGATGAAGACTTTCCAGAAGAATCTTCCTTGCAAAAAGTTAAAGAACTTATTTGTATTCTTTCAGAACCAGAAGACCTAGTGAGGGAATGCAACATAAATGAAGAAGTGAGTACTAATGTTATTCAGCCAGATAATTAATTATTTAAAGATAAAAAGTCTGAAACAGGATAGTAGTATTTGTATTTTTGATGGGCAGAATTTAAGATATTTTGAAAAATTTGCAAGTCTTATTTCTATTTAAATAGTGCTTCCTGAAAATATGTTTTCAAATAACTTGTTGTGTGCTCAGAATTTTTCTTGATAACATTTCATGATTCCATGTGCTTTTGGCAGTTTAAATCCAAAGTAGTAGGCTTGTGTCTGTGACCGTTGCTGTTACGTACGGCCTCTAAAGTTAGAGACTTAATATCATGGTGTTTGAGTGTGTGAGTGTGTACATGAGTAATTTGGATGGTTTGCTTTTGGGTTAGCCCAGTTTGTTGTATTTTATTTCAGCCCATCAATGTCCTTGGTGCAGAGTTGTTAGAATGTCTTTACTGGAGAAAAGGAGCCCTGCTTTACATGTATTGTCATACAGCAAAAGAAAGGAGTGAATGGCTGCAAGAAAACATTGCCATATTTAAAAAGGTAAAGGAGATTTTTAAAAGTTCTATGAGCATGTGAATACAGTTTTAAAGTTTGAGTCTTCTCTTTTAAAAATACAGCTTTTTGTTTTTTTCTTTTAAGTAGGGTTTTGGGAAATTCATAGTGAGAAGTATTTCTGGCTGTCATTAAATTAATCAGAACTTATCTAAAATGTGGTTTTTTCCTCATTTTTAACTGAACTCAGTGTCTTCTTGATGGAGTTCATTACTTGATGAAGATGCTTAGCTTTAGATGCCCTCTTCAGCTGAATGAAGATATCATCTCAGATCAAGATAAAGACACAGCTAGATTACTCAGTGAAGGTAAAAAAAAAACACAACCTATGGTCCTTGTTACTGCTCCACTTTATGAAGTGCTTTATTTTGTATTTTTGTTGTTTGGCTTTATTTGTTTATTTGTGTTCAAAAACTGTCACTTTTTAGAAAAAAAAAAAAAGTTATAAATAAGACAGATAAGCAGGCAGCTGTGCTCTCCTCCAACCCCCCTTCTTTTTGACTGATGGAGGTGGCAGTGCTCATTTTCTCTGTGTTTTTGAGTGCACTGGAGGAAAGTGAACTGAGGCAGTTGGTGTTTTATGCACAGCATGTGTGTTTTACAACTGCCCAGTTGTCAACTGACAAATGTTGAAAGCACAAATACGACTGCAGAGGGTGCTAGATATTCCGATGTTGGTCTTCCTGTTTAGATCCTGTGTTAGGAGAACACAGACAGGAAGACAGAATTAGTGACGTCACACAGGTAGAAAGTACATGCAGAATTGATTAGAGTTGTGAAACTTTTGTTCTGTCTCCACTTTGTGGAGACTTCACTTTGTGTAGCTTTATGTAAGTTGCATTACTATAGTATGTGTTACTATAATGCTGAGGATGTGAGAACCACATTGTACACACTCAAAACCAGCTTCGCTCTGGCAGTGCAGGGATGGAGCACCTTCTTGCCTAATTTCATCTGAAAGTGGCATTGAGCCAGTTCAGCTCCACAATGCAAAGCCAAGTTCAGTAGCTGATTTGTAGATCTATTTAGCAGGATTCTTTTTTTTTTTTTTTTTGAGTGACCATGGACACATATGTGGCTTTCTGTTCAGATACAAAAGCTGCTGCTGGTCAGCCTGAATTATATGCCCAAATAGCATATTCTTTTAGGCTTACGTTGTGGGAGGCACAGACATATTCTAAAATAAATATGCACAATTATGCCTGCGTTTAATGGATTTTAAAGAAATACTAAAATTCTGTAAGATAAATAGGCAAACACAATTGTCGGAATAGTACTTATATGGCAATCTTAAAATATTTTAGCATTATGGAGGGGCAAAATGGTTAGAGTAAGAGCAAGAACTTGATCCAGGTTCTGTTCTTGGCAGTGTCAGTCATCTCATGGTTAAAATTTGGGTGTTTGGTATACTTTAATAGGCTTATATTGCCTTTTTGGATTTTTTTTCCAGTGTTACTGAGAAAATGAATTTGAAGTTAACAAGCTGTGCACTTGTGTATAACAGAACAGTAAAGTACTTGATCTGAATTATTTTTTCAGGTGTATTTAGTGATACTCACTTACTGGCGATGATGTACAGTGGAGAAATGTGCTACTGGGGCCTGCAACACTGCAGAGAAAGGAAGCAGGAAAGCCTTGAGAGGATAGATCCTGTCTCTAACAGTGACCTGGGCTGCAGATCACAGAGCGCGTCACTGGATTTTCGAGAAACAGGCAAAAACATGCTAACAAAGTATGTGGCTGTATGTGAGGGACCTTTAAAAGGCCAAGGGTGGAACACAACAGCTGCAAAACAAATGCTGTGCAACTTTGTGATATCGCACAACTGAAATACTGCTTTGGCTGGGCTGGAAGAAACTTCTATGTCTGAAGAGGACACTTAGGGATGTGGTCTCTGCTTCAGTGTCTGACCGTTCTTTTTTTCCAAAATGTATGCTCGTATGGCATTAAAAACGTGCATTTAAAGAACTGCTGGAACAGAGGTCCAAAGTCTAATGAAGTATTTCCACAAAAAAAAAAAAAAAAAAAAAAAAAAAGCCGACAGTGTCATAAAGGCGGACTCCAGAACAGGCTGCCTGTCCCTCTTTCCTTCCTGCCTACTGGCGCCGGCGCGCTACGGCTGAGGGGCGGTGGTGGGGGCGGCAGCGGAAGCTCGGAACGATGGCGGCCGGCGGAGGGGAGGAGAGGGGAGGTTTGGAAACCGCCGTGCTGAGTCGCCTGCGCGTCCTCCGGGAGCGCTGGACGCGGGGGAGGTGGATGCTTTGCAGGGGCTGCCGGTGAGTAGGGCTCGGTCGGGGAAGGGGTGGGAAGCTCGGTATCCCGCCTCTGGCATCTTCGCTGCTCGATATGTGGGGTTGTTAAACCGCTGCTCTCGACGGTTTTCAGATCGACGTGCAGCTGAACATCATGTCCTTCCTCTCGCCCCAAGATTTGTGCCATTTGGGAAGCACGAGTTCGTATTGGAGGGCGGCTGTGCAAGATCCATTGTTGTGGAGGTATTTTCTCCTGAGGGATCTCCCCTTTTGGACGTCTGTTGATTGGAAATCAGTCCCAGATGCAGAGATTTTTAATAAAGCCTTTTCAGAAGTCAGCAATAATGCGCTGTACGATTACATGGCAGTGTGAGTATCTTCATATTCTCTTACATGACTTACATACTCTCTACAGCAGTAGAGTAACACAGGCGTGTTTCCTATTTACAGCAGTCAAGCTGTGCGGCAAGCTGCTGCTTAAATTTTCATGTGTCTTAATTCCATTGTTTATTTTGGAAATACAATTTCCTGTTGTTTGACAGTTTGGTCAGCTCTTCCTGTTTGGAATTCAACAAGAATGTAAAATGTTGTAAAAAAGTCTAAGCTACTGTTACAAAAAAAAATAAAGCTTTTTGTAAACTGGATGTCTGCTATGCCACAGAACTACAGTCATCTCAGCAGCTGTGTGTACTGTTGATCGTGATAAAAATGGGGTTTTCGCTCTCGGTACAATGACAAATTATTTCTTTTTTTTTTTTTTAAATGAAAGTACTAAGAAGTCTTCAAACTACAGCAAATCCGATGAATATTTGTTTTTTTCATGTTGCCTGGAGGACCTAGGGAAAAAGACACCCCCCCCCCCCTTTTTTTTTTTAATGTGCACAGACTAGCAAGTAGTATTTCTTTAGCTGTGATGGTCAAAGGCTCTGATGTCAAAGGACAAAGACACTGGTTTCAGCGAGTATAATTGAAAAGCATAGCAACACTCATCATGTGTTTGGGTGACTAAGAACTTCTCTTAGGCTAAGCAGATTATTCAGTGGGTATGGTTTTTTTAAAAACTTCATTCAATTTGATTAATTAGTTTGCAGTAAATTATTTTTTTTTTAATTTGTAGTTAAATTTTCCAAATTTAGTGAAACTGTTGCTTCATGATTAAGTATGCTAACGTCTGCAATCTCTGTGCCCTTTATCCCCATTTTACAGATGGGAAAGACACACCCAGAGTTTGAAGTGCAAAATGTTTATTGATTTTCAGCACTGAATTTAAATCTCTCTAGGTCTGAATACTTCAGAGCATCACCTATTTGAAACCACCTGTCACTGATTTCCATTGTGTCTGTGAGCACTTAATGATTTTGGTGATCTCAACGGAAGCAGCCCTGAGTGTACAGGAGCACGCATTTAATGTTTCCCTGGAATGATTTGTCCAGCAGCAGTCTTACTGTGACCACAGAAGCAAAGACTGAAGCTGCTTCTTCAGGATGTCTGTCACGTCTGTGACTGTTACATCTTTCCCTTCATGACCAAAGTTTTCATGCCTTCTAGCTTCTGCATCAAATGAGCACATAAGCTTGCAGACAACACCAGCCTCCTTTCACAACGTACATTCTCTGTGCCTACAGGGGAAATGGTCCTTTTCAGGTGGAGTTACCTGTTTCATAGTTAATAAACACAAGTGGTCTAATTAGGGTTTGAAATGCACTCTGAAGTGTCACACTTTTTGTATTGTATGTGACTCGGCAGCTTTGATGTTATTTTACCAATAATGTGTGTTCAGCTAGGGTAGAGGAATTTGTAATTTAATTTAATTTTGTTTTTTAAAGTAAACTAAGAGATCCATAGACAAAAGGGTACTAAGGTCCAAAAAGTCAGTATTTGGAGTTTGAAAGGACTGATGCCTTTACCTGCTTTGTACTGGGGCTTGAAACCATCAGCTTGGATCTGTATCATTTTTGACCTGTGCCTGAGTTGTACTGGTCACAAAGCCTGAGAAGTATGAGACCTACATCAGTTTCTGTTGTTTGCTTAATACATCTTTTGTATTTTTTGTTTAATTTCCAGTTGTGTCTGTTTTACGCAGATATAAAAAAAGCTGTCCTCGGCGTAGAAGAAGTTTGAAATCAAGCCGTCCTCGGTATGGGGCTGTGACTTCGTTTTTGCAGTCACTGGTGACTCAGGCAGAACCTCGCTTTGCTATGTTTGGCCCGGGTTTGGAAGAGCTGGATGACTCTTTAGTGCAAAAGATGATGACGTGCCCAGAAATTCTGCTAGTAGCTGGCCTACCTCAAAGACAAATTCACGGTATTGCTAGTTTTGGGTTTTGGGTTTGTTTTGTTTTGTTTTGTGAGATACCACACAAAAATGGATTGGGGGAGAAATGGAGAAAAGGGATACTATTTACTCACCTTGAAACTCAGGAGTATAATGGTAAAAAACCCCCAAACTTTTACCTTTTTTTTTTTTTTTTTTTTTTT
>WHYT01014815.1:197470-235431 GCA_009806455.1 Tetrax tetrax | reverse complement strand
AGGGTGCCTCTCTCTTAAATGAGCTTCCCAGCCACTTGTAACCTTCCTGCTTTGATTAACCAACTGCTGAGCTCATATGTGGGCTGCCTGTTGCAAGAATATGTCATTCAGTAGGTTGATAACTAGAAAACAACTTCAAATGCAGCTGAGCTTGATGGATCTGTGACGCCTGAGTGCGCAGAGCTGTCAGCCGGAGATGCTGGCTGGCATGCTGCTGGACGAGGTCGTCAGCCGTTCCCCTCATGGAGCTGATCTCACGGGGTCAGCTCCGCAGAAGCATCCGAATGGCAGCCTCAGGCTCACTTCCCTTTGTAAGGTTTCCAGATTGTGGTTTCAGTGAAGCATTTGTCTTCATGCAGCTCCTTTGTCTGAACGGTTTCACACGTCTAGCTTGTTGGTACTTCTCCTCGGCATGTAAAGGGAGTGTATTTAATCACAGAAGTGAAAAACCACACAGGTCTTAAATTCCATCTAGCTTTAAAAGATTTGTTTTAACTTAAATAAATGAAGCCAGCCAGACTTCCTTTGTTGATAAGATGTGAGAAAAGCATTCTTTTAATGGTAGTTTTAGCTGAAAATAATCTGTTTAAATACATACCTGCTAATCAGCTTTCTGTTGCCACTGCTAAATGGCTATAGCTGCACGTAAGATTTCCATAGGCTATTGTGACCTAAGGACTGTGAATTTTGATTCACAGAATGATCTAGGCATAGACTGGCTCAGAAAGTTCAGTGCAGTTTGAGTCTTTTTGGCTGTGTGGACACATGTGCGTGTTTCATGGACTCCCAGCTGCTGTGTTTTTAATGCCTGTTGCTTTGCAGTTTGAGAACAGGCAGGCTCGGCAGAGGAACCAGGTGTGCCCAGTTCAGTGTAGTCTGTGCTCTGCATGTTGCCGAGTTCGAGCGGCCGAGTCCGGCAGCTTGCACCCTGCACGGTTTGGACTCCTGAATTTCTTGCTTTGAAGTTTAATTGTGTGTGCTCCCAGACTCCTTGATTTACCTTGCAAAACCAAATTGGCTTGCTGTCAAATTAGCCGTTTTGCTGGGTTATCCTGTGTGACCCTTTACACCCTTCTGTTTAATGATTTAAATACGCGTTACGGTCCCAGAGCTGCCTCTGGGAGTGACCGCTGCACAGAGCGTGGGGAGGACGGTTACCGGACACTGCTTTCTGCTCTCCATACCTAGAAACATGTGCAAGTGTTAGCAATGATGATGTATTTGGGGATGGACTTTTCCAAAGGAGTTAAAATTCATTGACAGTTGGGTTCTAAACTTGGGTTTCCTTAAAATCTTCAGCCACAAAGAGTAGACTTTGTGGTTTGAATGTAAATGCCTTGATTCTGGGAGCCTGGAGCAGGTATGGCTGTCGTGTTTGTCACCTGTTTCCCTTATTAAAATGTAAGCTGGTGTGTAAATTATTTCTAGTTACTGTTTAATTATGTAAGTAGAAATTGCAAGAGCTGCGTATTTCTTCAGAGGTACGAAACTACTCCTCTAACTTAATTGCACTCCAAATTGTTTCGGAGCCTATTTGCAACAGTGCTGGAGGTGATCCAGCTCTGTCCAGCTACAAAACAGCAGGTGCAGGGCTGACTCAGCCCGCACCCGCCTTGGCCCTTTGAAATTTGCCATTCCTGCGCCTTTTTCAGTGGGCTGGAGGGGCTTGGATGTATCCTGTGCAGCCAGCCAAATGCCTAACCTCTCCCTCTGCCCTCTATTTGCTGCATTGCAATTGATAAACAATATTTTCTTCAAAATACCTTCATGTTATTTTTTATTAATAAACTACCTTTAAAATCTTTTGGAGATTGGGCTAAAAAAGATGATTGTGTTTTAC
Source organism: Tetrax tetrax (assembly GCA_009806455.1). NCBI lineage: Eukaryota > Metazoa > Chordata > Aves > Otidiformes > Otididae > Tetrax > Tetrax tetrax. Next base: position 233,591 of record WHYT01014815.1, on the reverse strand, counting down.
AGACAGATGGAGTGCATATGATTTGTTTTTCAGGTTCTGACGATCCTTAAAAATACCTAATAGTAGGTGGACATTTCAATCAATTATTTGGGGCAGGGCCTAACTTGCCATGAGACGTATGTTTGCCTGCTTACTGACACTGTAGTGTTTGCAGCATTAGAGGGTAGGAACTTACTTCCTGGCAGATATCTGAATGCTTCATACATGTATTCAACCATTACCTACTTAAATGTAGCTTAAAACAGGCTTTTTTTTTTTTTTGGTCGTCTTGCCTTGTTGTAACTTGCCCAAGAATAAAAATATGAAATGTAACTTAATGTCCTGCACCATTAGTCTCCTTATAGAATTAACTCCAAGAGAAACTTGGTCGTAAACTTGAAAGCACGTTTGGGTAGAAGAATTTCCAATATTGAGTATGCCAAAACCATTAATTATTAGATAACAATTTTTTTAAAAAAATGTATGGAGAAGGAAATGAGCCTTTGTGTCTACAGTAGAGTTACTGATCAGCAAAACATATACAATAGATCTTGCAATGTGAAATATGTTAGAGCAATAGTGTTATGCACCGTGACATAACACTATGCTAAATATTGATGTTTTCTGGTAATTATCCCCTTTTCACATCCCCCACATCTATTAAAATGCTGCTAGTTTACTGTCTTAGTGACCTCTCTTTGAAAATGTCAGACAGTCCAATGGTTTTTCATAAACCATAACTAGACCACTGAGTGACTTAAACAATTCTATGAAGATAACTTTTGTTTCAAAACCAATTTAATTTAGGATTCAAATAACAGGTCTGTTATGATTTATCTTCTTAGAGCGATGGTTATGCTGACTTTTAAGGGAATGCTTTTATGTAAGTATTTGAGGCATAAGGACTGAATTGGATAATAATTAGAATAAGAAAAATATTGTGAGAAGGAGATATTGCACATTTTTGAGGTCTTCTGTCTTGGCTACTTTTACTGAAAATATGAAATAGATTTCTTGGGGGTACTACAAAATAAGTCAGCTTCTGTAGTCCTCTCCTTCAGCTGCTGTTACTGTTCATGTGGTTTGGATCAGTTTGCATCGTTGCAAGGAGTTGCCATGTGCCTGGTTCTCCTGGCTTCTGTTTTGCAGGCATTTGCTTTATAGTTCTGGCACAGAGAAAGCTTTGCAATGAAATACCTGAGATGCAAGTGGACATTGTTAACTCCTACAAATGAATATTAATTTTACACATCAAAAATTAGCATTTCTAATCTGAAGACAGACCCTTACCAGATCTCAGAAACTTCTTGTGATTGCCAGAGGTCAACAGGTTCTTTGTTTGTAATAAACAGACGTTAAGAAGCCTAAAAATACAATTAATCTTGCTTCCTGTTGTAATACAGGGAGAGACAATGTTGTATGATTGGAGGAGAGGCTAGGGCAACCAAGGAGGGGAAAAAATATTAATGATTTTGCTGTTTGAATAAAGTAGTAAATGTTTTTTTTTCTGGCAGCCATGTACACAATTCCATATGTTCTGTCCTTAAAGCTTAAAACTGTGTAGTGTTACAGATGAGAATGAACAAACTTAATGGACAAATGGATCTTTTCATCTCTATGGCTTGGTTTTTCTCTTAAATGCTGTTGGACTATTTGTCTCCTGTCATGTGTTGTTTGTTTTTGTTTTTGTTTTTTTTGCTCAAGGTCCGTGGTCTGTTATAATGTATGTTGTAATGAAGATGTGGAGTTGCAGAGGGAAGCACTTTAAGAAGGGAAAGGAAGCACAGTAGTTGTGTACAAAAACTCTGAAGCAAGCCCTTCAAGTGTCTGAAGTGGATGAGAAGTCAAAATAGAGATTTTGTGTGTGCTACTGGAAGAGCACATGTTCCAGTTAGAAATTTTTCTTAAAATTAAGCACTGGTTCTATGAGTCAACTCTTAAGTTGAGTAGCCATCAAGTTTGGTTGCTCAGGAGTTTTGCAGCACCCCCTTGCAGTGGATGATTGGCCAAACTAAGGAATTAGTTGCCTTTTTCATGGCTTATAGCTTTCTTAAAACAAGGCAGTGTACAGTCATAAATTAAATTATTCAGTCTAGAGATGGATAGGGCTGTTCAAAATACTTTGTTGCACCACTGTGATACTGGGAGCTCACTGGTGTTGTGGTGGTTCTTCTCCTGGTTTGGATGGCAAGTATTCAAGTCAGGCCTGCAATCTGCAAGGAAGCATTGCAGCCTCCAGCTTTGCGGAGGCCAGACGTTACCTTCAAGGTAACACAATGTTCAACTGCCAATGCAAGTTTTTAAAGTTTTTGTTTGCCTTTGTAATGTTAGTCTTCTCATAAATCTGAATTGCAAACTGGCTGAACAAGAACTGATGTGTCTGTTTTCTTTGACAAAGGTGTGGTTTGCTATTTGCTTTTTTCTGAAGTGTTTTGCATCATCTGAAGTTTTATGTGCTGACATTTAAAGATAAGACAATGATAGGCAGCACATTCCTTAGCTAAATGGAAGTAAACGAATGGCTCTGGCTTTACAAAATGCTTGCTTCTTCTTTTGTTGGTTTATAAAGGAAGTGGATTGTTTGAAGCATTTTGCTACAGTGACCTCAAATGAGGCATGTGAGTCGCCTGCTTCTCAGCTATACCCCTCTTATCCTGCTATAGATGGTCAGATCCATTCTGCGTGCGGCTGGCTGTGTAATGTCTCCATTTGGCTCGCTGCCTGGTTCTTTGTGTTATAAAATAATGTCCCCTACCTATGATGTTTCTTCTTCCCCAAAACATGGCAATGAGAGCATAAATATTGTATAACATTATGCCAATTCAATGTGATAGAAGTGTGAATGCTAATTTTTCCATTTTTTTTTTTCCAAAGGGAGCAGTTATAATAGAAGTTTGTGGAATGAACAAAGACAGGGAAATAAAAATCTTTCTTGGTGATGGTATAGAAAATGTGGAAAATTGAAATGTGCTTGTGTTGCAGAGAATGTTGTGGTATGTTTCAGCTGGGCCTTTAGTTGCATCATTGCCAGTCACAGGATGAACAGCTTGGTTTAAATCTGTCCTGATCAGCAGATCTTTCACACAGACCTAGTGCAGAGCTAAGCCTGCTGTTAAAACTGATTCAGGTAGACGCACATGCAGATTGATCTCTATGCAGTACAGCTCACTCCCTTACACTTTCTAGTTCAACTGCAGGTTCCAAGTAATGGCAGCAGGGCCAAGACTTCTTTACAGTTTCCTTAAAAGAGTGCAAGTATCGTTTGTAGAGTTCCTTGCTTGCTCTTGATGAGCCGTAGCAAAGAGGGAATCCGACACGTGTGTAACTTGAGGCACTCTGCTGGGGTGGGTAGCTTTCCCTAGAGCCGAGCTCGATACTGCTTTGGGAATCGGTCCTTGAAGATACTGTAATTTATATCTCTTAAGGCTCAAACACAGCTATGATGAGAATTTTCTGTAATGCCTGTGCAAAAAATCCTTGAATCTTCCCATGCTTTTACACAGTTTATATTTACACTCTTAGGGCAGTGTGCCAAGCAGCTATAAAGTGTATGTATGCCTGCCTTCTCCTGTATGTGATTAAAGATCAAGTTAATGTTTTAGTTGATTTTTCTCTTTAGTAGACACTCATCTGGTGAACTTATTTGAAACCAAGGCACTGGAGTGTATATATAGAAGCAGTTTTGCTAAAGGTCAGGTTTATGTTAGAGGTCCTGTTTCACCTTGCTTCCAGGCTTTGGCTGCAGCTGGGACTGGGTAAGGCGCTTGCTGCAGTCATTAACAGCAGGAAAATGACTCCTCCTATTCCGGCCTGCCTGGCTGGAGTTGGGAATGCTAAATTTCAAACTCAAAAGTACAAGTTACTAACTGCTGTTTTGCTTTGTAATCAGCTGTAAATATGGGGAGACAAACCTCAACAGTCGTCTTAGCTGACCCACGTTACTATAAATTACACAACATATCTTTCAGTTTTCTTAATATTCTGCACATTCTGCCTGAAACTGTTCTGTATCTTCCATATTTGTATATCTTGGGCATAAGCAGTACGTTTGATTGGCAGTTCTGTGTTGGGCAGTCCATGTCAGGCTAGAATTGCTTCTCTGCTGCATATCTGAGTGAGTAACATGCTGAATGGATGGTCTTCAGGATATTGAGAATTTCAAATTTAGCTAAGTGGTTTATATGTCAAAAAGTGAAGTACTCTGAGAATTACGCTACTGAAATGGATCGAATTAGGTGAAGTAGCAAATCCAATTAATTTTTTTATTGGAGCACTCCAGTGTCTCTTGTGAGACATTCATTCTTCTTTGTCATGACAAACTGTCACACTTAAGCTTTCTATATGGGTTCCTGGCTTAACTAGATGCAATTAATTCTCAGCATAAGAAACACCAGATTTAATATTTTTGCAAAGATCTTTCATGTGTCCTCAGAGGTGATGCTCACTTCATGGGTAAATAATATTTGTCTGCGTATAACCATGTGCTATGCAAAGTGTTCAGAAGCTTTAATACTTGCAATGAAGATGGTGAAATTAGCATTGAACTTGATCCAATTACTTTTTTTCTTTTTTTTTCTTTTGACATCTTCAGTAACCACTTCTGCAGCTTGTGAGAAATTGGAAAGAGATAGGAATGAACTGCAAGTTGCTTATGAAGGGTTTTTGCAGAAGTTAAACCAGCAACATCACAATGATTTAGCTGAACTGGAGGAGAGGCTTAAACAGTTTTACACTGCAGAATGTGAGAAACTCCAAAGTATCTGCATTGAAGAAGCTGAAAAGTACAAAGCGCAACTCCAGGAGCAGGTTTGTAACATTCAAAGTAGAAATGTTCTCTAACAATTGTTTTCTGCTACCAACGGGCCTTCAGAGAATCCTAGATTTTGCTAGTAATGGAGTTCTTGTTATCTAATGTGAAACTCCATTTCATTGCAACTATAAAAATATTACTACGCTAAGCTGTCCAGATCTTAAGCTTGTGTTTAAACGTGGTGGAGATTCCTTGCGTTCTGCGTACTTTGGTGGTGTCTAGAGCTCCACTAGATATTTGAGGCAGCTTGAGTTTTCAGATTTATAGAAGCCCGCCTGGCCTGTGACCATGCTTTGCAACAACTCCATGTGTGCAATGGATGCATACGTCATCCTGTTGGTACTGGTAAACTGTAAGGCTTCATTCTCATCTATTAAGTGTTGTATGTGTCTTAGCTTCTCCTGTGACCATCTGTTAAGTCCTACGTAGACCATTTAAAATGTACTCAACATACTGCGTAAAGCCATTGGAACAATACTTTAAACAAGAGTTGAGACATGTAAGGGAGGAAAAAAATCATGTTATCGTGTTGCAGGTGGACAACTTAAATATCACACATGAAAACTTTAAGTTGGAACTTGAGAACAGCCACTCAGAAAAAGTAGAGGAGCTGAAAAAGGAATATGAATCCTCTTTTTCAGGCAAGTATTATGTATTCAAGTACCTATGCTATAGTACTGCTAGTCACAAATGAAAATATTCAAGCTTTTCATCATTGTCCACTTCATTGTTCTTGGTGGTCAGCTATCTTTTTAAAAATGTTGGCTGAATTCTTTTTGGAACTGAACAAGTCTCATTTTAAATATAGAAATCACCATTATCCCATTGTAGTTGAATGAAACTTTTCAAACAGTTCAAGAGTGGAGATGACTTTTCTTTCTCTAAAAGATGTCTGAATTGCAGTCTGCCCTCAAAATCTCAAGTTGATAATTAATTCCTTCCACCCCCCTAGTTCTATAAGGAGCACTTCAAAACTGAAATTGAGGATAAGCAGGGCTGTGTGCTTTCCAGCCTGACATGGTGATGTTGAGAAATACTATACACTGCAGAGTGTACTGGGGCAAAGGTGGTTTTTCAGGGAAGGGGTGGTGAGTGTCCTCAGTTTTAAATGGTATTGCATCTAATTGATTGAAGTCATGATAATTTCCATCCTCCCTCCAACTCCACTTGATAGCCAAGTTTCCAGTGATGCTTTTGTGTCATTAAAACTGGTGATGCTTCCACTGCAATCAAAAAGCAAACTCCTCTGCGTGGCATCTCCAAAGTAGAAAAGGAAGTGTTTTTCTAGAAGCTTGTGGAAGACACAATTTCAGTTTTTGCTGTGTTTACCTTCAGAAACTCAGCTCTTCTCAGATGTGGCTCATTCTCAGTTCATCCATTTTTTTTGCATGTAGATTAATGCTGTCAAAATTGACGTGCTGCAAGCTAATTGAATGGATATGCAAGGGGACAATCAACAAATCTAAAGCAGCAATAAATCTCATACTTTGTACATGCTTTGGATCAGTTGATGATAAATGTTCTTTCTGTGTTGTCATTGACTCTGGACCTGTGTATATGTGCACTGGCTGGCTTTTCGTGCTGCTACTTTTCAAAAAGAATTTTTATGTCTTAGGCAGTATTAAAAATCTGCAAAAATAATTTGTTGCAGAGCTCAAGAGTGCCCATGAATCTGAAAGGAAGTCACTTGAAGATTCCTTTAAAGAGAAGCAAGAATTGCTAGAGGTTTGTTAAGGGTTGGGGTCATTGCAACAGCCTAAAACTTAAAAGGCAGTTTGGAGATGTGCACTGAATTCTTGACCTAACCATACCATATCTTTTCATTTCAGAAAAAAATCGATGAATTAAAATGTGAAAACGACTCTCTGAGTGAGAAGTTGAAATTAGAAGAGCAAAAACAAATAGCCAAAGAAAAAGCCAATCTTGTAAGTCTTGACCTTCAAAAGTAGTGCAGATCTTGTAAGCTTGGGTTTATTTTATTGCATAATATGAAAGTTTTGCAATCAAGTGTGATAAGGGTCCTGTACTTATTAATATCTTATGTAAATGACTCACTTGCCAGAAGTTTTTCTCAAGCACTACAATGTTGTGTCTTAACCTTACCATTATAGATCTATAAAGCTGTTGAATATCAAAGTCAGTGGTGTAAGTTATAGCCTAAGTTAAATTGACCAACGTGTACACAAAAGTTGTACCATAGCTTTCTTCTGAGCAGTTGATAAATGTTTTAACAGCACAATGATCAGTGTGAGCTTACATCACCACTGCAAAACTCCCTTCTTGTACCTGAGTCTTTAATGCATTTATTCAAACATTGATTGCTCATTTATCCTTCAGATAAACTTTTATTTTTTTATGCCTTTCCTCCCAAGGCTGCTGTTACCTGTGATGCTCCTGGCTTTAAAATGTGCTCTGAGAAAGGTTTTTCATGCACTTAGGAGGGTTAGACAGAAACATGCTTATCTTTCTGGTTCCCTGGAAATAACTGGAATACCAGTAGTATTGCTTATCCCTCAAAGAGAAATTCCATGCTTAAAAACTCACTTAGGATTCTTCTAGTACAAGTTGCCCTAGTTTTCACTGGATTTAATTTTCTTTTTCTCTCTTACTGCTTATTCTAGTGGCAGGACAGAGCTGCCACAAGAAGAATCTGCAACCACAATATGTTGCTGTGGTTGGGAGAGATGATACCAAAGAGAATGTTGTACACTGCACTTGGGAGTTTGAACTGTATTCCATAGGCATGCTTAGATGTTGTTTTAATTTAAAGGAGCAATAATCAACTGCCTTTAGATAGCTGGAAATGCACTTTGCATCCTGATGGCATAAGACACATCATAAGCTTGAGGCTTTTCTGTGGAAAAAACCACTGATCTGATCCTGTATATTCTTCTGTACTAAACATAAATTTTGCAGAATTCCATTAGCCCTTTGAAGACGGGGTTTATTTCCAACTTTCCATTATTATTTAGATAGTATCACTTGATATTTCTAGTATTTTTGCTAAAATCTTATGTGGACTTTTCAGTCTTCTTATCTAGCTGTGTGTTCTACTATGAGTAGCTAATGTGGTGGCTCAGATATAGCTTTAAAGACCATTGGGGCAGAGGAGGGGAAGGGAGGGGGAGTTAAATTTTGAAAATACTGTAAGCTACACTTAAACTTTTCAGTATCACTTCTCTCACTAGCTCCTAGATTTCATGTAAAGCCACAAAAGGGGGGAATGAAGTTCAAATTGTCTGCCACCTCCTCTGAGGCAGCACAGTGGACTCCACCTTCACATGACTTCTGCTCAAAAGTGGAAATTAAACATGAATCACTAATGGCACAGTGCTTAAAAACAGGCAGGAGAATGAAATGTGTAGGTGGTAAGGCCCTTGTTACCTGTGCAATGTACTGGCTCTCTCCTTGTGGGACTGCGCCCCACAGAACTGCAGGCGTTGCCCTCCCAGTGTTAGGTTTCCGATGTGGCAGTGAAGCTGTTACTCAACACAGTACAGCAGTATTCTTACCCAAATATACTAAAACAAGTTTTGTTTGTTTTCTAAAGATAAACTTAGTTACACAACACAATCATTGATTGATTTCTGTTTGTGTTCCACTCAGACTACTTGGAAGTTGACTGAGACTTACTTTATTTCTCCTTATTTTTGCCTGTGAATTTGCCGCTGAAATGTAGAGAATATGTTTTGCTCTGCAGTGTTTCCGTGGTTCCTTGCTCTGAAAAAGAGGTCCTTGAGGAAACCAGATCTGACCCTGCCCTGATGCCTTCCTGCTCTCCCCACCACCTCCCAGAAAACAACAACAATAAAGGAAAAATAAAAAAGAAAGTCCTAACTTGCTGTATGGTAGATAAGTCATAGATGTACAGCAGTGCAAGACTTATGTGCAATTGCATCGCTAGACTTTAAGAAGAATGTAAGCCCAAAAATCTTCCATTTCTGTTTATGAACCAGTTACCTTCAGACTCAAAACAGAGGAAATCAGCTGCAGTCAAGTTCATAGCTCTGAGTTCTTGGTGCTTTTTGAACTACTCCAGCACCTGAAAACTCTTCAGATGTTTACTTTAATTACCTCTTGGGATGGGTTATGAGTAATACGAAATAAATTTTGGAACTCCTAGGCTTAAAGGGAGCCTTTGGACACTCCTGCAAAACAAGTTTTGCTGTGACAGCTTTAGTGCCTGCCTTTGACTCACAGGGGTTTTTCATGTTTGTGCATAAAGTGTTTTTTGAACAGCTTCTAAGGAAAGCTGCAACTGCCCACCTATACCAAAGGACAAACACAATCAGAGGAGAAAGTAGTAGCAGATTTCTTTTTTTTTTTTTTTTTTTTTTTTTTTAAATTCAAAACTGTTTGACTTGATTTCACTTAGAACAAGTAACTGTTGTTACCATATTTATTTTCTTGCTCTTTCTAAATAGCAGAGAAACACTTAACCTGTTCCTGAAATTCAGGGTACTAAGCAAACTCTTTTGGAAATCTTTCAGAAAAACCCACAGATCATGTATCTGGAACAGGAGCTGGAAAGTTTGAAAGCAGTGCTGGAGATCAAGAATGAGAAACTCCACCAGCAGGATATAAAGCTAATGAAGATGGAAAAACTGGTAAGTTTTTCCTGGGGCCTGGCAGGTTTGGACCGTGTCTCTGAGTTATGTTCTGATCATGAACTTGGGCTGGTCATACTTATGTGCAAGGATTATTTTTTTGTTTGTTTGCTTAAAAGGTAAATGTGAAATGATGATGGGACATGCTCACATTGCAGGTAGTTATATCTGCATTGAGTTGCAATGTAAAGAGGGGGAAGGAATCACCAGCTGCTGTAAATGACCTTTTGACCTCTTAAGACTACTACTGGTTTGCGTAAACTATTGCTAAGTTAGTACAGGGTTATCTGGGAGCCTCTTCCATGTTTTCTTTCCTCTTCCTGCTCTTCTCCTCCCTCCCCCAAAGAAAAAAAATCCTTACCTGCTACGTTTGCTTGAGTGTTATAGAAGATAGATTGCACTTCAGGAAGACATTAACATGAAGATGATCCTAGTTAAACAAGAGGGGATCAAATATGAAGTGGAGTAAATGTTTTCATCCACAGTTGATCAGCTTAGGTTGATCATTTTAGCTATTATATTTAAGCTACTTGTTTAGCTCTCTGGATTTGCTCCTGATCTGTGCACAATTCCACATGAAAGGGCATTTTTGGGAGCAGAACTTTTGATTACTTGGCATGCTTTTATTTGTGGCAGGACAGGGTCTTTACCCTGGGTGGGACCTTTGAACACTGTTGTAATACTCGCTTAAGCAAGATTTTAACGAGGAAGTACAGAAAGAGGTTTGGATACAAAGGAATAAATGCCTGTCAGTTGTTCAACATTGTACAGCATCGTATGTTGCTCTGGTCTACGATTACTAGTAAATTATTAGTAAACCTTTCTCTTTTACTGGCAGATGTTGGCCACACCGTCCAACCGTTTAATCAGTGTTTTTCGTTAACTTTTGATAACATCCTGCAGCGATGAAGTGAAATCAGGAGAGCAGCAGGGAGAGCTGTTTATGCAGAGGAGCTCTTGAATTTGTCACATTAGCATGTTATTTCTAGACAGTCTTCTGTCTGCAACAGCATCTAAAACTGCTGCCCATCACTGGCAGAAGTTCCTAGAATGTGCTGGTTAACCAGTGGTTCCCTTATCCGGTCCTCCTTTCTTGGCATCTAACCAGGATCGGTAGCAAAATGCCAGTGTTATGCAAGGATAAGGTAAGTAGGATCCATTTGACTGTTACAGAACAGTAAGCCGTGATAGCAGGTCAGTCTCACATTACTCTAGGTTTTTGCACTTATCGTACGAGGTCTGCAAACTCCAGATTATGAACGTCTGTGATAGCTCCGTCAGCATCTTGATCAGTGCATGTATGGGTTTTATTTTAAACTGTGACCTTTTTTCCCCCCTTCTAAGCTGGAGAACAACACGATCTTAATGGATAAATTAAAGAAGGTTCAGCAAGAAAATGAAGAATTAAAAGCTCGGATGGACAAACACATGGAGCTTTCAAGGTGAGAAATATCTGTGGACTTCTGAGATGTTCTTATGAACCAGAAGGTTCGTAAAGAACCACGGGAACCTTAAAATGTTCCTGTGACAAGAAAGAGAATTCTGTGTAAATATTAGTGGTTGTTATTTTGTAGTACTGTAAAAGAACATGCCCCTTTCTTCTCCATTTGTATCACTACAAATGTGCATTCCTATGTAGAAGAACAAGCAGGACAGATTGTAGGGGGGTAAAGGCTCAGTATGTTTTTCAGTGCTCCAGAACAGTATTTCAGGGAAGAAAAAGCAACTCAGAAATAAAGAGCCAATTTAGTAAGACTGTAAGCATTACTGGCTTGTGAGCTAAACCTGGATTTACTTATAACCACTTCAGTTGAGTGATTTTTGTCCCCTAGTATAGATCAGTGAAAAGACCAGTGTCTTCTCTTTGGCAGTAATAGCAGTATTTAACATGAATAAAATGGATCTGAGGTTCTCCTAACTTCAACTGTTGCTTAACTGGATGGGTAAACACTTCCAGTTTGAAGGAAGCTCAAGAAATGCGGCTTCTATGTAGAGCCAAGCCTGCAACGAGACCAAAGGCTCCAGCATGGCCATTTAAAGCATCTGTCATTGCAAGTAGGACAAATCTCACCTCTCAGATGCTTTTTCTGGTCTTTAGGAACGTTCCTTAGTGGGACTTTCTCCTGCTTTCTGCAAGCTACCAATTTAAATCCAGCACGGATGAGAACATGCTAACTCCTCTTTTTAAGGAAGTAATTTAGTTGTAAGGCAAGCAGGGGTTTATGCAATTTCAAACCTTTAACAATTTAACAGTTTGATGCTGTAGCCTCCAGCTGATGTAAATCCTACATTTGCAGGCAACTTTCTACGGAGCAAGCTGTTTTACAGGAGTCACTAGAGAAAGAATCCAAAGTAAACAAACGCCTGTCAATGGAAAATGAAGAACTTCTGTGGAAGTTGCACAATGGTGACCTATGCAGCCCAAGAAAACTGTCTCCCAGTTCTCCATCCGTGCCTCTTCAGTCCCCACGAAATTCTGGTAACTTCTCTAGTCCTACAGCATCACCGAGATGACACCTCTTGAGAGAGGGGATGGCATTTCATTTGTGATCTGCAGAACCGATCCTAACTCTAATCACAGGAGAAAGAGCTATATTAGCTGACTATGACGACTAAACATAACTGGAAACTGGTGCAAAAATGGCGATAAGAGACTGAGAAGATGGGAGTAAGACACTCACATTGTTCCTCCCAAAAAGACTTGTTTATGACCTCGATGGACATTGTTGCACAAAGCACTTACAGAGCAAGGAAAGACTTGTTCATTGCCTTTTCACCTAACTATAAGAAAAAGCTCAGGGGCTTAGAGATAAAGATCACCACCTTTATAATATGTTCCTTATCACAGACACTTTTTTAAGGCCGTGTGTGTATGCGTGCGTGTGCTGTGGATGGAATGGATGTAACACACTGTGTGTGTGTGTCTAATGCTGCCTTCTTTGCTGTGTACGTAATAAAGGATAAAAGCTGAAGACTATACATTGACATGTACTTCCTTCGTAACGCTGTCAGTATGCATGCTTTCAGCAGAGGACCCTCACCCGGGCATGAGGAGAAACTGCCGCTAGTACTGTAGGTTAGTTCCCTTCATCTGTCTGGCTTCAGTTCAGTAAGAAAAATGGCATGAAAAGCTTTGCCAACTGATTCATCAAGTGTCTTGGCTGACCTGAGTATGCAACTTTGAATTAATTTTAAAAACAAATTGAAATGCAGCCTTATTTTGCATGGATTCTTGGTTTAATATCTGTGCACATCTCTGCCATTTATGAGGAGACATTTTTTGCAGGATACAGTGGATTTTGGCTTCCGAGTCAACTGGGTTGTACTCAGATCCATGGTAGCCCTCAAGGTCAGAAGTTACTAGTTGAGATGCAGGTTTAGAAACCTAGAGCCTTCATCTTACCTGCTGAAAAGGAATCACTTATTTGCCCAAAACAGCATGTCCATCGCTGAGGCCATCTGCTAAGGATAAACTAAGTGTAAATTTGAAAGCCAAAGAGAAAAACGCAATAACTGACACTAGGTGCATTCGTAACTCAGTTCTCAAGAATCTTCTGTAATTTGTGAATTCCAATTTATCTGGTGACACACGTTGCCTTTTTAAGTATTAGCATTTTTATTAACATTCTTCAGGGTTGGCTAAATTCACCTGAGGAAGCAGGGGAAGGTGGTAGGTGTGTATTTATCTTGCTAATTCTGCCATACCTTCCCTCTTAGACTGCAGGATATCAGTGGTTTGCCAGTTCATTTGGCAAAAGATCCTGTACAACAGATTCTGTACAGTAGGAAAGAATTGTCCTGGCTGCTGGAAGTGGAGGCCGAGCATTTCTTGAAATGTCTGGAAGCTTCTGGTTCAACAAGGCAATCGTGTAGCCTTGCTACACGCTTGGTCAGACCTGTTTGAGATCTCTATGTTGTACTAAATACAGGCTCAATTTCAGACGAGTACTACAAAACACTATGTGTGCTTACAATAGCTTGTGCTTTACAGGGCCATGTCCAGGACCATTGGGACATTACCATTTAGCTAATGCTGTTAGCTGGCTATGCAGGTAACTGTTATGGTAAATTGTATTGGCTGGGTTTCCCTGTGTTTTTCAGTAGCTTGGGGACAGGAATCAAGGGGATGGAAAGTGTTCAAGGAACTCAACTGGAGAACCACCTCAAACGATTTTACCCAAGACTGAAAAAATTTTGGCTGATAATGAGGAACACAGACACATAAACATGACTATTAGCAGTGCTCCTACAGTAGCTAACCTTGTAACATACTTAAACGTGTGAGTGACTGTACCATCGTTAGATTTACTTAATTTTCCATAACGTGCAAGTTATGGGTTCCATTTCTATGGAACACTGTGCTCTCTTTTAATCCTTCTTAGGGCACTGTACATACCACTGTTAGTGGTGTCAGTACTTAAACTGTTTTCTAGGGGTTTCAAATTTCACTATGAAAATCCTTTCTGGGCTAAAACTTGGCTTAAAGTATATATCAGAACATTCTTATTTTCTATGGTCAAATATTCTGATCAATGTATTTGAGCTGAATGCTTAAAAAATAAAATTTTTGTACTGATTGAAGGGTTTTATTCCTGCTTGTATTAATCAGATTATTTTTAATCTAAGGAGGAACATTCCTCCAAATACTAAGAACTCTTAGCACCTGTTCAGCACAGCAGAACACCAATAGGGAAGCTTCACTGCACAAATTACTAATGTTCAGCTAACCATTAGAAAAATTCAGTTTGGAATGGCTGTTTAAAAAAAAAATAGAGAGAATGAAGATAACATTACAGAATTAAGCAATAATAAAATACTTGAGTACAGCTGGCTTATATAGGGACCCAATGTGCACATACCTAGTAAAGGCATCCTACAGGACTCATCTCATTAAAATGCTCACCTTATTCAGGAATTTTTTTGTATAAGAAAAGCCACATAGAGCTTAGTAAGCTAACAGGTCAAGTCATAAGAACAGTTGTCTAGCACTAGTAACAACTTTATTATCTTAGTTGCAACGTTAGTGCCTCAAATACAACAGGTTAAGAAGACTGCATAGAAATGTTTGAGAAAAGGAAAAGCTTTTCCAGGCTAGCAGTACAGAAAAGTAAGTATGGTATAGTAAATAATACAAAGACTGTTAATTTATCCATAGTTTCCCTTCACAATACAGGAGACTCCTCACCTGTAAACTTCTTGCAAGTAGAATCTTTAATGCTTTTACATAGAAATGAGGAATATTTGTATATAGAAATCAGACTACAGAAATACGCATTAAGTGTTGCTCCAAAAGAATTAAGTCATTCTGTTCATCTGTAAGTACTATTTAGATATTTTTTCTCCATTTCATGGAGTATTAATATTTCAAGCTTTAACTTAAATACCATGTGTTAGCAAAGGCTTTGTTTGATCCAGTAACTTTTAGATATTTTTTTAGTAATTTCTTCAGCATAAACCTTCCTTCAAGAAAAGCTAGAAACCTACTCACCATAAATACATTCCAAACGTCTACCACTAGTCAAGCAATTTAACAACTTATTTTCTTCAGATACTCAACCTTACAAACACCAAAGACACTTGAATATAAACTGGTATCATGCAGTTCATGCAGGAAATTCCTCCTAGGCATTAATTAACCACTGATCTTTACAACTGTATTTGCCTAAGAGCCAGGAAATAATTTAGGGTTGAGCTGGAGTTAAAGAGGTCATGGAATAATCATTGAACTCTTAAGAAACAAATATCTTTCTTCTGTCTGTTGCTGCTGCCTTGCCTTAGCAGAGCAGTGGCTGAGGTATGGAAACAGCAATAACAATACTGGCAGGTTTAGGCATGTGGCATTGCAAGTCACACAAATTTTATTTCCCAGGCTTCATTCTCTTATCCTGTGTCACTGTTCATTTATGTGGAAATGTGTAATTGCATCAATGTAAACAGAATCAGGCTGCCCAGGAGGCTTTTGGTAAAATAAAAACTATGTATGTAAAATATAGTAAAATAATTCTTATAGTTTATAACTATGAGAATTACTTTGATATTTGTGGGTGGTGGGGGAGGAGACTACTCAAGCAATGCTGCAGCAATGGATTTACATTGTCTTTTCCTCTCCTGCCAAACTGTCACCAAGGAAGTGATGCTACCACATGAACTGCTGTGCTGTTGAACAAGCCAGAACAGGTGACACTATCTCCTACTTGCTAGATACTTTCAAGGAAATCAATTGTTGAACTAAATAAAGGCTTAAAAGCACTTTGAAAAATTAAGAAGTTGGTGTAACTTCTGTGATTCAAAGGGAAATGCAGTGTCCTTGTTGATGAAAAATGCTTTAAAAAAAAAAAAATAAAAAATTAACATATTGCGGGGCCTCATGCAGAAGCTCAGGAATGGCTGCTCATATTAAAGTCTTCCCCAAAGAAATATGGCACAAAGACCTTCTTTAGGTACTACTATGAAATTGTGTAACACCTGTCTAGTCATTTGGGTTACAATGTAATGGTCTTGATACCTTTTAATAACAATGCAAAAGAAGATTAATAAGGGACTGCCTCTTACACATTCAAAGTTGGTCCTATTGCTCACTAGATTTAATTTTTGGTGGTTCTTGTTACCTTATTGTTGGCCTTTGGAAATACTGTAGGCATCTTGGAAGTGTTCTCCATGAAAACTATTTCATGAGACGGGCGTAGCCATTTCGGTCCGTATCATGGATATTTATCACAGCAGTTACAGTGGCTTAGGTTCCTGCATGCTGAAGAAAAAAAACTTCCAGCAAGCTTGTTTAATCCTTTCGTTAGCTACACTAATAACCAGGTTACTGGTGTTACTGAGAAGCTGCCATTTTTACATTAGTAGACATCACTACTCAAAACCGTACCGTACACGTCTGCTCAAAGGCTTGGATTAGCTGGAGCAAAGGGCTTACTTCGAGCCTTCACCAGAAGAAAGCTTTAGCAGTTCTAGTCAACTGCAGGCTGAGCCAGTGAAGTGTGCAAGCAAGGGACTGGTTCCCGGTTTGGTTCATCATATGCTCAGAAGAAGCTGTTTTTCACATGCCTTGTAAATAATATGGCTCGCATTACAACTTTGTCGCACAATTACACTGCGTAGATCTGTACTGGAAGTTCTACCTTACATGGATTCTGTGCATAAGCCTAGGAAGAAAAAGCATTGCCAACATGTCCAACACCATTGTTATCAAGTTCTTACTTCCCTCTGGAAAGTCTCTTTCCTTGTATGAGAGGTGAAAGAAGTAGCTGCTTATTTATCCTGATACAGTTCTGTGTAAATTAAACATCTTTTCTCCAAAGTAAAAAATGCAATTGAGTTGAACTTTTGTTATTAACCTGAGAAGAGATTCTGCTGTATAATCAAATGTTATTCTTATCTTGCATTTGTTGTTTTTTTTTTCTTCTGTAAATGATCCTGTATAAATAAATGCAAGTTTTACTGTTAGCAAACATAATTTGCTAAATAATTTAGTAAACATAACACCATACTTCTAGAGGAGTGAACTCCATGCAAGCTACATATCATAACGTTACAAAAACACAACCACCTAAGGAAAATGCAATGTAACAAACCACTCTCAAGTCTCTGGAGATACTAAATATATATTAAGGTGCTAGAGGATATTAATCTTCCCCACAAGTCATCATTTTGTGTCTTTATACAGATCTGAAATGAACACACACAACACAGACATTTTTTAAAATGTTCAGAAATTTAATTATTCTTGCAAAATAAACATTTACTATTGGCTAATTCTGTAACAAGTTTTAATTTTTTTTTGTTGTTTTAAACATGTACAATACTCTATAAACTTTAAAATTGCACAGCACCAGAAGAGATACACCTGCTTGGTGGATTTTTTTGAGAATATCCTCTCAGTTCTCAAATGCACAAACCATATAGCAGGTGAAAGAAACTCTTATGAAAGAGTTTGTGGAAAAAGACCATATGCAAAGGAACACCCAAGAGCACCTATTCCTAAATATAATAAGCCTTATGCATGTTCAGGCTTAAACTTTAATGCTTTGCAGGAGTTTAGTTTTATTACCTCACAACTGCCTACTGCTGGGCAGAGAGAACTCTGTTTTGGCCTGTCAAGCTAGTGAATATGGAATACATTGACATATGAAGAGAGACGGTGATAGAGAAAACTTCATTTAAACAGTAATAAAGAAAACAAATGGCTATAATGTCAAATAACAGACAGTTCGTTCTATGGCCAGAAGCCTTTCCTATCCCTTTAGTTCAACTTCAGTAGCTACTGTTGTTTCTCCTTGTAGGTTCTGAGCTATACAAACATAGTTACCAGCATCTCTGGCTTCAAAATCTTCAACAAGAAGAATGCTCTTTGAGATTCTTGTGGTATGTCCAGAGCCTCTGTTTATCAGTCTCCAGAAGTCTTGGATAATAACAGGCCTCTCTGACTGTTTAGAAGGAAAGAAAAACACCAACAAAAACCACCCCATAAGAAAACGTGATTCTGAAAAGCGTATTTAGTGACACTACTCTCTTAAACCCTAAAGCAAGCTAGTAGGAGCCTATATCTGAAAGTCAGCCCTCGGTGAGGAAACATAAGGTGTCTGGCAGTTGCAGCAACATTCCAACATTAAATATTAATGCACCACTAAGTTTGCCAAATAAGTTGAACACAATGGCTCTTCCACTCCAAGTGCAGGTACTGTACAGCGTTAGATCAGTGATGGGCTGCCAAAGCTCTTCCTGGAGCATCTGAATGAACTCAGTTGTGCTTGTGGGCCATTCACCAAGTTTGCATTTGGACACTTGATCAAGTAGGTCAGGTAGTGTGGGGGAGATGTCAAGATAGCTTTGTGAGCTTACTTTCAGACTTTCAGCATGTCTCAAAAAAAGAAGGCAGCAGTGGCACGAGTGAGCTGACCAGGCTTTTACCTAGTTTTGTTCTAGCACAGAGAATAGCTTTACATCATGTGTTGCAAACTAATTCCTCCTCCTCTACTTTCAGAAACACAGTATTCAATATCATAACAAGCAAACTCTAACAATTCACAAGTGCTTCTAAATTAATCCTCACACTATGCTTTCCCAAATGTGTATGTAACTTCAAAGCCAAAAATGATATCAAGGATGCTTAGAAACATACTTTTTAGATTCTGTTGTGGTTATAACAGGCTTTTTTTCCACTTCTATAACAGAACTCTCTGATGGACTGTTTATCAGGTCACAGTCCCTGACACCTCAGGAGCTTGCAAAGTACCGGGTAAGGGAAACTGGCCCAAAGATAGACTACGGCAGTCTTTTTCCTTCAAAAATGCATCATGCTGGTCAGCAGCTTTAGTCCCTTTGGCTTGTGCTGTACCAATAACCTGGATAAAACTGGTAAGAGAGAGAGGGTTCTGCTTGGAAACCATTTCCTCTTGTTTCATGAAATAGATGAATTAGCCATTTACCAGCATTAATGCTACATGGCTTAAGCTAATAGTAGCAAAAGGGTAAGTTACACACTTCTCTACAGCCAAAGCTACAATCTTGCACTTGCAAAATGACCACTACAGAAGAAGCTGCCAGTCTCCTTGAAGCATAGTGCAATCAGGCAGTGCCTAGAAAGAGGCAGGCATTTACAGCTAACAAGAACTTTTTTTGAAAAACTGGTACTCCCATCTAGAAATTTTTGACCTTTTAGAAGAAAACAAGCCCCATAGCAGAGCTCTCCCTAGCAAAATACTGCCTCCTGTCCCCAGCCTGAAAATCAAGTGCTGCCTACAGTCAGGTACTACCGCACACTAGTTCAAGCCACAAAAGGTGTATCTGAAGAGCATGACTGATGGTCCTTTCTCTTCTCCCTCCACTCCCCACCTTTTTCCTTTGCAATATGTGAATACTTCCTTAAAAAATGTGAAGTCTCCAACAAGCATACGGCGCTCCTACTCTGACATTTACTTAATCATTTTGTTGGGGCACAAACCCAAGCACAACCCCTTCCCTCCCTATCCCCAGGCGCAGCTGGAGCGGAGACTCTTTACCCCAGTGCATAAGCACATCAGCCCTTTCCAGGGCAGGTGCAGGCCAGAGGCCAAAGCGTCTCTCTCATACCCCCGAAGGTGAGTGCAGTGAGAGGGTGTAGTCCTCTGCTGATGGTGCACATGCCCTGCACTGCAGCTGCAGTATCCACAGCAAACAAGGGAGATGATTTGCGTGTGTGTAGCTGTTTATGTCCACTCAGTGCTAGAGAGGCGTAACTGTAGTGCACATGCCAGCGCTGGAAGCAACTGAGTCAAAAGAGCCAGCAACCAGGCTTGGGGAGCCATTCAGCTGTGAAAGATGTAAAACCAGCAAGGACTGGACGCTAATAAGATACAGAGTTTTGGAAGGCCAGGGTCAGTTTAGAATTTAATTCCTTCAATTGTTTGTTCTTAGTAATTACAGTTAGTTTCAAAAGATGCAAAGTTGGGGCTTATATAGTCAGTTACTACAGTCCAAGAAAGAGATATCAAGGGAAGCTAAAGGAAAAAAAAAAAACCCACATGCAAAATAGCCCAGAAAACTGTATCAATCCACAAAGCTAACGTGATCAGCAAAGGAATTTCCTCTCTATCCCACCCAAGACAGTCCTAAGACTGTCAAAGTTAAAGCCCCAATTTGAAGGACAGAGACACTGCCATTTGTTGATGCATCTCAAAGTAATGCTAAGAGCTAAATTCAGAGGAAGACATTGGGCATTTAAATAAAAAACCACTATTGCTCTGCAGCTCCCCAAACTTGGAGGCACTTCAGCTTTCCCTAGCATTTTACTTTTTACTTCACTGACAGCTGCAAGTTTCTCTGCTCATTCAGACATCCGCCCCTTTCCTTCCTAACTTCAAATGGACACCAGAAACAGGAATTCTGCCAAACTCTTCTGGTGCTCCATCCAGTAGTTACTCTTCAGATCACCTAATTCGTGCTAGCAGTACCAAGCCCCTTGCTTGGGGCACTTGAAGCTGCCCTTGTTTAACAGCCAGGACAGGGCAGGGAGGGGAAGTTGGTAATTGCTCACAAACTCTCAGACTTCAATAGTATCAGGATGAAAACTTATGACAAGCAGCAGGAAAAAACGAAAAAAAGTGAAAGAATGAACTGACATCAGAGTAAGGACTGGAAACCTGGTTCTACATGCCCAGTGCCCTCACAGGCAGTTCAAATCCCTTTTCTGCTCACTTATGCTCTCACTAATTTTGCCCCTGAAAAGGCACACATCTTCCCATGACAGCAGAGTGCTACAGTCTCTATTTTAATGGCTACAGCAAACTTCTGGGGTTTTAGATTTGAATTTTCTCAAGCCTAATAAGAACTAAACTTCAATAACTCACTTAAGCAATTACATCTGCTGTGAAATTACTTAATTCTATTCTGGCTCAGGGAGACCAGTGCTGATACAAGTACCTTTATTAGCAAGCTCTGTGTCATCCTTTGACAACCCAGCACTAGGAGGGCTGGCAAATGGAATATAATGCAAGCCCTGAGGTCCTAGGTGATCCCTTTCCTCTGGTGAAGGGTTCCATCTTCCAGCAGTCCTTCCTTTGCACGTAGCCTACTTTGGATAAACAGCAGTAGAGATGATGAGGCTGGGCAGAAGCAGATCTCTGCGCTTCTGGATGTGGGTAACAATTGAGGGTAAAAGGTTCTGTGCTGCAGTGATTCATGTGCCCGAGCCATGGAGATGGATGGGATACCAAATGCAGAGGCATCAGTGAGGCTTTGTGGCTCGCCCTGGAACAGCTTCCTGACGCTGGCTGGCTCTGACCCTGTCTGAGGCTTTTCTTTGTAAACACTGCCAGAGGCCAAGTGCCTCTGGAATGCAAACCTGAGGGAGGGGCAAGCTTTGCTGAGCTTGATTTTTGGTAACATGGGTAGAGCTCTAGAGCTTCATTCCTGTGCCACTTCTAGACTCAGGGAAAGATGGGCTGAAGTTCAAAAGGCATGTGCTGCCTCCTCCTGCCAGCATGCCTGAGCTAGCAAGAGGCAGACACCACAATCTGAAAGAATCTTTACTCCAAATCTAGACACCGACTGGCATTCAAAGCATTGCCTTTATGAAGGACAAACCATTTCAGCCAGGGCGTTCATTTCTCACCTCTTGCCCGGGGTACTGCCACCTGAAGTTCACATCAACATCTGGCTCCCCAAGGACTGTGCAGATTACGTGAACACTGTCACTGACTTCTGCTCTACTGGGTGATGCCGTGATTGTAGTTGAGGGTGGGCCCTTGGGAACTGATAGAAAGACAGTGTTTGGAAGCAGAAAATTAGTTTCTGAAGTTAAATACACTGATAAAACTTAAGATTCAATTTTTGCCTCAGTTTGCTTAATACTACAGATAAGTGATGTATACCTGTAACTTTCCCCTCAACACTGGGAAATTGCTGGAATTTAAACCTACAAAGCTTTATCACACACACTTTCACTGAAGATTTTAAAACACTGATTACTTTACTTATTTTACATTATTTAAAAATTGTTTTCTAAACAATGTCAGCAGAAGAAACAAGAGTCAGCGTAAGCATATTGAAAACTGCATCTTACCTTCCACATACAGTAGGTGATACTTGATGGAAATCTGAGGTGCTCCCTGGGACTCTGCTTTGCAATAGACAATACCTTTATGATCTGAAGTAGGGTGCTGATAGATAAAACCCTTCTTCACATCATAAATAATATCAGTTCCATCTATTTCAATTTCTTCTGCTGGAAATTCCTTGTGTAGAGTTACTTTTGCTGAAGGAGTAGTAACACGGCATGGGATGACTGCAGGTTTATCTGGGTTCAGGTAGACAATCTCAAAATAACTGGGAGTAGGTACAAAAAGTTCCTCTTTATCTGTGCAGAAGAATTGATATAGTTAGGATAATATTTACATCTTGGTTTAACAGAAATAAGAGAAAATACATAAGACAAGAGAAAAGAGCTATGAGCAAAATTAACCTAAAGCTTTTTGGTTTAAACACATGCACACACACAAAAAAACCCAATTTTTCTCATCTGTGAGTATATATTTACAAGGCTTGCATTAAAAACCTTAAATCAAAAAGAAAAAAAACCAAACTGTTCTTTACTGTAGTCACATTTTTTTAATCTTAAGAAAATCTTTGGAATTCCTTTTTAATAAGTTTCCAAATACTCATCTGGATCCAATTCTTCTCACTGACTCACTTTTAAAGGGTAACACGCAAAAACCCATCACCACTGGTAAGATAAGCACTATGAGAAAAAGATACTCTTTGGAGCTACAGCCTTTTTATACACATGATTTTAGGCAAAATTTTTTATTTACTCGTCTAAGTAGTTGAAATATTCAGTGCTTTTAGAATGACAGTTAAAGAGTATTTCCATATTTGGCATGCTACTTAGAAATATAAAGCTGAAATCCCTCTTTCTAGCACAAGCATTTACATAAGAACTTGACTGAAAAGTTTATTCCAGCCTTTCTAAAGGAATGTATCCTCAGAACATTAAGTGCTTTTGAAAAATGGCTTCTGCCATGGTCTCATGGTCTAACTTAGCTCCAAAACATATTGCAAACAATCCTATCTTCACATTTTGTACAGAAATATTTGCTAGCCAGGAATGCTTTAACTCTAATCAGGCAGCGAAGGCTGATTTACCATTCAGAATGTTTTCCACAACAAGAAAAAAAATTAACCATTTGATTTCAGCTCTTTGTACCAAGTAACAGTAAAGTGTGCACAGTTACCTACTATGACCCTTATCCATGCAGTGTTAGGGCTACAGTTAACCTCAAGTACATGTGTGATCACACAGAGCCTAAGTGTTCTGCCTCTCATCATGCTATGTAGAGTCTTGGGAGAAATTGTGGCCTCACCAAGATCAATGAGATCAAGATTTTTTTAGTCAGTGTAGGTAACTGGAAGTTTGTGACGGGGGAGAGACTCCATGTAGCCATCTGAATGCCATGACAAGATGAATCTTTTCCATAAATTTATTTTCTTTATCCAGACACATTTTCAAAACTTAAACTTTTAAAAAATTTATTTTCTATGAGATCCTCAGAATGTGTTAGTATTTTCAAAGGTATTTGCTTTATGTTGCATTATGCATTATTTGGGGTATGCATTTAGCATAATCCATAAGGAAAATGGACTCATAAATCACACCAAGCAAGCAATTTTCTGCTCACCAGCACTGCCTTCCTTAATACCTACTAAAAAAAAAGATGAAAATTGTGGAAGAAAAATCTTGACAGTGAAAGTGCTGATGTAGCTTTATTCTTGTCTTACTAGCAAACATATTTCCATTAATAATCCCCTAGTGAATTAATTACCTGTGAAAAAGATGTACGTTGAACCTGTTTTAGTCTCATCCTTCCTGCATTTGTTACCATTGCACAGCTGAAGCCAGCAGCTATATTCACCTGTGTCTGCTGCCGTGGAGTTTGCGAGGATCAGCTGACCGTACCTGTCAAGCTGCTTTATACTGGAGAGAAGAAAAACAAAAGGCATAGACAAGCACAGATGTATTTCCTCACACATTTCTGTCAGCTCCCTTGTACTTTTGATTTTTTTTTTTTATTCATACCCTGAAACTGACCCACCTTTCACCTTCAGAGCTATGTTGCAACTTTCTCTTTTGCTCCAGCAAAGACCTGCTTAGATGAGTGGTTTTAGTAATTTCAACTACACACAAGCACTTGCAAACTTTTGTCTTGTACAGTTCCTTCTTGGATTCCTTTCAGCTCCCATTTTGAAACTGGGCTGTGACTGCTATAGACAATATGTTCATCTATGTTTTGTCTCAGTTTGTCCACATGTAGTCCATATTTTCATGCTCCAAGTCAACCTGCATGTACCTCAGTCCTTTTTTGATACCATTTACTTCAACTGTAGCACTACTTTAACAGTATATTACAAAGATACTTCAGGAATAGTAAGTAGCAGCTACTTCAATAACAGTCTGATGACTTATGCCTGCTTTCTGTGTGAACACTTTCCCATCTTTAACATAGTAGTCCAGGTTTCCACTTGTAAGCACCATCATGAAAAGCTGCTATCTCAACATGGATTTGTTCTGCAAGTCAGTCATTGTGCACTGCCTGCTTCTCTGCCCTAAGCTACTTCCCTGGCATTCTCCCACTGGAGTTTCCTCATCACCCCTTGGCTATTTCAGAGCATGACCCTGCAGGTGTATACTGGCAGTGTCATCATGTAACTATAGAAAATTCAGCCTGTGTAATTATTTCAGACTTCATTTGCTTTTTTCTCCTTCTCCTGAATTTCTCAGATACATCTCTCAGTGGACTGAAATTTGTAAATGTGCAAGTATTTATAAATATGTAGATACAGGTGAAGATACTGACAATGTTTCTAAGGGTTAAAGGTCCTATCTATGAAATTCTGCAGCTACAATCTCATCTTGTTCTTTTTTTATTATAAGTTTGCTTTCCTGGCTCCTTCTTGCAGGCAGATGGTGTTATAGTTGGCAGTCTGCTGTGTTGCCTTTTGATGGATTGCAAAAGCAATGGTCCAACTCTCAGGAAACTCTGTCAGGACAGCCGTGGGGCAGTACTGATACACTCTGCTGCTGCTCTGACCCTTAAAAATGTTATTTTCAGCCACCTGCCTTTACATGGTAGCACATCCAGAAATACAAAGGTTTCCCCACTTTCCTTTGCAAGACATTGAATTACAAGGTCGTTTCTGTTCTAACCAAGTCAGGATTGATTTTTCCAGGTTTAGGCACTTGGTAACGACTTATTTTCAGTGTACACAGCTTGCATGAAGTCTGAACAGCTCCCATACTCTTATTCAACCGTGGGTTCTCTGAATATTTATTATCCTCCTATTTGTTCTTATTAATGGCGTAGTTATTCTGTAAGAGAGATGCCTGACTGAATCATTTATTTCTGGGATCACCATACTTGGAAGAAATTCTTGTCCTCTAAACACCTTGTCACTGCGTAACAGCAGTACTACAGACATGCCTGATGGTACTGTGTGCTCTAAATGCTCTGTTTTGCTTATGTCTCCATTGCAGGCTGCCCCCCACTAACTGCTTAAACAGAGAGGCCACTGCTTTCAACCACACGCACTTCCCCAAATTCTAGGTGTTCTGCTAGCAGTTTGCACTACTACCAGCAATCATGAGCAACGGTTCACGTAACCCGACATTCAGCCTCCAGCCAAGGCCAGTAGCTTAGAAATTAAACACACACAAATACACAACGCGAACAGGACTAACTGAGAATTATATTTTCCATTAAAGCCCTCAGACACCATTAGTACACTCATTCACCACGGGACAATTTTGAGGCCTCCCTGAGGGAACAGGCAAATCGTGTTTCCTACTTGCTAATGTACTTGTCCTACACAACCTTGTCCGATTCCAGCTTTTGGAATCATGTAGTTATGGAGTAGTACCATTTTCATTTTTAATATAAACACTACTTTACATTTATTAACTATCTTCAGGTTTTGGATAAGCTTTGAGAAATTCCTATTCATGCGAGAGATCCTGTTGTACACCATACCCAACAGGAAGAAAAGAGAAATACAAAACATGTCCTAGTCCATATCATTATTTAGTTTTACAGTTCATATTTCACAGGCTACATGACTACATCAGCATAAAATGTTTTGCAAGTATCCAGTACTAAACATCAATATTACAGAGAAATCATTATGCTGGAACATTTTTGCCTCCAACCGTCAATGCAGACGCTGAACTATAGCTCAAAATCCCAACAGATGGAAAAATAAGGTCAGAGTTAATTAATTATTGCACAGTGTGTTCTGCTTAACTGAGAAAAAGCTATCCTGTAATCAATGGAAATAGCCGTGCGAGGTAGTCATCCACAAACATGCACTAACAAAACCTGGCAACTGAGAATGGAAGTGTTGAAACTTGTGACATGACCATGTTAAGCAGAAAAAACAACCCATATAAATTATAAATGGTAATCTTGCAGCTGACCAATATTTCCAGGATAACTCTGATTTCATTAGTACTTTATATGCTGGGAAATCTGACTCAAAAGCCAAAACTTTGCTGTGCTCTACATATCACAAAGTAAAAATTTTGTATATACAAACATTTGAAGATTGTATAAAAAAAAAAAATTTAGAAAACTCTAAACTCTTATTCCATACATTCATCATCTTCAGCTTTAGTTATTTGAAGTTCAAAAGATCTTTGCTGGAAAAATTATGCCAAGTTTAGAAGCTAAAAAAATATCAAAAAAGACAAAAAGAGAGTATACATAGCATCATTCAAAGAGCATCCAGCAAACCCCTCTCAAATAGCTGCATTCATACTGACAAAAGAGAGCTTATCTCAAACACAAGCTCACTAGGAGAAGAACATAACATCTTACTGTTTAACACAATAAAAAAATCCCAAGCTTTCAGACTTCAGAGCATATGGAACAAAATGACATTCAGTTATACGCATGAGCACAACTCACATCTCGCTAAGCCAGCAGGAGCCTGCATTTGCTGAAAGCAGTCTGATTTTGCCCTCTACAACACAACAGTTTCCTCAATACTTGTGAGAGTGCTCCTGTCCTCCCCAGCCGCATACACACAAACGTGCAAGTGATGCATGTCCAGCTCTTTGCCCCAGCTTCTTCCATTGGAGCAGTTCCATTCACGTGAGTTTATTTATCAGATAAAGTTCTGTGATAAATACAGCCAGTCTTTGGCAAATGAGACCCCCATGGTCCACATAGAACAAAGACTATGTGAGGTTTGACTGCCTTCATCTAGAGCAGCTTTTTGCTGTAAAGCACAAGAAAGACGAAAAGTGCGTGCCCTTATTTTTCTTTCACCCCTCTCAGTTTTTGATCCTTCTCATACATTGTAGATCCAGTTTCTGGGTGAGCCTGCAGTCATTAATTTGTTATGCACAGCCTTACAAAACAGCATTCTGGCTCTTCTGTTCTGGTGGTGCACAAGCTACCTTTGACTGTTAGCATTACCAAGACTTTTGGCCAGTTCAGCCACTACAGAAAATTTTCAGACAAAAACTGGAGGGTGTATTTACACTGAGCAATACAGGAAAGCATGATAGGTAATAAGTTAGTCCTGAAGCAGGCTGGTATGTGTCCTTAATTTGGGAGCCAAGCTTGCATGATTCTAGCTGTCTCCAGCTGTTGCATTGAATGCTACAGTCTTTAAAGCTAAGTAAATTATTTCAGGGTGTACTGGTATTTCCTCCAGTTAGGACAGTGGAAAGAGAGGATTCTCCTTTGGTTCAACAAGAAACAGCCAAAGAGTGCTCTCTTCCTTCTTTCACTCAGCATCTTTCCCTCCTCCCATATGACAATTTTAGTATATGTTAACAGATACAGACCTATTAAAAACTATGACTCTCTAGTACAGCAAGCAAAAATATTTTATTTACTAGGTCGCAAAGCGTACTTACCAAGATAAACTCAAAGAAAGCATAGCTACTAATACTACAGAAATGGCTTCTAATTATAATATCTTCCTTCTTAGATAAGTCATACCATCCTCCAGGCTCCTGTATTCTCCTTACCACATGGGTGAGTTAAAAACGTTATAAGCATGACATAGAGACAAAACATCTGGCTTTGATCTCTACTTCTTTTTGCAGCCACCCATAATAAATACATTATGTGGGAGCTAAATTTAACTTGCTGTAAACCAAAACACCCTCCTCTCCCAGAACTACAGACAGGAAACAAGAATGCAGTGAGCATGCATCTTTGGTCTCAGCTCCTGCTCTGGACTGCTGCTATTAACAAATCCAAATTGAGCTGGTACTTGGTGCATGATCTTTTGTATGAAGCAAGGAAGATCTAAGCTCCTCTTGAAAGATGACAACATCGTTAATAATATTTTCTGCTGCCCATTCACTTACAAACACTATCAACTGAGATAACTAAACAACATACTATCTTTACAACATCTCCAGTTAAATTCAACCAAAGTTTTCTAAAACCACAGAATATGAATTTCATATTTCACATTCTATATAGCAGATTTTGTTTCATACGCCTCTATAAGCGCTACAGCAAAGCTCTTGAGATAATTACCAAAAAAATGTGACAAAAATATAACTGCACAAGATTCTGTGGTCAATGTCTCCATAAATTATTAATATTCTGTGACTCTGAAGTGCACTACTAATTTATGTTTTCAATTTCTCTAGTTAATTAAAGGACCTTCTGCTTACATTTAAAATGGCTGATTCAGTGTAACTCAGCCTTACTACTTCAATACTTATTTCTAAATATTTTTTTCTAAAGCAAAGACCATAATATTTCAATACGGACCCTTAAATATAAGCCTAACATACTTCTAAAAGAAAACAAATACTTAGGCAAGTTATATCCACCCAGCCACTAATATTTATTTTGTGTGACATTATTAACTTTTGTTATATGGTTAAAATATTACAAATATTGTGAACTTGAGTGAGAATAGGAAGGTGAATTGCTGAGGCAACAGAATCACAAACTACGAAATGCCAAACTACACAATGAGGAAATGCATGCCTTTTTTCCCCCCGAACCACCGTAAACTCTTGTGTTTTGTCCCATGTGCATCACTAGAAAAGTACTCAATTTTGCAAGAGAGGAATAGACAGTCAAACAAATAATGAAACAGCGTTCAAATTCCTCTTCAAAAACTGCAAATACTTGCCTTGCCTTCAATGCCAGATGTTAATACTCAGATAACAGAACCTGAAGGTCTAGAGGACCAAATCATGCCAGCAATCTACTTGCAAATACACCAAGCATAAGATACATTTGAAAACAACCACCACCACCACACACACTCCCTGTTGAGACTATTTTGCACATTCAGCTTTGGCTCACTGGAAGGCCAGGTCTGTACTACAGCTGATAACCGCCACCTACTGGAATAAATCCAGATAAAACATTTCTCGCAGAAGAAAAAACAGTATTGTTTAAACTGGCAAGAAGATCTTTTGAGAGATATAGCTGCAATAAGCCCTCAGCAGAAATAGGCTTGCTGCTGTAACTTACTATGACAGGAGCTTTGCACTGCCTACAGAGGTTTATCCAGCCAGTGTAGTTCTTGAGCTCCTCAGCCATCATGGGACAAGCAAATACACACTCAGAGAGGAAACTGGCTCACAAATTTCAGGCAGCTGTGCTAGAGATCACAGTGTATGACTGCCAGTCTTC
Organism: Tetrax tetrax; assembly: GCA_009806455.1. Taxonomy (NCBI): domain Eukaryota; kingdom Metazoa; phylum Chordata; class Aves; order Otidiformes; family Otididae; genus Tetrax; species Tetrax tetrax. Next base: position 204,045 of record WHYT01014815.1, on the reverse strand, counting down.
AACTCTCCTCTTTGAAAAGAGAAGTGGAAAGGAGAATATATCGGAAAAAATAATTAACTGGGAGTGATTTTAAGGTAGCATCATACCTGTAAATAAGTGGAACAGATCACAGAGATTCAGATAACCTCAGTTATTTACAGAGAGCATACGCACTTGTACTTAATTTAGGAACAAAAGGACAATAGGAGTTGATACCTTTGCTCATAACCCTGTGCCTCTCTCACCTAATAATCCAAGAAAAGCTCCTTACAGTTCGCTCTTAGTGCATCCTCCACAACGCTCTCCAGTCTCCCCGCAACTCGTCTTTCATAGACACATAGATCTCCATAGAACAGCCAGTGAAAACAAACACTACTCACGGCAAAAGAATGCCTGTGGAAGACATCCTTAAAGCTCCTTATATGCCCTTCCTCTTTCAAATACAGAACTAAATTCCTAAATTTAATCTACATTTAACTCTGTACCATGTTCAAGAACTGGGAAGGCAAAGAAATGCACGGTTTTTTGGAGATGTTCAGAGCAACAGGACACTCACTGAGTGGTGAAGAGAAAGGGAGAGAGTCCTCAGTTCCTCTTCCTGCTCTAACAACTATTTATGAGGTTTCCAGTGTCACTAGATGAAAGAAAAAGGCTTCCTAAATGCAACGTGACTATGCTCAGCATTAAACTTTGTCATGCCACAAACCTTGCAATTCCCTTTTGCACACAAAGGTAACTTTGACAGGAAAAGTAAAAACTACCCTCAATTGCTCCTTAGCATGGCAGTGTGACATATTTTTTTGCTGGTTGAGAGATGCGGGTTTGAGCCTCCTCAGGAAATTAATCTTAGTGTCTCAAGTGATCGCTACATTAGCGACCAGTACAGCCCATCAGGAGCAGGTCTCTCTAGAGCAACAGAGTTGGTAGCACTCGCTGACATCCACACTCACATTTTGAGAGTTTTACTTCAGAGTAGCTCTGATGTAGTCCCTGTTAGTAACTGGAGCACACTGGCATTGCACTGGACCACATAGTCTATTTTAGATTCATCTGACGGAAATCCAGATCACATGTTGCAGGACTATTCCACCGTGCAAACCATAGGGCAGTAACTGGTGATAACTGAAAGATGCAATTCCTTTTTATTGACATTAGAAACCACTAGGTGGAACATCTTGATTGCAAAAATGTAAACAAACAAACAAACAAAAAACAATGGTGTTGGAAGCAATAGGAAAAACAAGTTCTGGATATTTTTGGTTTTTCCCCCCAAAAATGAGAAGCAGCTTACCTGAGTCTGGAGTCTTTAAAAGTGTCTAAGTATGAAGGGTAGTTCCAACTAACATTACTCCCCTTACACCGCAGTTCTATGCTTTGTCCTGCAGACAGGCTTAAAGTGGCAGCTAATTTCTGGAAACGACCTTTATCCATCACCTGTGTTAATATGGACTGGGACTTCAAAGAGGAGTCAGCAGGTTCTCTCTCCTTCATTTTGGGGATTTTGGGTTTTACTTTTTTGTTGATAGGCTTAATTTTGTTTTCCCCAGGTTCTTTTGGACGCTTACTCTTTGCAGGCTGTCCAATAACTAGTAAAATAAAGAAAAGAAGGCAATGCTACTGATTAGAAAAAGTTTACGTAGTTTTCTTGCCAAAAAGAAAGAAAAAAACCCCCAAACTTTCTTATTATCACAGAGAATAACTAAAGTTTTGTTCTGCCTATAAAGGATTCATAAAAATGAGTAAGAGTTAATTTCCATGAGCTTTTGAAGTCTCTGGCATGACCCATTTTCCTGGAGAAAACGGAAAAAAAAAAAAAAAAAAAAAAAAGAGAGAGCTTTCAACAACATGTGGAAAATCTATACTTAGAGTTCACATGAACAGACAAACATGCAAGGTATGAGAACTTTACAAATGAGAAGGGAAAGAAATACAGTATTTCTATCTCCAGTTACTTCTGTAATTTCTACCTCATGTCATTGCTATTTAGCACGCAATGCTACACAAGTTCTGCGTTGTCATTGGTATGTTACACACCCATCAATTCTGCACAACCTTTCCACACACTATGTGTGTAAGCACAAATTTTAAAAATGGGAAATTTAATCTCAACATAAGAAAATGCTTTTTACTGCAAGGGTGGTCAAGCACTGGCACAGGTTGCCCAGGTGGGCTGTGGAGTATCCATCTATGGAGATGTTCAAAAATCCAACTGGACACAGTCCCAGGCAATCTGCTCTAGGTGGCCGTGCTTGAGCATGGGGTTGGACTGGATGATCCCAAGAAGTCTCTTCCAACCTCAGCCATTCTGTGACTCTGTGATCTCAGCATGCAGAGTAAAGCTCCCTGTGTAGGAACATTTGCCTTCTGGTCTCATGCCAACTGGAAAATAAACTGGAAGACAGCAATGCTGCAGTCGTGTTAGTTTGCCCAATGCATTTTAAACTATTTTAGACTCTCAGGTAATAAGAACAATTTTTTTTTTTTTTTTTTAAGAGGCACACATCCAGTTACTAAGGTACATCCCTCCCCTGCCACACATTTTTCCCAGTTCTCCATTTTAAGTGTTCATGACATTGATTGCACAAATGCCTCACCACCTTAAAATGCGCCACAAATTGAAGAGATCAAATAGAAATGCCTTCCAAAGATCATGACATTTTAAGATAAAGTAACATTTTATATTTTCTGCAAGGGAGAGTGAAACAAATATTTATGCTTCTTCCAATTTTTCTCCGCACCTGTGATGCCACTGGCCATGCAAAAATGACAAACCTGGGGGAAAAGATGATAACAGAGAATTTCAGAGAAGCGGTTGCTGCCTCTCATGGAAGACCACGAAGTAGGGCTTTTTCTAGTTATTCAGAGCACACTACTCTAGAGACTGGCACAGTACACGTATTACGGGGGCAGACAGTTGCAGCAGGAGCACTTTCTCCTTGCATTACATTATTAAGGCTTCAGTGGGGCCAGCCAAATGGCCACATCGCCAATGTCTGCACTGATACCACTCAGTGTCAGACGCCAACTAGGGAACAGGGCAACCATCTCTGCTCCTTCGAAGCTAGTGTCTCAGCTTCCAAGAATCTTTAGCTCAAGGGATCTGTAAACCACAGTTGCCATCACTTTATTGCCTTTGGTTTATTTTTCCTTCATTAATTTGTCTGGTCAATTTTCAAAACTACACAAACAATACATAAATATTAGATGCCTCCTAGTTTTTGTATTAATTGAATAAACACCCATAGTTTCTTCAACAACTTTCTCTGTGGTACTTAAGACTTTTACAGAGCTGAAGAGTTTTACTTCTTTCCAATTCTCCTCCCCACCCCCGTGGGGCAGGGGAGGAACGAATGGTGCTTAGTTGCCACTGGGGTTAAACCATGATACATCCCAAGGCACCTCCACAGCAAACATGGATGCACACAAATAATTAAGTTTTTAATTTGCAGTTTTACTTTCTGTAGGTGTTCTATCTTATTCCCCATTCTTATCAGCCTTAAAAAGTTTGTGGCCATCTCTCCCTGCCCCACCCCAGCACATCAGAAGAAGTAAAGGATTTATGTCTGGTTTTATTCCTTTTGCAAGCTGTTTCTTGTCTGCCTTATTCCAGTTTTTATATTTAACCCATATGTGAGTTAATGAGTCTCCTCATCTTATGTAATTCCCTTTCCCGAAATTAAATGCATCAGTTGTTTCTTTGGCTTTTATTATTCCTGCAAAAATATTAAAACTAGTCTGGCTGTTCTAAAGTAACATCTGAATCCAATTACCTGAGTACTGCTCCAGATTAAGTCAAGAACCGTGGCTTTTCTCAGGAGTACTTCGAGAAGCGGCTCTAAAAAGTCATCGTTCGTGGCATCTAAACAATGCACTCACCATCACACCTCGACATGGGTGATCTGACCTATGTAGGGTAAGTAATGCTTCCTTTTGCTTGTCCATCCAGTTCTTGCTGCCCCTCTGATTTTCATTAACACAGCAGTCACTCCCTCCATCACATTGGGTGGTCAGTAACCAAGCTGTTTGTTCTCCACAGGGCTGGTATTTCAGTCCAGATAATTTTTACTGACAAAACTCACCAGGAACCAGATTTGACAAATAAAGCTTTCTTCAACACATACTGCCACTTCTCCCATGCCTTGAGCTATTCCAACTTTCCTGTGTAATTTGCGCTGTAGCATCAGAACATCCCACTGACAAGCCCGATAAGCCTTTTGGATAAGCATTCCCACTTTAAACCAGCCATTCCAGTTCCCTATTGTACTTTCCAAATTTGTCTGTGGAAGCACACAAACTTCAGTGCAGTCATCCTCTTCTGTTTCACCCCACCCCCCAACCCCTATTGAAATAGGACTATTTGTTCAAACTCCTCTTTGCCACTGAGGTTCTGCCAACCTCAATCCTGACACTTGTTTGAACACACAAGGTTCTTACAGTCTCACCCCAAGGTAATGCATCATCCCAAACAGTGTGCTTTTCCAGATCTGACACTCTACCTTTAAGAAACTGTTAAAAAGACTCCCGTATGAAAGCTTTTCAATTTTAAGTGCCAGAAGCCTGGTTTTGATTTCCTCTAGATGAAGTTCTTCCTTTTTAGACAAGCTCCCTCTGTTCCACGTTTCTGTAGTTCCCGGTGAGTCTGAACACTCTCCTCCTATACCACACTCTCAGCTACACAGCGAAACTCTTGTCTGTCTGACCTTATACTTCCCTGCAGGTGACAGCAGGGGCATTTCAGAAAACATCATCAGAGGAGCTTTTAGCTTCCTACACAGAAAACCTAGTTCTGCCTCTCTGCTGCACCTCCCCAAGAGGTAAGTTTCCAAGCAAGCTATGACCACGCTCCTTCTCAATACTCCCTATAAGTATGTCCAGGTATCTACTAATGCCACCATTTCTGCACTTTACAATCCTGCCTTCTCATATCACTGAATCAAGTGCTGTATGCCCAGTAACTAAATTAACTGGTATAGTAGTCTATCACCCAAGATAAAGAGGACACACAATCCAATCCCTTCAGGAACACAGAACCCACCATGCAGATTCCTTGTTTCCTTACCTGCAAGACTTCCCTCCAGGGAAAGGAACAAACTCAACCAGTCCATTTGCACAAGTACATGAATATGCCCTGTTTGGGATACTTTACCATCTCACTAGATTTATGCACAGAGCCCTCATTGCTTTAACCCATCCTATATCCACATGCACATTCCGCTGGTTTCACAACTGCACAGGCCCCTGATCTTCTTCAAGTGTCCACTTAGAGAACTTCAGAAGTAGAGACTGAGCAAGGTCTCCCACAACAACAGAATGACGTTCACTGTCCACCAGACGTACCTATTCCACAAGGCAAGTCCCATACTACATCTTGGCAGCATCAGAGACCTTTCAACTCTCATTAATACTGATTAATTCTTTCTTGAAAAAAAAATAATAAATCAAGTGTGAGGTTACCATAAAGAATAATTCTTAACCACCAGGATTAAGATGAAAGGGAAGAGTATTTGTGATCACAACTAATGTAACAGAACAGGTTGGACACATCTCTACTTATGGTACTTCAAATGAAAAGTTAATCATGCAAGCACTCATAGAGACAATACAGGGTGACACATGAGCATTCATACAGACAATCTGGAGGGACATATTTCACTGTTCATAAACTAATATACGCTAAATTAGGAAGGCTATTTTGAAATCAAGATGTCTACATTAGGACTTACACCTCTAGCTTTAGATGAGGAACTGTCTTTAAATATGCCAAGCTACTTTCTCCTATGGCTAAGCTTCTGGAAGACATAGCATGAAGCACCCAGTCAAACCTCAGCATAAACTAGACAAAGTAAGAAAAAAGTTGGCCTGGGAAATCTTTTGCCCAAGTTACAACTCATTTCTCATTCTGTGTTTTTATTGTCTATTTCTCAAATAGAAAACACTTATCTTGATGTGGTAGTGCACACTCATAGACTGGATCTTTCAGCAGAAATCCTACCCCACACCACACTGGTCCGGAGCGCTATTCTTTCCATGTAGTCATAAGAAAAATTGGGCTGGAGAGGACTCCTGGAAGTCCTTTCCTGCTCTCGTTCAAGTTGCTTTGTCCAGTTGAGCTCCAGCTATCCCAAAGGCTGGAGAACATATAGCCTCCTCCAACAACTTTCAGTGCTTAACAGCTCTCAGGATGAAGGATTTTTTTATGTTCTTACAATATTTTTTTCCTTATGACCTCCTGGGCCACCTGTGGTAACTGCCTCTTTGCCTTTCGCTGTGCAGCCCAGCACCCGCCTCCCATTTCTCTACAAACCCTTCCACGGGCTACATAGGCCTTGTTCCCCAACCCCTTCCCTGGTGAAAAACAAAGGAAATTTTTGTTTCTTCTGAAGACGCTTCAGTAGGTTTATTTGCATTTTGCAGGAGGGAAACAGCCTCTCTTTTGCCCAGTTAAAAACATTAGTGATGAGCATCCCTTCCCTGTCAAAAACTTGCCTCTTCCCTCACCAAGACTTCACCACAGCCCGAAACCAAGTTACGAGTGAAGTTTGGTCCTCTCTACAAACGAACAACCGTGCACAAAATCTTTTTTTTTTTTTTTTTTT
>WHYT01014815.1:174274-197217 GCA_009806455.1 Tetrax tetrax | reverse complement strand
CGGTCAGGAAAACCCGGGGCGCCTCGCAAAAAGAGGGGAGAACCCGCCGGGGCTGAGGGCGGCGGGGGTCGCGGCTCACCGTGCGGCAGCGTTTCCTGCAGCAGCAGCAGGCTGAGGAGCACCCAGAGCCGCATGGCGGGAGCGGCCGGGACGCTGGGCTGAGGCGGGACGGGCGCGGCGATGGTGGCGGGGGGGTGGGGGCGGCCCCGCGGAGCCTCGGCGCGGGGAGGAGCCGGTCGGCGCCGGGGCTCCCTGCCCGCTGCTCCCCGGCGGGGGAAGGGAGCTGTGCGGCCTCGGGGGCTGCTCCCGCCGCCACCCGCGCTTCTTTCGCAGAGGGAGGGACGAGCCGCGACGCCCCACGGGTGGGCACGGCCGGGCGGGTGTCCGCAGCGGGTCAGCCCCGCCGGTCAGGGCACCTGCGGCGGCACCTCACTCCCGCTGCGGCTCCGGGTCCACCGCAGCTCCTCACCGGGCGATCGAGGACGGTGACAGGGCCCCCTCCGGCCATCGCTGCCCCGCACTGGGCTGCCGTGTTCAGGGCAGGAACACAGCTGCATCCCAAATGGCCTCCTTACTGCTTGAATAGGTGACCCTACGGGGGGACATCAGGCCCAGATCAGTGTTGGCCTAAGACAGCGAAAGTACTTTTAAAAGTCAAACTATTGCACTCATTCCAGCCTGCCGCAGCAAAGAGATTCCCAAAAAGCCTGCTTTGGAAAAACTACCTCACACTGGAAAAACAGAAAATAGGATCTATGTGTTGCGGTTTGTGACTCCACAATCCGTCACATGCAGTCCTCTTGTGTGACTGACGCCTGTGTGAAGCTCATGGAGAGGTACAGGTATCTGCACTGCGAAGACATGAACGTTACACATGAGCCAGGTAAACTTGACATTTGCTGTGCGTATGTTTATGCCCACACTGAGCTGTCAAAAGCTGTTTCTGGAAACCTGAGGGTTTCCTTGGAGGAAAAGGGAGGAGAAAGCATGACTAGAGGGGCCACACAGGTGGATGCAGGGCAAGGTGAAGATGCTGGACTGGGAGGAGGAAAATGGCTGTGATAGGTTACAGGCTGACCCCACAGTAGACAAGAGCACAGTCCAGGGCAAATCAGGGTAGAGTAAGTGGGGAAAGGTGTCCCGGAGTGCAGCAGATGTGACAAGTAGAGTGTTTACAGACCTTAAAGGAAATCTAGACTTTGTCTGGATCCATTAAAAAAAAAAATAGAATGAGTATACATAGTGCTCCCTTTCCGTCATAAATACATACACATGCAGAGTTCAGACACCTGCTTGCCTGAGCCTGCTTGTCCTGGTTCTGGCTAGGATAGAGTTCAATTTCACCTGAGCTGGGAGAGGAACTGGAGCTGCTGGCACCTGTGGCTGGGATCACAGCTGGGATAGGTTGCTAATTAGCCAACAGCTGGCATAGTTTACCCAAATTGGCCCAAGGGCTGTTCCATCCCATATGATGTGCTCAGTGTATCAGTGAGGAGGGTGGTGAGGGGAGGTTTCTCCTAACTGGGGTTGAGCTGGGTATCAGGATCCACCTTCAGCTATTGTACTGTAAATTTTGTGCTCAAGTATTTTCTGTTATGGGGTTGCAGTTTTTTTTTTTTATACTTTCCATTTATGTTGGCTTTTTTACTCCCCTCTGTTGTTTTCTTAAACTTTTTGTCTCAATCCATGAGTTCTGCTTTCTTTTCTTTTCTGATTCTCCTCTCCATCCCATTGCAGGTGGTGATGAGGGAGGAGTGAGTGAGCAACTGTGTTATTTTAGCTGCCCAGTGGGGTTAATACATGTCACTGCTCTGATACTTCACCTTGGGGTATCTGGTTAGCAGTAAAGTGGCCAGTGGGGCCTACATGTGGAGTAAAATGATTTCATAAGAGTAAGAAATTTCATTATCTCTTTTTTCATTCTACACCCCTATTACAATTCTGCCTAGAATTTCTTAAGGGTTTTATGTAGTGACCTGAGTATACATCAGCATATTATAAACACTTCTTCCACTTCCTGCAACAAATAAAGGTATTTCTATTGCTACAGAATATTCTTGAAGTCTGAGATTATTTCCCCTTCTAAACAGCTAGAATACCACCAAGTATTATTTTCTGAAAAGGTCATCAGCCTTTGTTTTAAAGGAAATGAATATTTGAGATAACTCAGAAATATGTGTAATATAAACTGAAAATTTGCACTGAAATATTCATAGCTCCTGCTTCTGATGAAGCATGGGTTTTTTTAAATCATCTGCAAAACTGCTGGTTGCAATTTTTATGTGCCTTCCTAGGTCAAATTTCCCTTTTCCTGTCATACATAGGGTAGGCAAATTATCTAATGGTGACAGACATCCAAATAGTAGTATACTTTGGAAAATATGGACTACATTAAGACATATTTAAGCTGACATATACCTTTCTCCTGTTTAGATATACAATGAAGAAAGAAAGTGATTTTATGAATTTTAGATTTCCTAGTTTTAAATGGATATGCATGAAAAACTAGTTACACTTTCATTTATAGCCACCAGAAGAACTAATGTAAACCTACATGAAATGACCCCAGTTCTCCACATGACTAAACTGATAGCTTAAATGTATTTTGTAGTTCAATGTTTTAAATGTAACACTTGCAGAATGACTCTTGTCCTCATTTAATTCAGTGGCTATATTCCCACTGCTTCATGAGACCAAGACTTTTCAAGATCAGTCTTAGTAAATCTGTACTTGTGATAAGGTGATTATTAATAATCTGAAAACTTTGTAGGAAATTGTATGAAAGAATTGCCCTATACCTCAGAAAAAAACCCCCGAAGTCGTAGCCACTCTTAAGCCTGTGAACTAAGACGACTACCTAAATATCTTTAAAAACAACAGCAGATGATAAGCTTGCCCTGGGAGTGTGGTTCTTGGTGTTAAGGCTATTGTTATCCAGTGCCCGGACTCATGCTTTTATTCTCCCACAGTACTAATCAAAGTTGAGAAAGATGTTTAGGGTTTCGCTTTTTTTTTTTTTTCCCCCAAGAAGGGAAGAAGAGGACAACAGTGAGTTTGTCCATCCAACTCTGAGATTGGATGCTGCCAGGACACGGCTTGGTGCTTTGGATAGCTGAGCACCACGAACGCTGAGGGCTACTCGCTCCCTCTGGAAATCAAACCTAACATCATCTCTGGTTTGGCACTGTAAGGCAAAATGCCCAAATCAAAGGGTGTTATTCTCTATTTCAATGACTTCTTGAGTGCTTGGAAGCAAGTAAGAAACAAATGCTGCTATCCCTATCTCCAGAAAACATGGTTGTTTTTTTCCCCTCTTTAAAATCCATAGGAGCTATCATGTTATTTTAAATGAGTTACGATTTGTATGATGTCACGCCATTTGACACACTAATGGTTATTAAGTTACTATATTATTTTAGTGTTTACTAAAACTTACAGTTTTAGAAGGGTGGTTGGGGTGGTATGAAGTACATAAAAGTAATATTCAGCTTTATTTAAAAAATATGGAACAAATGCACAATTGTTATACCGTGAAGCACATTTTACAGTAAATGGAGAGCAATGTAATTTCCATCAGAATTTGGAACTAAGGTAACTAAAAATATTGCTGATTACAATTCTATTGTAAAAGTGAAAAACCAAGCACTATTTTTTTAAATATGAGCATTTTTACATTCATAAAAATTTGAGACTTTTCATTTTGGCAGAGAACTTCAAAGAAATATAAATTTGTAGTTAAGTTGCATCATAATCATCCTATCTACATTTTAAATGCTCAGCAGCATATAATACAGAAATAATAACTACAATGTACATATGAGCAAAAGGAAAAGTGAACATGGATATGAACAGTAATGTTTTTTTAAATGATACACATGTAACTATCTTTGAAGATATGTAACACATATTTCATGCTTCACTTTCCTGTAACACAAAAGAAAAAAGCTCTCCTGAACATTCAAATCCTTTTATCCTTTGTCTTGACTCCAACTAAACTTGGTGAAGCTGGAGGTTACCTAACACAAGGCTCAATGAAAACATACAAAGACAGCAGAATTCGTCCAACTGACAATAAAAATAATGATATATATACATAGTTCTTTGTAATACGTATCTATCTGTAGAAATCCTTTGACTTAGCTAACGTTAAGGAGTTTGATTTCTAAAATCTAATGGGAAACAGATCAGGAGGTGGTAAAGGTGTTATATTTAGCTTTAGAAAGGTCCAACTATTAAAAATGCAGAGGTCCTCAAAAAATATGCCAGAAAGAAATACTAAAAGTACAGGGAATTAGAAACAAATGCAAAGATCCTACACTATGTGAAATACCACCTGCACTTTCTGTAAAATACATATTTGCCTAACACTGAGTAACCCCAGTGCTTTCAAGGAGCATACTGCATTTTGTACAAACTGCCAGGTAAGTCCAGGAAGAATTAGGGCCCAAGAGCATTAAAAAGGTGTTTTTATTTTATTTTTTATGTAATCAATTAACACATGACAGCCATCATGTGAATAAATTCCTACTGTACAAAATGCACCTCAATGTCAAAGACATTGCACCTAATTGAAACGATTGCACAGTCCCACACAGATTTCCTGCACTGTCACAGAATTCACCCAGGCTGCTCAGCTTTCAGTCTCTCAGGACGCTTACAGCACATCCAGTATTGGCACTTACTAAAACTTCCATGAAAACAGTATGCCTTTTATTTCTTAAAAAATATATATATATTTGCGTAAATTTTAGGGGAAAGGTGGCTAGACTTGTACATTTATCATCTAATAAAATACAGTATATATTTAAGCTTTACCAAGTTTTGCCTCTGAATTCGTTGTATCATTTGAAGTTTCTGGATGGCATAGTTAAATTCCTAAGTAAGCACATAAGTAACCCTGTATCACTACTACTGACATTTATTACTGATCATTTTCTAACAGCAGAAAATATAAATGGCTTTAACACATGGTGACATAAACATAATACAACAGATTTCAGGAATCTAACTAACATTTAATGTGCAGGAAAAAGCATACTATGATTAACAGAATAGTTTTATCCAGGATAATAGACAATGAAATCTAAGATACCTCATAAAATTTCCTATTGCAGAATTAGGACTGGAATACCACAAGAAGATCACTTTAGTTGACATGAATTATGAAGAACTGTTATCTTGTATCCCTCTGAACAAAAAGATTTATTTGTTCTCTCTTAAATATCCTTTGTCTTACTTTCTTAAATCCAACAAGAAAAGATTAATTCCTCTATTTAAAGGCACATCCAGAAAGTACCAAGGCAAATATATGTTTTAGAGGATTTTTTTTAATAAAGAAAAAAACAATAAGCTACCTCCAATAATAGGTATTTTGTATGAACACATACCATTATTATTTGCACAGAACAATTTACAATATCAACAACTATGTTAAAAAATAACAATTTAATTCCACTGGACTTGTGCTTTCAGCTGCTCTCAGCAAATACAGACTTACAGCAAATGCGAGAACAAAATCAGGGTTTGTTTCATACGTGGCTCCTGTGTAAGGAGAACAAAATCAAGATTTCTTTTCATACATGGCTGTCCTTCACACAGCCTGCTCCTGCAAAGTCCCACTAAAGCGTCTGGAATTTCAAGACAGCACATACAAATGCATACCAAAATTAGCATAAATATCTTACTTCTGGCTTGCCGTGTTCTTACTCAGCCACTGACTAACAATGACTGTGACTATACACACATATAAATAAGCTTTGCGCAGTCGAAGCAACCAAGAATACCCAATGACTTTCCTTTAATTTCATTTTATATCTCATTAGTTAAGTGGATAGTACCTGTGCTGCAGCTGCTTCCCTATCCTTTGGCAACATTTGTACGGGCACATTCTTTTATTTTTAGATAATTAATTTCTCTAACAAGGGAGGAAAAAGAGTCATACAAATGAAAGGGAAAACTGTCAATACGCAAAGTGCTGACACATCAATTAGGTAAATCAGCTGGAAAATTTATTTTTTTTACCTGTCTCCAGAAGCCTTAGCTAGCACTCACTTTAGTCAGAAGTTTATCATATTGGCAGTATCCCTTCAAAGGAAAATTCCAGTGCAGTACAGAAATTATTTTAATCAGTACATCAAAATCACTATGGGCTAATGTCAGACAGATGCAAACACATAGACAGGCGTGCACATATATATTCTATATGATGGCCTTGGGAGGGAATGGGGTCTTCTTTGCACATCACACAACAGCAGCAGTTTGCATTGTAGGAGCCTGACTTGCCTGCTCTGTGGCATCAGCATCCATAGAAAAAAGTAAGTCTCTCCTTCCCACACACTGGGATGTGTAAAGAATTTTAAGAGCTGTATTTCACTGTAGGCTTGTAAAGACACCATGCAAAAGCTTTGCCCGAGCACTACTGACTTGCTCCCACAGCAGTGGCAGTTTTTGCAGCTGAGGATTTAAAAGTACTGGGCAAGACAGGTCAAGAATGTCCTCTGAAAGTATAACCACTGAAGAAGTCGTGCTCTTGACTGAGTTGCAGCTGATCAGGAAAAGTATCAGCTTCTCTATTTCAGATATTTGTGGGATTAAAACCAACAGAACACACATTCATTTACTCAATTTTTTGGGTTCCTTTAAAAGAAAACCTTTGTTTTGACATATCTAAGGATTACTTTATTGGATTCCTTTCAAGAGCCTGGAAAGTCTTACATTCCTAATATTTCAAACAAGGACTTACAGTTCTTTTGTAATTTTTGGCACAAAAATGGCCCCAGTTGAGAAGTACAATTAAAATAGCAGACTCAACTGACAAAGACAGCTCTTTCATTCACTGCATAGAGGTATTGAAAATTATCAATAGCTCCAAGAGCTGCCCTGAGAATTCCTATCCGTTCCTATCAATCCAATATATACTTAGCATGTCATCTACTTGTATTAGTCTAATATGAGAGATGAGTATTTCTTTAATGGCATCTTGTAAAATGATGAATTTTGGAAAGAAGTGGCTATAACTTATGATCAATTTTGGATAGATTAGGCTATATTACAAAACAGTATGCCATTGCCACCTACCCTATAGTTTCTCCTCATCCTCTGTGTCCCCTCCATTTTTAAGGACCACCAATCGTTACAACAACAACGGTCCTAAGGCCAACAGCAGTTGCAGTTACAGGATGTATATGCTGGAACCTCAGTTAAGAGGTAGGTGTTTTACCTACTGCATGCCTCTCATATTTTCAGATTGCTGCTCCTAATTCTGAACAGAGGACTCCGGTGCCACAGCACACATCTATTTGCCTGCACCTGTCAGTACTGCAGGACCCTCTCCTCCCAGTTCAAGCTGGGAAGGAAGGATCAGGCTGAAAACCTCAGACCTGCTCCATGGTGGAACATCAGCCCATTGCAGGGTTCTTTATCAAGAAGCACTCCTCCTTCTGCCCTTCAACATTTAGGCACGCTACTCTCTTACAACAACAGAAGTTGTTTTAGGATTAAAAAGTGTGAATCTATTGCTGTGAAAAAGAACAGGAGAGAGACAAGAGAGACAGAAGCGTCTTAACTAGTTCCTTTTTCTTTCTTTTTTTTTTTTTTTATTTTTGCATGAAATTCCAGCTATTAGAAAAAGTAAGGTGCTTTTCACTGTCTACCAACATAGCTCTCATGGGATCTAAAGTTTTTATACCTAACAACAGTTTAATACCTATGATTAGTACTGCCAGCAGATTGTAGTTCTCCATGGCAAAGTTCAAAACAGTTCTTACTTGAGGGAAATTATTTTTATAAATATATTCTTGCAAAATAACTTAATATTGTGGAATCCTTTACAGGACTTGAGCCTATTACTTGCTGAGAAAAAGTGGTAAAATATCTGGGTGCCTTTGATAGGTAACATGACTTTCGTGATGAAAGAAGAACAGTTTCCTTTTTCTCTGGCTTTAAAATAATTGTTCACCAGAGCTGCTGCAACAATTTGGTTCTTTACATAAATTAGCATTTGGACATCCTAGCCACATGAATGGATTTGTGGATGTGGGCTTGGCTCACGAGAAATTGCTGTGATAACATGTTTAAGGCTTAGTGAAGCACTGAAATACTGTTTTGGCGAGGATTTTTTCCAAAGCTTGGGCCTCTGTTTTTTTAACCTCCCCTTCCATCTGAAAAGAAGGCTGGGATTTTGTGCATTAATTTTTCTGACAGGAAGCAACGTGTAACAACTAATCTCAAAAATATCAGCTCTGGCACATGATAAAGGAGAAGAAAGTACAGGGGAATAAATGAGTAGTAAGGAGAAAACCTTGATGACAGCGTTATGTAAGTACCAAATTATGTAGTCAGGGATAAAATCCTGGCCCTTCTGAAATCAAAAGCACAATACTTGCTAAATCACATACAAATGTCACTGTCAGTACTGTGACCAACAGATTATTTCCCAGATGCTTTTGCAGAAAACAATGTAACTCCTCTTGGGAGTGTTATTTTATACACACAGCATCTCTGAAAAGAATTCACATAAGTAGAAATCTTGAGTACTATTTAAAGGGACTAAAAGCTTTTGAAGTATCTTCACTGTTGGAGTTCTGCATGACTACTGATTAGTAACGGTAAGCAGTTATTTCTTTCTATATAAATATGTTATCTTCTACTTTTTACAAAGTATAAGATCTGTACAATTGCCATTCATTTTGCAAATACTTTCCAGGCCTGTTGGCAATTTATCTCCTGTAAGTTACTTCTGTAGAAAAAAGAGCGCTATTAGATTGTGACCAAAACACGTAATAGAGATAAAGAGAAGGTATGAAAGGCACTTGTGTTCACAATGCAGTGTCAAATATTCAGAACTTCTTGCATGCAGTTCTAAAATTCTTCATATTTTGTGATTGTCTGGATGACAGTTCAAGCAACGCATCCAAATTTTTGCTTGCCAAGGGGTACTTCTCTTGTTTGTTTTTAAATTTAAATATTAATCTCCATGCTGTCAGTTCTGAAATGATGAAGATGAATTAGCAGCTCGTCCAAAATATCAGCCAGGCCTTGTACTGAACACTTTAAAGAGGCACAATGTTGGCAGAAAGCTTTCGAAATTTCAGTCTGCAAGTGAAATGTCAATTAAAGGTTTTAAAGACTTGTATGTTTGCATAGATTAGCATTCACTTGTCCTCTCATGTGCAAGGAATTGATCACTTTCCTTTGCGTTTTCAGGTTCATCCACTTCTTCCACAAGGTTCTTTTCTTGCAACCCGCTATTTTCTGAACAAGAATCGTCATCTCCATCGCTACGGTGACCTTCCAGACTGTGCCTGATGCCATAAGCAAAGTAAATAAGGAAGCCTTCCAAAAGGAAAAACCGAAAGTTAATAGGGTTTTCAGGAAAGTAGTGCATCAAAAAGTAGTTAGTTATTACTCTTTGGCTTAACGTATTTTCCAAAACAAGTTTCTTCTTCAGAAAGAAGAAACTTCTGAATCAGAGCTCATGCTTCAGGTCTTCCCTGTGTCTATGGAAAGTGCATGCACTGAATCACAGTGCATCATTTTTCTGTAATTGAATGCTCTAATAGGTCATGGAAATTATCTCTAATTTATGTCTAGATGGAATTAATACAAATTTTCCATATTTTGAAGGAGAATGATTGATGTACTGGGAAGAAAACTGTTACAAACAGGTCTCTGCAAAATATTAGCTATGCAAAAACAAATTGTGGCTTATTGGAATTAGTCCTAACACTTTGATTCTTTCTATTACCTCCAAACTGTATTTACAATTTTAACTGCATATAAATACCTCTTCTGAGGTACACTCTTGTTTGATCAGAAATATCAGCTGACTTAGTAATACACCGACTTTTGTTCAAATATTTAAAGGAAGAGAATAAAATGTTCTAAGATAGAAATCATCAGTCCTAATGAAAGACTAATGTCAGACTAGACATCAGGAAATTTTTTTTTATAATAAGGGTGGTGAAACACTGGAACAGGTTGCCCAAAGAGGTGGTAAATGCACCATCCCTGGAAATATTCAAGACCAGATTGGATGAGGCTCTAAGTAACCTGATCTGGTTGGGGATGTCCCTGCTCCTTGCAGAGGGGTTGGACTAGATGGCCTTTAAAGGTCTCTTCCAATCCAAACCATTCTATGATTCTGTGATTCTAGTGTAAGAGGTGATTGAAATGAATAAAAGTACCTACCAAGTGCCATCCAGAAGCTAAATCTGATCCAAGTTTCTCCACTTAATTGTACCATCAAGTAAATATTTACCAGGATACTGACTGATGGCAAAAATGGCAATAGTGGAACCTAAAAGGACATATTTAATATGTCTGTAGCATTAAATGTCATTTCTTGCATGTCACACTTCAGTTATACAACACAAACTAGAGGTGACATATCTACTCACTAAAAAAACCAGGAAAATTTTCTTCTTGAAATACAGTGAAATTTTCTTTCTCAATGGGTTTAACCACTGGTTTCTACATATCTTAAACTTTTAAAATAAACTATTTTTAACATATATTCTCTAAGGTTGTAAAGAAAAACTTTGCAGTTTGTGCTGAACATATAGCAATGAATTATTACAGCTGAAAAAATATTATTTGTATATTTTCATATATTCCTTCTTTCTGAATTGCACCCCCCCCCCCAATTCCAACAGGTTCCTTGACCTTCATCACTATACTTCATTATTTCCATTAAATACTCTGTTAGGTGTCCAAAAGAATACCTAGAAGATCTGTGCTGTCAGATCCACTAGTTATAATAGTAGCTTTTCAGACCAAAATCAGTGGTACAGCCATTTTCTGTAGCCATGCTCCTGTGCATGTCACACATTTCAATCTCTGGGCAATGAAACCCTTCCTCTACTCCTGAGAAGATACAGACAGGACTGCACATGTCAACGATTCAGCTGTGAGCATCTGCTACCCTTACCTTCACCAAAAACCTGCAATCGTGGCAGCGCAGTAATGAAAGACTGCCTGAAAAAGGACCATCTCCCTCTCTCTGCCCCTCTCCCACTTGTTAGAATCCATCCAAACCTCTCATTAGCGAATAACACGGAGAATATGTTATTCACCATAAAGGCCACTTTCTGCTGGTTCTGAGGTTGCCTTTGGATGAGGAGAATGGTAACTATGAAGGAGACCACCAAAACAGCAAGAAGGCCAATACTCCAGGGCTCCAAGTTAGCAATGAAATGAATCGCATAAGTAGTGAGGACACTCAAGCCACAAACCAAGCAAGCTGTATGAAAAACAAAATTATGGAAATGGGAAAGAGGTCATTTAATCTCTGCATCAAAGAGGACATGACTTTTAAGAAGAATCATAGCAGTTCTGCAGTATGAAATGTTATCATGAAAATGTTTAATTAAAGGAAAATACAGTAAACTACAGATTAGATCCATCAAGAAGTATAAAAGCATTCTGCAGAATGACACATTAATTATGACTGAAAGAAGGCAAGTTATCACTGGATTTTTCATTTTATTTTTAATAAAATTCCGTTATTTATGTTAATATGAGTTTGGATAGCTGAATACTTACCTAAGAGACCCACTAAAAAGTTAACAGTAGTTGCAGTCTGTTCAGTAGGTACACTAGATGGACTTATCAGGGCCTGAAGACTGAAGTGTTTCTCTTGTATCATATTGATCGGTGATTCACTTACTGCAGATTCCCTTTCAGATGCAGCCAAAGCTGCTTTTTCTGTAGAATATTTTGGTTGCTCATAGGTTGAAGTGGGTTGGTACCTATGCATAAAACAAAGAGGATAATAAAAAAATTAAGCTTACTTTGGGATTTGAGGTAAAATGACTCTAGGAAGGTATTTAAATACTAAATTCCTTACAGTAGAGATTTAGAGTTTCCTAATTTATAACTGCATTGCAACAGCATATCATATTAGTCACTATCATATATAAACAAACTGTGGGAACTCACTTTTTTCCTGGGGATTTTTTGGCAGTTTTTTAAGCGACGTGAATGCATCAATGGGTCAGATAAATGACTCGTACAAAAAGACTGGACAGGTTTTGGTGATCAATGGCAGGGAGAGGGTAGTTGAGCTTCTTTCTGACTTGCTTCTCATACTGTAAGATACCTACTAACTGGCATAAACTGAAATTTTACATCTGCTTTGTTACAATTTAAGTGTATTTTTAAAAATACATATGTTAAATAAGTCACTATGCGATAAAATAGTCTTCTCTTTTAAAGTGTAAATTATTGTAACATTGAATTTGAGCTGAATTTAAGCTGTTTTACTTTTCAAAGTTAATTACTTAGCCTTAAGCAATAAAGACTGAATTTTTAAGTTAAAAAGAGCAACACATAATAAAGTGAGCTGTAGCTCCCAATATATCAATATTATTCTGCAGCTTTACAAACAGAACAGATACCAGAGTTTTACTGACAAGCATTTATAATCTCAGTCATTGAGAGATAATATTTACACTCTCTTCTAGGCCTACCACATCCTGAAACACTTGTCTGGTCTTATGTTTCTGACTAGGGTAATATAAGCAATTATTTGGACTTGTTCATCCTGTGAACTACCTAGAACATCTACATCTTTCACATACAGCCCCCACAATGTAGTAGACCTGATTTACAGCATAGATTGTATTCATATCAAAATATCATTTATTGAATTTTGTACACAAGCTTAGACCTAGTACCTTTGGGATTAATGCTTGGACCAGTACATCTTCTGGAAAATAAAAGGTGTCTAGATTTCACATGAAGCTTTGACTTGACTAAGTGCTATACTGATATAACAATATATCATTGTTTTCTTTGATAGCTCACTGCTTCTTAGTAATCATTTATATGCATACAGCTAATTTCTAAACATTTAGCTATCTAGCAAAAAATATACCATGTAAATGTCACTTCTGTTTGTATACTGACCAACACAAAATAAAACAGAGAGGAATACAAAGGATGGTTTTGACTCACCTGAGGATGAGGACGCAGGTTGCCACAAGTGAATAAGCAAGAAGTGTACCAATAGACATCATGTCCACTAAAGCCTTTAGGTCAAACAGAAATGCCATTATAGCTAAAAAAAAAAAGAAAAGAAAATGCAAAATTTGTATGAGGCTGAGACAGAATCATAGAATCATTTAGGTTGGGAAAGACCTTTAAGATCATCGAGTCCAACTGTAAGTGCTAAGATTAATATTAAGACATATTAAGAGCTAAGATTTTAAAATGTCTGCAGCGTAACTTTACATTGTCTTACTGACATAAGCAATCTGAGTGAAATCATGGCAATCCTTAAAACCACATTTTTTAAGTCACCGCCAACATTCCCAAATCTAATTGCCTACAGTTGGGAATCTCATTCATCTAGATATGCACTGATGAACTGTACAGTCATGCTGCATAACAAAGCAATTCGTATCGGACTTACTTGGACATCAGTATTTGCAGTGTTGAATTGGGGCCACATTAAAAATACAATTTTTATAGAATAAGGTTCAGATCTTGCAATAGAATCTCAGCAAAGCTGAGGGGACAGATCCCACTGCAAAACTGGGGAAAAATAGTCTGACCTGTTAAGTCACTGGTATGTAAAATTTCCGCTGAGCTGAGAAAAAGCTCTATGGAAAGAGGACTTTCAGTAGTTACCTGAAATAAAATAGCTTTGTAATGTTTTTAAAATTGATTATCTTACTAAAATAAAAGTTAAATTCAAGTGGCCTTCAGGAAAGGCCAGCAAAATCTCACAAGAATTAATATTCTTAAGATCACTGAAATCAGAGGCAGAAACTTCCATAATTACTGAGAGTAATTATAGCAGCCTTTGTTTTATTTTAAAAGCCAATACCACATTCTTTTTAAGATGCTGGAATTTTTTTTTTTTTTTGTCTATGCTGTTTGCACACAGACACGCATAGCTGATATAGAAATTAGCACAAGACTAAATGAAAGGCTAATGCTAACTGATTTGAAATATATGTGGTCAAGTAACATCTGAAAATATTTGTATTTTATTAACATTACTGAGATGCAGAGTGAGTCTAAAATAATCTTTTGAGTCACCAGTAATGTCAACATCAAAAGAAACTATTAAACGTATTAAACTATTAAACTATTAAACGTTGTGTGTGTATATGCACACACAAATTTTTCTATCTTCAGAAATACTTATATATCATATTTATGTTACGTGTTTGTTAATATATTTGCAGACAGGTGTATAAGTGCACAAACACACAACACACATTCCCCTGGTATTTGATGCAGAAGGAGAAAACAAAATGTGATTTTCTGAGAACAAGACTGCTGTGTTAGAGAAGTTTTACTTCACCTAGAAGTCTCCTTTTCTAATGAAGGAAGGAAGACCATCCTGTTTTCTTTATGATGGTGGATGTTCCTAAATCCAAGAAGTCTTTTAGAGTAGATTTATGAATACCTCACTGCTTTGCATGCTCAAAAGGGTACAGGTAAGCAAAGCTGAGGAAGAATAGAACCTACTAGAACCTCATGTGCAGTAGCTAAATTTAATTTTTAATCCTAGCTTCAAAAGGCTACTTTGTGCCCAGAATATTCTTTTACATTAGAACCAAAGCGAAAAATTACTGTAAGTTTCTGACTAAGAAAAAAAGACACAGTGTCACTGGGAAATTGAACTGCCCACTGTAGCAGAAGAGCAGGTTCGGGACCATCTAAGGAACCTGAAGGTGCACAAGTCCATGGGACCCGATGAGATGCATCCATGGGTCCTGAGGGAACTGGTGGATGAAGTTGCCAAGCCGCTGGCCATCATATTTGAGAAATCGTGGCGGTCTGGTGAGGTTCTTGATGACTGGAAAAGGGGAAACATAACCCCCATTTTTAAAAAGGGGAACAAAGAAGATTTGTGGAACTACAGGCTGATCAGCCTCACCTCTGTGTCTGACAAGGTCATGGAGCAAATTCTCCTGGAAACCATGCTAAGAAGGCACATGGAATGCAAGGAGGTGATTGGTGACAGCCAACATGGCTTCATGAAGGGCAGATTGTGCCTGAGTATTTTGGTGGCCTTCTGTGATGGGCTTACGGCATCAGTGGACAGGGGACGAGCAATTGGTGTCATCTACCTGGACTTGTGCAAGGCATTTGACACTATCCCACACAACATCCTTGTCTCTGAACTGGAGAGACATGGGTTTGATGGACGGACCACTCGGTGGATAAGGAGTTGGCTGGATGGCTGCACTCAGAGAGTGGTGGTCAACTGCTCAATGTCCAAGTGGAGACCGGTGACGAGTGGAGTCCCTCAGGGGTCCATGTTGGACCTGGCCGCATTCAACATCTTTGTTGTCAACATGGACAGTGGGATAGAGTGCACCCTCAGCAAGTTTGCCGATGACACCCAGCTGTGTGGTACAGTCAACACGCTGGAGGGAAGGGATGCTATCCAGAGGGACCTTGACAGGCTGGAGAGGTGAGCCCATGCCAACCTCATGAAGTTCAACAAGGCCAAGTGCAAGGTCCTGCTCATGGGTTGGGGCGTTTTCAAGCACAAATACAGGCTGGTCTGAGAATAGATTGACAGCAGCCCTGACAAGAAAGACTTGGGTGTGCTAGTGGATGAGAAGCTCAACATGAGCTGACAACGTGCGCTTGCAGCCCAGAAAGCCAATTGCACCCAGGGCTGCATCAAAAGAAGCATGGCCAGCAGGTCAAGGGGGGTGATTTTGCCCCTCTACTCTGCTCTCATGAGACCCCACCTGGAGTACTGCATCCAGCTATGGAGCCCCCAACATAAGAAGAACATTGATCTGTTGGAGCGAGTCCAGAGGAGGGCCACAAAAATGACCAGAGAGCTGGAGCATCTCTCCTATGAGGACAGGCTGAGAGAGTTGGGGCTGTTCAGCCTGGAGAAAAGAAAGCTTCAGGGAGACCTTAGAGTGGCCTTGCAGTACCTAATGGGGGCCTACAGGAAAGATGGAAGAAACTCTTCAGCAGGGCCTGTTGTGATAGGACGAAGGGTGATGGTTTTAAAATAGAGGGAGGTAGATTCAGTCTGGACATTAGGAAAAAAAATTTTACACTGGGGGTGGTGGAACACTGGCACAGGTTGCCCAGAGAGGTGGTGGATGCCCCATCCCTGGAAACATTCAAGGCCAGGTTGGATGGGGCTCTGAGCAACCTCATCTGGTTGGAGGTGTCCCTGCTCCTTGCAGGGGGGTTGGACTAGATGACCTTTAAAGGTCGCTTCCAACCCAAACCATTCTATGATTCTGTAGTATAAGCTGTTACATACAACTGTAACCATTCTAGCAAAACTATTTATGACCACAAGTTACCAAATATGCATCTTTTAAATACAAAAGAAGAAATTACTCCTTTCCAGCAATTGATAAAGCTGTCTTCAGGTGAGTTGTTGACACACTAAATTCCCCAAACTGTCTAAAAGTAGTCCAAGTGACAGACAGCTGCTGCATAGCTATATTCAGGGCTGTGTAACTGTATCAGTTTGCCAGCTGGATAATGTGGCTTTCTTTCTCCTCATCATTACTGTGATTTCAGATAAAGATGTTCATTTCATCCCACATAGCATCACTTCCAAATTATGATAGGGAAAAATGTCGGCAACGTAAATTCAAATAATATAGTCAAAACAATAAAAGTAATTCAAAGCAATTTATTTGTATTTTGACCAAAGAAAAAGGAACTGACAATAATACTTCATGTGGGAATTACCTGGACAATAACTGTGCTTTCCCACATTATTTTGAAGTACACAGTGTGAGCAGTTCCAGTCTTGTGGCACCTCAGGATGACCCTGACTGTAAATAATATTTTAGTCTCAATTCTCAACATCTTATTTGATATCAGTTTTAGCCAGGGTTGCTAAATGTTATAAAGCCTGTATTTTATATTTGAATTACTTTTAAGATTTCTTTATTTGCGTTTGAGTTAAGTACTTCTAGAATACTTTCCTGAAATGACAATTAAATTTGGGCACAACTAGATGTACCTCTGCAAGAAGTATGGACAAAAGTGAAAGAGTTGTATGTTAAAAAATTGTCTTTGTGAAACATTAAGAGTTGGCAACAGCTCCCAAAATGCTGTTTTGCTAAAATATATGTGGGCATGTATGTGCATACATACATAACCCCCCAACATACACCCATATTCCTCAACCCCAATTTGGTAAGCCTATACAAAACCAGAATCTTTTTTCTTTAGAAGAAAATTTTAAAATCTTTGTATTCTATACAAAAGTTGATCCTGTTGCAAATCTAGAATTTTTTTTTGATGTCTTATAATAAAAAACGTGACAGTTATTTTCCCTCCTTATAGATGTGATAAATACGTAAGTGTAGGTCAGAGAAGGAAATCCTGTAAGTAGAGCAGCAGCCTAAGGGACCCAGATTAAGTCGCAAGCTTATTCGCAATACAATAGGCCAATATTAAAAAAAAAAAAAAAAAAAATTGAATTCTGTCACTTTAAGGACATCACCACCACCATGATTGGCATAATCGAGAGTTCTTACACCCTTTGATTACTTGATAAATTTATTCCCATCGTACATGCAAGGGAAGTTAACAAGCAGCCCTTTTCAAAAACATGAAGTACCATGCACTTGCATAGAGTGTTTAAATCTCAGTTTTAAATAATACAGGCTTTGAGAGCTTACCAGAGATGACCCCTGCTGTCAAGGTGGCAGAAACTGGTGCCTGCCTCTTACTCACTTTGGCAAGAAAACTAAAGAGTAAACCATCACGTGCCATGGCAAACAGAATTCGGGGCAAAGGGAACATAGAGCCGAGAAGACTAGAACAGAAAAATGTATAGTTCAAATACAGGTTATTAAAAGCACAATGCCTTACTGGTAAACCCAACTACACAAAAAGAAAGCTTGGAAGAGTTAATGGGTTTAGGTATAGTTTTGGTTTAGGCTCTGTGTTGCTGCTCTTGGTTTTTTGTTTGGTTGACTGATGTTCTTGGTTGTTGTTTATCTTGAACCTAGGCTTTGAAAGCACTTGAGATTAACCAACAAATACAACATCTGTGGTAGAGAAAAGTTTTACTGGTAGCCTACTGCACCCGTCGACAATCAGATTTGATCAATTCAGTCCAAAGAAAATCAAAGCTGCACAACAGTGGTTTATTTCCATATATGCAATGTGTTTAGCAGTGCACCTTTCTTTACAAGGATCAACTCTTAGTCTCACCTGCTACTGCAGCAGACGATAGAGTAGCAACTAGTGGGGTCTTCGTTTTGGAACTGATTTGAGCTAGATATTTGAAAAGCAACCCATCCTTCGCCATAGCATAGATTACACGTGGCATTGGGAAAATGGTTCCAAGAAGACTGAGTAAAAGGCAAACACATGCAACATGGCAAACACAGTTCATGCAGAGTCACATCATGGACAAGATAAACAATGTTAATTAATGGCATGTATAGAAACAAAATTTACGATCATAAGACAAAACCAGAAAGCCCCATAGCCCAAGATACTACAGATCAGACACAAATAGAAATTTCTTTTTCCCTGTAAAGTTGATTGCCTTTTTTTTTTTTTAAAATTAATTTAGGTAATACAATTGCTTCATCAGAAAGAGTTCGGATTAGCCAAACAACTCTTGCCATCACTGTAGTTCTTGGGTATTAGTGGACCAGAAGCATGTGATATGTCACACTAACTATGCAGTTAAGCTTTAGTATTCCTGGAGAAAGTCTGTCAGGCAGCAGCAGCAAATCCATAAGCATTAGCAGCATCCCTTACACTCTACATTTCCATGTGAGGCTGCTGATTAACAGTAATTCAAAGTAACCACCATACAATTATACTTGGGCACATTATTTCTTTCAATTAAAGCACCTCTAGCCAACCTTCATTAAGATTGTTTCTTTTTTGGAAGAAGTAAAGCTAATTAATTTATATTTGTTATTAGCAGAACACAGGAAGTTTTGAAAGTGTTGATAACTTGAAGCTCTTTTTAAACATACTTCTTAAATTAAGTGATTTCTTTCCCTCAAAGTAAAATGATTGTATTTAAGAAAACCAAAACCACTGAAAGGACAAAAGGCAAAATCATAGCCAGTATAACCTCTGCAGCAAGCACACTAGTTTTTAACTAGCTGAATGGTTGCCTTTCTTTAGGTAATTGACTATATCACTTACAGAAGGCACTGCTTTTACATACCACAGATGCTAAGTACTTCCAGTAATGCTCATGAGACACAAGCATTAAAGTTAGATACGCATGAGTGAAGTTTCATTACACATGAACTCATTTTGATGTATGAATGTCCCTTCCAAAAAAGAATGTTTCCTGAATCAGAGTGACAATTGATTTTTCAAATAAGGATAGTGTTAAAATACACTGGCAAATTTTTTGCTGTTGTGGCTTTGTAAACTTTATTTATCCTACCCCTCTTTAAGTACATTCACATAAATAACAGAAATATTAACAAATATCTTTACCCTGAGGAAACAAGTTCGCAACATAACATAATAAGAGGTAACTACATGCACCAAAAGCTATGATCCTAACTTTTTTTTCTTAATTATAACTCTGAACTGAGGAATAGGAAATACAATTTCCTTTGTTTTGTTCTAAACTGACATTAGTCAGCAGACTGAAAGATTAACCTCTCCATATGAGTAAATAGAATTCTTCACAATACACCGGGAAAAGAGAATAACAGTTCAAATTTCCGAAAAAGCATTTTACCATCCCAGTTCATTTTGTTTTCCAGTAATAATTTCTTTAATATAGTTTCTGCTTATGTATGACTTTTACTATTTATCAACATAGAGAAAAAATTCAGTAAACCCCTCCAAACTGAGGGGACCATGACAACTAGGTAGAAAATAACTACAAGCCCAGAATGAACTGTGTAACTACGACATTCTTAGTTAGCCCTACAATTCTTTTAATGTTATTCTGGAACTATTTCCTTTCCCTATCCCCTCCTACATCAAAATATTCCTTTCCTTTAAATCACTGTCCACAGTCAGTGTGCTCATCTTTTTCAAGCTAATGCTTATCGAGTTATCTCAGAGTACTGTTGGCGTTAGTGCTTAAACAGGCATGATGTTTTCCTTTGTGGAAAGGCAGCCAGTATTCTTACCACTGAAGCTCACGTAAATGACTCCTCAACTATGTAAGCTCAGGTAGAAGATTGGCATCAGCATTTTTTCTATCCCTAAATTCAAATATCAAGCAATTTTCTATTCTATGAAAGTGTTTATCCCACATTAAAAATGGGGTGTAATATATATGAACACATACTAATATCTCATGCCCTCCCTGATCTTTTAAATCAAAATAACATGTTAAGGTTACATCCACAGTTTCATAAAGGGGAATAAATTGTAATATTTTCATAGCTACAACCTACATCTCAAATACCCACACAGAAACCACAGGAAGGGATGATGTCAGAAGACAGACTGGCTACTGGACGAAAACAAAGACAGGCAACGAAGATGAGGAGTGGAGCTAGTTAATCATCTCTTCAATTTTGCCTGCAAATACACAGAGCCCATAAAGTTGCTGAGTCCTTGGTAGTGGACAGCAAGAAAGGACAAAATAGTTGGGGCTTATTTTATCAGTTAATAAAGATAAGTAGCAGCCATATGTCTGAAAATACATATTTTAACTAAAAAAAAAATAAAATTGGGTAATATCCCAAAGAGGTAGAGTTCTATAACAGTACAGTTTAAAAAAGGAACTTAAATTAATGCAGCTACTGTGATCAAGACCTGCTTAAGTCTAAAACGTACTTATAATACTTATTGCTAATCCTTTGCATGAACTGAGCCTTCAAAATGAATGCATAAACATATATTTAACTGTCAGATATTATCCATCAGCTTTTCCCACTAAAATTTGTATTTCGAAGTCTTTACCTTGTGGACAAAGCACAGAGGGATCCCACTGCTACAACATATTTTGCAGGACCCCATCCAACATATTCAAATGCTACTGGCAGAGGACTTTTCTCGTCTAGTAGATAGTATGGCATCATAAGTGTCAGTGCAGCTGAAACCCCAAAATAGGCCAGGAAGCAGACAAGCAGGGACACCACAATTCCTATGGGTATGGCTTTCTGAGGATTCTTGACCTCTTCTCCTGAAAAAAAGGAAAAAAAAAACACCCCACCAAAAATTCTTACTCATTTCCACCTTCAGCTTTAAAAGATAACATCACAGACAAATTATTTGTTAATTTAAGCCATGGGAATCATATTTGTAATCGAAGTTTTAAAAATCTGTATAAAAGAAGCTCAGTGACACAGAACAAAACTCAGTATTTTGTTGCCAGAAATAGCATTAAAAAATAGAGATAAACTAAAGGACATAAAACACATTCTGTATTTAGAGTACTCAAAGCACAAAATTTCTAGTTATTTGCCTACAATTTATAAATTCAATGTACTCATTCCCTATCAGCCATATACAAGCCAACCTTTAGGAAAGATACCTCATCTCAGAGAACTGTAAAAGTGAGCAGCTGATTAACATGATCTGGGCAGAAAAAAAAATGTATACTAAGCACTTCCTCGATTTATGAAGCAACACTTATTTTTTTAAGAACAGGAATAAAATAAGTAAAATGTTATCTGTCCTCCCAGAACGACAGCTACATTCAGGAATGAAGTCAGACTACCATGTCCTACCTGTCCTACATGGACTGAAGTAAGTTTAGGAGAAAGCAAAGGCTGAACAGTAGACAGATTGTTATGTTGTTTGTGGGATTTTTTTTTTTTATGAAAAAGCATGTTCTACATATATGCACACACATATAAATACTATACCAGTTGTTGCAATGCAGTCAAATCCTACAAAAGCATAAAAACAGGTTGCAGCACCAGCCAATGTTCCTGTGAAACCATATGGCATAAAGCCACCGCTCCCATACATACTTGTCACATTCTCTGTAGTACTCCTATAAAGAACAAAAACACAGCAGAAAAATACCTTTTAAATAAAAAAATATTATCACTAGTAGGACAAGCACATACATCCTCGTTCCCTACCACTCTGGAAAAACATGTCAAAATGCTCTTGTCAAGAGTGAGTTCTGCTTTACAAAACTGATGAGAAGAGATTTTTGGGTCAGCGCTTGAAGACAGACAAAAATAACAGTAAATGGAAGACTACATGAATGCAGCAATTATCATCTGACTCCACAGTTTGCAACAAAACATACTGAAACACTAATGCTATAGGCAACTCTCGCTGTTATACTCACGTACTGCAGTTAATACATAGCTTAAGGATGAGAAGCCAGTAACCTCTCAAATGGCTACAGTTAAGAGTATTGAAATAAGATGATTTTTTAAAGGAAACTATAAATGACAAAATAAAAAGCTATTTTTAAGGGAATAAAAAGTTTATCATTCCCAGCAACAGAGCTATTAGTTGATACGTTCCCTGCAATACCACAAAAGCAAATATAACAGAAAATTGCTTGGAATATGAGCCAGTACATTGAATTAAAAAAAAAAAAAATTACTCTGTTACTGCAGTAAGGTTTATGAGACATTCTTCACTTATTTTCCAGTTGTCAGCATCTCCTTTCACAAAACCAGAAATCATAACGAAGAGAAGGACCAAGATGTTAATAGCAGTGAAAATTTTATTCACCCATGCAGATTCTTTTACTCCGAAGGATAAAAGACCTATAAAATAAAAATATGTCATAGATGTGAGTGGTCCATTAAACTAATAAAATGACATTTTAAAGAAGGTATACATGCAAGTACTGTAAATAATATTAGAAAAACAGCACTAGATTTTGTACTTTTAAAAAGTGGTAGCACAAATTTACTAGATTTACAACATGGCAATAGGCAAGGTTATGGGAAACCATAAACCAGAAACCTTTTTTAATTGTATTCATAGACTCATAGAACAGTTTGCGTTGGAAGGGACCTGTAAAGGTCATCTAGTCCAACCCTCCTGCAAGGAGCAGGGACATCTTCATG
>WHYT01014815.1:109158-155107 GCA_009806455.1 Tetrax tetrax | reverse complement strand
CTTCTGTCTTCAAAGAAGGTTCTTAAAAAATACGTCTCCATTCCCTTTCAAGGAAAGGGAAATTGTTAAAGGATACTGAATGGAACTGAATAGCTCTGGGTAGTGATGCTTAATGCCCATTAGAAATGTGATAGCTGACGCAGGACAGTGGAAGGAGGCTAGACAGACAAGTTTCAAAAGCTCTGCTGCAATTAGGCAGTCCTTTCAGGCCCCTAGAGCTAAGTATCTGCTCATAGTATGTAGACTTCATCCACTGAGGAGAACTACGCTGATGTACGTGTCGGCAGACAAAAAATATCCATAAGCTCTTCTGAGGGGAACCAACATTGAACTTTTCAGGCAAAATCCCCTGCTGTAGCTCCTGAACTCTTCACTAAGAGCAGCCTTTCTTTGGGCTTGCAGCTGAGGCACTCCAGGTTTGTCTATCTGGGCTGTGCTTGGACAAGTATTCCCAAGGCCACTATGTTTTTTTTTCCATAATGGCACTTCTGAAGCTGTAGCAATCACTTAGGATGTTATATTAATATATTAAGTCAGCTGTAGCCCATGGTGACAGGCAGCAATGCTCTTGTGACTCCATGCCCTTCCCCTTAGCAATTTCAATGTTGCAGAAACATGACATTTTTTAAACGAATTATTTCCCCCATCCCCTAAATGGCAGGCTCATTTGGTATTTCATTAACAGGAAAAATTGGCAGACGTTTTTCTCAGAACACTAAACAATTTCCAAGACTTTTGTTGTTCAAAAGGCATCTCAGATTGCTTTGTTCCTTTGCAATTTGGGACAAGAAGTCCTGAAGGTTGTAAAGTCACCTATCACTGTGGCCAGGTGGGTGATATTATGGCTTTTGCTGCTGAGAAAGAACCCTTGTGACAAAATAGGAGGGTTTTTTTTCTCCTTCTGCTGTCTCTGATTCTTGTGGAGAGGACAGGAGGCTGGTTCTTGCTAGCCACAAGCCAGTAAGCTGAAACACCTGCTCTGACTCAAACCCATCCCTTCTTTAGCCTTTAAAAACTGGAGCACAACCAAAGGCAAGGTTCAAGATACTTGAACCTGTAGAGAAAAAAAAAAATCTCATCTGCATGAGAAATGTACCTTTTTAGGTATATCGAGCCTAACATGGACTTGATGAATATACATCCTTTTACGATGACCACTGCAATCCAGAATGTCTTACAGTTTCCTGTACTTACTATGGACATATGCTTAGTACACAACATCTGAACACTGCTTCACAACATCTCTTGCTGTGTACCAAGTGCAGAGTTGTACCTCAGCCATGGCCCCCTTTCAGATTTGGTTGAAACATCCCAAGACTCCAGTACTGGTCAATTCATACTCGATAGGAAGGTGCAGCAGGAAGAACCGATGAGCTTATGAGGATATTTGGCCTTCAAAGACAAAGCATCTTCAGAAATCATTGATGAGTGTAACCTTTTTCTGAGGTGTCCCTTGTAAGACAGATACTTTGATGCATTATCTGCTGCAAGAGAACACCCTGGGCTCTGGCACGGTGCTGATGTGTGCTGACTCACAAGCACAGCTTATCACAACACCACAGCTGAGCGTGTCTCACACTCCGATACTAACCTAGAAGTTCGCAAAGAAGGTAACAGCTGGGTGTGCCTTTTGGTGGCAGCATTGTCCCAGATAAGCTTACACTGTGACTGCGACCGCACATTCTTGAAAAGGGTCTTATTCCTGGGCCAGCATGATTGGGCAAATCTCATGGCTTCTTTTTCTGTTATCTTTAGAACAGAGAGGAACATGAAGGAGGGTAAGTGAACACAGAAAAAAAGTGATCTCTCCTACTTTTTGACCAGCACGTCTCAGTATTTATTTGCCCAATTGCTCCTTTTTGCTTTCTTGTTCACTGTTGCAGTTTAAGCCTGCCTAGTCCTAGCACAACACTCTGACCCCCATCAGCTCTGGCCCGGGCCCCTGCTGAACATCCCACACAGCTGATGAGCACTGGCTCTTCTCCGAGCCTTCCTGGGGATGCACGCTTGACAGCTTGGGAAACTGAGTTTTTTGTAATGTATTGGGTAATCAGTCAAGAAGGAAGTGAGCTGTCTCAGTGCTCTGCAGCTGACAGAGTGCACAGTGCTTCTTGAGGCATCGCTGAGGCCCCTGACCTACGTTTCTTAGAGCAGACTGGGATACCTGCCTGCCTTTGAACAGCATTAGGCATGGAGCCTGAAAGTGTGATCAGTCAGGGTGGGCTGAGTTGTTCATGCAGTTTAAACACAGTACAGACTGAATTCTGAGCTTATACAGAGTTTAAGCATAGAAATTAGTGATAAGAAACCAAAAAGGAAAGTGCCCTTGCACTCACCAACAGCGTGCAGTTATTTCCAACTAAGGTGAGGAGCAGATCCAGCCTGTTCCTTCTCCCATGCACTAGCAGACTCAGCCAGTCAGGCTGCACTTCAGTGAAGTCTACGTTAGAGAGACAGTTGTCACAATCTAACGCCTGTGAAGTCCATTTGTCACTGACCTTGGCATTTTCCTTTGCGTACGACTGAGGTGGCAGCTCTGGCTCTGCATGCGCTGGATCACTGCACATCTGAAGTCTCTTTTGGACTAAGGTTTTCTTTAGCTACAGATTATAATACAGAATATGCCTCCAACAGTCCTCCGAAAAAGGGAGGCCTCCGTTCAACTGCCTTAGTCTTGAACCAATGTTCAGCCCATATTCAAGACTCCTTCTTCCTTGAGCACATTCCTAGAATGAACTACAGGGCCATCCACATTGTAGTTTACAGTTTTACCCCTTCAGCTGAATGCAACGAAGAGACAGGCAGGACAGGAGGACTTATTTTAGACAGGAAAGGAATTGGACAGATCTATCTAATACAGGGGGAAAAAAAAAAATGAAAAGCTTCCTCATGACTAATGGACATTCACAGTATTTGTCAGAGTACCAGAACAAGCTCCAGTCTCTTTTGTTCTTTATTGTCTTGGGTATTTTTCTGTACAGTAGCTGCTGATATACCCTTCTTGATTTCAGTCTTTCCTGGCCAGGTGTAAACCAGATAATTTACTGCTTGACCACCATGGATCTGAATGCTACCCCAAGAAGGTGAGTTCAGCCTTATAATTCATACCAGCTCTTCCACTCAGATGAACAATTAATGGTCAAAAATTGTTAGCCCTCTTCTAGCAGGAAAAATCTGTTATCAAAAATCTTGCAACTACAAACACAATGCAAGCAACAAAGTCTCCGTCTGCAAAGCTTGTATTCATCTTTAAAATTGCTTTGACTGCTTTTCAGTCATGGAAAATCTACCATTTTTTGCAAAGTATTTTCCATGTAGAAATAACCTAACAACCTCCTACCCCAAAACAAATCACAAACAATAGGTGGATATTGGTGGAGAAAAAAATAACTTGTATCATGTATCACCACACTCTTCCATTAAAATAAGATTTAAATTTAATTTCATGTAATAAGTGGTTTAAGTTAGTATACATCAAATGTAAGCTACAGGTGGAAAACCCCAAAATTTTACTGCAGTTGCCACTCAACTTTTTCAACAAAATTTTCCATTAAAATCTCTAATAAAAAAGATAAAATTATTTTCAGGAAAGCAACTGTTATAAAGCAATATAAAAACCTCTGAAAGTTTTAATACTATTATTGAGATGTATGTTTAAAGATTCCTGAAGCAAAAGTAACGTAAAGATATTTTACTTATAAACTGTTTTGTTAAGCTAATAGTATATGCTATACTATAAATATTACGTGCTGTAGTTTCCCATTTTAAACAGCATACCACATAGGGAGAAAATACTCCAATAAGTTTGTAACACATTGAAAATGGGAAAATATAATACTGATTATATACAGATTAATTTAGAGTCTTCCTTCAGCCTCATTTTCCTGAAAAAAAAAAAACCTGTAAAAGTTTGTTTTTTGTATTTTCCGTCTGTAGAATTTATAAAAAAAGTTTTTGTTTGCTCTTAAGTACATTTAGCCTTATTCAAAACTGCAGTATTGCATTGATTAGATCTAGGGCAATAAAATATGAAAGTAAAAGAAGTGAAACATGAAGCAAAACTAGGTATAGTCTATGATTTGTGTGTGCGTACACACATGCACAGACAATACATGATTTTACTGCAAGTGTCCTAAAAGTTGATGTTGTGCCCAAGACTTTCACAAAACTGCTAATGTCTTGGAATATTTAAAGCAGTGTATTCAAATGATACCTAAAGCCCTAAAATGGGAAAGCAACACCTGTAACAGAAGTCTAATATGTATAAAATGGAAAAGGAAAGATTTATCATGCAAAAGCAGAAACACCTTTCCAGACAGACTGGGAAGGAAAACACAAATTGCATCTTCTATATATTAACACTGTAATTTGCACTTTATCAGAGACACAATAATGCTGCAATGCAAACTAAATGTAATACGGCATACCACAGCTCTGGCTACTCAAAAAGCACACATGCTAAAGGCAAAGGTTCCTGCAATAAGCTCCTTTCAAGTTAGTTCTTTCAGCAGTAAACTTTATTACAAACCTGATTCAGAGCAACTTCTGCTGGGCAAACTTCGGCTCCTCTTACCCAGTCCCGAACTTCTGCCAACTTAAATGCAAGAGTAATGACTGAAAGTGATTTTATTAAAATATTTGCTTTAAAAGCCAGCTGTAGGTGGTGAGAGAGCTGTTGGTACGAAGGGGTGGAAGCTCAGCAGCCTGGGTGATTGGAAGGCTGCGAGCCGGCTAGTTATTTGCCCAGCTAATGCAGAAAGGGAGAGACAGAAAGTCTTGCTGCTGTTCAGATAAGTCACACTCGTTCTCTTCACAACACCAAATCCAACTGGAATGCCATTTTCTACATTTAAACACACCTATGTGCTTGCATCTAAAACATACACACACTCCCCAGGGGCCCCTTTTACACATCCTGAAGGAAAAACAAAAATATGGATGTCAAACTTCATCTCCCACTGCAAAAGCAAAGTCTTCCCATTGCCCTTGTAAAAAATAAACTGGCTTTGAAGCACATTGAAGGATACTTTGCAACACTTTGAGATCTGAATCCAATACTGTAGCATAAAAATGGAGAAATGCCTTCAAGAAGACTGTGCTCCACGAGGGTGGGCTGTATTTCAAGATGAGGAATTCAGGTGTCATTTCTTACCTCATCCAAGGCTATTCTTTTCTTAAAGTGCAAAAAAGTGTGAAGAGAAAGGGTCTTGTTCGTAGAAGCTCTAATAATAACAATACCCATTCTTCCCCTCTTGCTGACCTCATCCTGGTTAAATAGAAGCTCTATCTCCTTTCCAGTTAATACCCGATCAGAAGATAGAAACAAGAAGTTATGCTGAAGGTGCAAGCTGCTAAACAGCTTTCCACAGAAGGTTAGGTTTCTTGTGTAGAAATACACAGAAATTACTTTTAAGGAACATCACTCTCAACCATGACAACATCTAGGCTTTTTTTTTTTTCTCAAACCATCACCTTCTAGCAAGTCCATGAATGACCTGATAATTACTTGCATGGATTTTAGCTGATATCCTCAAAGCCAGTTCTGAATCATTTACAACCATGTGGATTCATTAGGAATGCATAGTTAATGCATAAACTATTTATTGCTTAATCATGGGAAAACATCCCTTCTACTTTAAAAAAAAAAAAAAAAAGTAGAAGCTGTAATTGCTTCATAATCTGCTGAATTTCAGATTGCTTCATAATCTGACTCCATTTCTACTTGACTTCTACAAGCTAGCCTTCCCCACAGCAGCAGGGCAGGATGCCCCTGCAGAAAAGCCGAATGTGAGGCTAGCCTCACCTCACATTGGTGTTCTGCTCCGATCACTTGCCGGTAGACACCTGCCAGTTTAATGGTAACGCACCATACTGGGCTGATCTATGAATTTCTGTCACTCCTGGAGTTGGAACCATTGTCTGGGGTATCATTACATGTAAATAATTCCCAAGTAGCTTTATTAATAATTAATAAAAGACGGTTCAGCAGGTCAAAAAAAAAAAACCCAAAACAATCAAATACCAAACCAAAATCAACCACTCCTCAAAAAAAAAAACAAACAAAAAAGCAAACCTTGACAACTACTGTCAGCTACTTTCTAAATGTGGTCGTCGAACTGAAGACTATGCAGGCCATATAGATATGGTCATAACAAGGGCATGGGCCCAAATTTAAACAGGAGAATTGGAATTCTGCATTTCCAAGACAGTAGAACAAGCTTAAGAAAGTAGTTTAATTTCAAATTTGCATTCCTGTAAACATATTAATTCCCTAAAATCATAGTTCTTCCTATAGCATCTATTAAACACCTATAAAATATTTTATGGACACTTTATTTACATGCATTGTTTGCATTTGGATGTACAGACATTTCAAAATATTTTACACTGTGTAGAATTAACACAGAGCTGTCCAGGACATGTTGTGTTTGCAGAGCAAGACAAACAGTTCTTGGTATTAAACACACAAACCTGATCAGACTGAAGGCAACAGCAAAATTCAAAATTGTATCACTAGGGTCAGGATTTGATTCAAAATAAGGACTTTGCATTAGGAAACAGGAAGTAGACAGTAATGACAGAATGGAGTAACCCTTCCTCTCCCAAAAACAGACAACCACGACACCACAAGGTTTGTTCACACTTTTCCACAATAAGTATTTTAGGGGTGTCACAATTTTTCTGGATCCTTTTTCCCTACCCATTGCAATCTCTAGCACTCTTTCAATTTGTTCACTGTACAATTAAGAAGAAAAAAAACACCACTCTTATTATGTCACAGTAGAGCACCATCACTACATATTACATGGATTTACTCCCCAAACAGCATAGAAATGTAACCATGCAAATTATTTCCCTAGTTTAAGTTTATCTGCAGGTGCCATAATATATATTGCAATCACCATATTTAACTGTTTTATCTAAAATGCAGCATAAAACAATCCAGTGAATGTACTGTAAGGTTTCTAGAGTTTGCAAAAAAACCACTTCCAGTACATCTCACTGAAAACCGGAAAATGAGCAGTTCTTTATTCATCCATGTAACCGCAGCATCTCCAAAACTTTTTTTGGTACCATTTCTAACTCTGAGGCACCAGCTCCTCTGGGATTGCCGCTTTAGAAGGGGATTTTCCTTTTATGGAAAATGCCAGAAACAAGATTACAGTAAGTCAGATTTAGTATTAACTGGATCCCTCTTTGCTTTCTGCCTCTCTTCATTTTTATTCTTGACCTTATTATGACACAGATTTGTTACAGACACTAAAAGTTCAAATCCTTCAGGGGTTGTATAAATCAGTTCAAAATTTCATCCTCATTCTTTAAATTAACAGTAGAAACTCTACTGACGTTCATGGGGCTGGGAAGTCACTCGCAAGTGCGCTTTCTGGTTCCTCTGGAGCTGTCACCTGGCTGTGATAACAATTCATCCCTGGTAACACCAGCAAATGTATGGATCATTACAAAGACAGAGAGGAGCTGCCCTGCTGCAGTTCGTGTAACTTTCTAAGACTTAATCCTGGGAACAGGAGCACACAGCAGCTGCACTGCTAAAGGCATTCAAACCTAGAACTGTCCCTGGCTCCCACTGGC
The DNA here is from genome assembly GCA_009806455.1 of Tetrax tetrax. Taxonomy (NCBI): domain Eukaryota; kingdom Metazoa; phylum Chordata; class Aves; order Otidiformes; family Otididae; genus Tetrax; species Tetrax tetrax. The sequence goes on along the minus strand of WHYT01014815.1, from coordinate 147,517 downwards.
TGCTGAAATAAAATAGCTGGCATCTGTCCTGCTTAGATCTAGAGCACTGTGGGGTATGTCTCTGCTACACAGTGTCTGGTTCAGAGGTCCTATGGACACTCAGACACAGGGTTTTTGTGTGCTTTCAGGAATGCATACTCGAAACTGCAAGACCACCACATTGCCCCCCAGAAGAGTAGCGTTTTCACAGATTCATCTGAAAGGTGTGTTTGTGTGCCTCAGGGCGTGCGACACAAGCAGCATCAGAGAGGTGTTCCTGAAGGTATGGGGTCTGGTGGGGTACCAGTGAAGAATGGCAGCTCTAAGACACTTTGGACAAGACTGAGGATACAGAGTGCTGTCTGGAGGCAGCTACCAGCAATAGCATACCCAGCGTCTCTCTCAGAGGAAATTCTAGTTTCTCTCCAGAAAAGAGCTGTGGTACATCCACTTAGCGTAGTCCACTTTGGCTCACAGTTTGTTTTCAGTTACAAATCCAACTGTGTTTTGACCAACAATATTGCTTTAGAACTTAAGTTCTGGCTTTAGAGACTTCTTTTCTGCTCCTTAGCAACTATATCACACCTGGATTAATTTGAAGTGCCTCATCCAACCGTTCTCTAACTTCTATACCCCAGGGACTTTTGCAGCACATTCTTTCCATAAAGAGGTTGATCAGAAATTCTTTTCTTGCCATGAAAGAACTGACCATGTGAGAAGGAATGAACTGAAAGAGAAAACTATTGTATTTATTTTATTTTCCTATGCAAGGCTCCTTTAAGACTTTCTCTTACAGTGTAAAAAAGAATATGAATGAATATATTTTCATAGAGTTATGTGGAAATTCATACTAAAAAAAAAAAAAAAATCCTGATTAATTTTTTAAACTCTTGCACAGACTGAAACAAAATACTGCAGAAGCCTAAATGACAAACTGATTAATAGCTGCTCTGCTGTTGACTCCGACTTGACTAACAGATACAGCCTGGCAGCTACAGGCCAAAAAGCTATGGAATTTTACACAACTAGAAGTGCTAACTCTGCAAAAACATATCCATGTGCTTGCCCATATAACTAGCCATACCACACAGAAGTTAAACATGAACAAAAGTGCTTGCAGGACCGGGGCCTTAGTGAACCATGGCAATCCCTCGGTGGTGCACTGCACAGCGCGTGCTGCTTTGCCTCGGAAGTCAGGACTTTGCAACCAACTGTAACAAACATCACTTTTGACATGCACAAGAAAAATATCACGACATGGTTTGTACAATTTGTGCAGCTCTGATGGGATTTAAGAAGATGTACTAGTATTCCTAAAAGGATTGATCAAGTGCCAACAAGAATCTTTTTTTGACGTCAAGATAAATGAAGTAATTAGCATTTTAGTGGTTCTGAGAATAAAAATCCAAGTTACCACTATAAAAAACCGAAACAGTGCAATCTATGTGCTAATCTACATAAGACGATCATAAACATGTAAGAGAGAAAAAGAATTTTTATAAAGCTCAACAGTAATGTAGGCTATCTTTATAATGTTATGACAGGATCATTCCCAAAGAGAATAAACTACAATCAAGACTTTTTAAAGGGCTTCCTATTTATTAAATTTTAAATATATTTCAGATTGCTTCTTTAAGCCGATTGCTGAAACTATTTCCTGCAGAATGCTATAGAAATTAAAATAAAATTATCACTTACCAATTCTCTCATTTTTTTTTAATAATTGTCTTTCACTTTGTACTTAGAAAAATACCTCAAATCCTGAGAGAAATTTAGTTCATCCTATTAAAAATAATCATATACTATTAGACTAATACAGGCATGAAGAATAAATCTGCTAATATGCATTGCATATGTAACAAGAAGAGGAGCTACATTGGCATAAATTCCTACTAGTCATTTTGACCCAGGAATGAATAATTTAACGTAGTACTAAGCACGTCCCAAGCAGCTACTAGCTATAATTTGTTGAATTCCAAATATTCCCAAGAGTCTAAAGAAAATGTTTGTAGTGCTGACTCATAGTGCTGTCCCCAAGTCTAAAACCAGAGTTTTGAAGAAGCCTTGGAGAAGGAATGTAACTGTTTAAAGCCATACTCTCTAGAAAAAAAAAATCCACACATAAATTTTTGGCCCAAATCCACACCTTGAATACAGGATAAATGCAAATAGGAAATTTAGATAAAAAAGTCTGTAGTGTATATAAAGAAGAGCCAAGAAAATCAAAGTTAAAACTAACAATTTATCTATAATAAAAAAATAAACTGTGATGCCGTATCTTGCCAAGACTGAAATGAAGCAGTCTCATATCTCCCCAGAGACCCTGGAAAAGGAGCATGAGATGTGGCTCCACACTGGTACTTGGGAAGGAGCATCAGGAAGGCACCACAGGCCAGTTGAAGTATGAGTGCACTTCATCAGAGGTATGAAGTTACAAATGGTCTTTCAATAAGACCAAGGAGAAAGATCTACCAGAACGCAAAATGTTAAGATATTGTGCATTTTCGGAGATGTAAGCTATTGGATAACATCTTATTCTGCTTTTCCGTAAGGCTGATGGAACTCACATCATCTCAAACAGAAGCAAACTATAAAAAAAGAAAAAAGTATTCCATTTCTGACAACAGACCATGTTTGAGCCAAATGAGTGGTAATATACTACTGAACATGTGTATTTTCTTCTAATGGCAACTCAGGTAGGTAATTAGGCACATTTCATGGTAATTATTCTAGCCTATGTAAATGCAACTGTCATTTTAAAATAGTACTTAATCTCAAAACTTGAAAAAAAAAAGAACACAAGGTTTTTACCCAAATAATGATGCTCTGAGTTATTTATTATTAAAAGTTATATTATTATTTACAAAGATAGTACTTTTTAGTCGTTTTGAATGTGTTTCCTTTATAGTTTTTGAAGGTTGCCTTGTTCCAATTATTACTTTCCTCATTACCTGAATTAACCAACTGAAAATTTATTTCCTAGTCCTGTAAAATAGGACTGCCCTCCTTCAATTTACTCTTTTTCCCCCAGGGAAATAGTATTTTTTTTTTTCAGTTTACTTGTTTTTTTTATTGTGGAAATATTTGTAAGGAGTTTTTGACTTTTTTTATTGTTTTGTTTTTCTTTAAAGTCTTTCAATTTAATTTTTTCCTGTATCAAAAAAGGTAAATCTTTCAAGTTACCATCTTTAATGAATATTCAGTCTTCCTACAAAAACAATGTTGTCCAGAAAATTTCTAACAACTCCAATTTCTACCTCATTCTTGAGCTATGTCATTAACAACAATTTTCCATGCTGGGAAAATGCCTACAAAAATGATAAGAAGGTTGCTGTTTTTATTTACTCTTTTTTTAAGCTGTTTTTAATCAGTAACAGGGCTTTACCTCTCACCCCATGGTTACTAAGTTTCCACGACAGCCTCTTGTGTAAGACATAAGCAAAAGCCTCTTAGAAGCTTACATCAGATCAATTCCATCTATTCTGTCCTCTTCAAAACCAGACAAAATTAAAAATAAAACTCTAACAAAGTAGTAGAGAAGTATTTAGAAATATAATCCTAGAATTGTTTTCTCTGTGCTAATAGGAAGATACAAGTAATGACTTCAAGATCAAAACTAAATGCCACCCCTTTCCCTGCTGAAAATGTTATTGCTTTGCACAAAAGCTGGTGATTCTCTAAAAGGGACTTAGCCACTGATTTTAAAATAGAAATCATAAAAGCCCTTTCACATGCCTAAACTCCTGAGGTGGCTTCTAAAACTTCTATAAAGTCTGCATATTTTTGGAATGGCTTTGGCTGTGTGCTCCTGTGCACTTCCACAGGGGAATCACAAAGGGAAAAGCTCAACAGCCCCAAAAGTAGACTAATTTAATGGTATAAGAATGGAAATTAAACAAAGAACTAATGATTCACCTAATTTCCCTCCTCCCTTCCCAACCTCAGCTGGCTGGTTTGATGGCAGAAGTGGTATCAGCAGAAGGGATTCTTGCTGTGCTGAGGTTGCCCAGTCCCATGCCTAGGTCACAGCACCTCTTGGCCCATTTGACTAGTGCACTGTAAACTAATAGGCTCCAGTGGGTTTATTTGTTGTTTTTTTTTCAAAGTGCTATTAATTTTCTGTATTGTATTATTGAAAATTGTTTAAAGTAACCAAATCTTATATTAAAAAGTGGACTTTCCCCCTTTTTTTTTCTACAGTGTGCAAGGAAGGAAGGAAGAAGAGAAGATGGAAGAGGAAGAAAAGATCATAGAATCATAGAATAGTTTGGGTTGGCAGGGACCCTTAAAGGTCATCTAATCCAACCCCCCCTGCAAGGAGCAGGGACATCTCCAACCGGATCAGGTTGCTCAGAGCCCTGTCCAGCCTGGCCTTGAATGTTTCCAGGGATCTACCGCTTTTCTGGGCAACCTGTTCCAGTGCTTCACCACCCTCATAGTAAAAAATTTCTTCCTTATATCTAGTCTGAATCTACCCTCTTTCAGTTTAAAACCATTATCTCTTCTCCTATCACAACAGACCCTATTAAAAAGTTTGTCCCTGTCTTTCTTATAAGTCCTTTTTACATACTGAAAGGCTGCAACGGGGTCTCCCCAGAGCCTTCTCTTCTCTGGGCTGAACAGCCCCAACTCTCTCAGTCTGTCCTCATAGGAGAGGTGCTCCAGCCCTCTGATCATCTTTGTGGCCCTCCTCTGGATGCAGTACTCCAGGTGGCGTCTCACCAGAGCAGAGTAGAGGGGCAGAATCACTTCCCTCAACCTGCTGGCCACACTTCTTTTCATGCAGCCCAGGATACAGTTGGCATTCCGGGCTGCAAGCATGCATTGCCAGCTCATGTCCAGCTTTTCATCCACCAATACCCTCAAGCCCTTCTCCTCAGGGCTACTCTCAATCCCTTCATCTCTCAGCCTGTATTGATACCAGGGATTGCCCTGACCCAGGTGCAAGACCTTGCACTTGGCCTTGATGAACTTCATGAGGTTTGCATGGGTCCAGCTTTCAAATCTGTCAAGTTTCCTCTGGATGGCATCCCTTCCCTCCAGAGTGTTGGCCGCACCACACAGCCTGGTGTTGTTGGTGAACTTGCTGAGGCTGCACTCAATCCCACTGTCCATGTCACAGACAAAGATGTTAAACAGTGTTAGTCCCAATACCAACCCTTGAGGGACACCACTTGTCACTCTTCTCCACTTGGACATCGAGATGTTGACCACAGCTCACTGAGTGTGGCCATCCAGCCAATTCCTTATCCACCAAGCGGTCCATCCGTCAAATCCATATCTTTCAAATGTAGAGACAAGGATGTCATGCGGGATAGTGTCAAATGCTGTGCCCAAGTCCAGGTATGAACATCCAGGATAAATGTATCTAACTTAAGACTAAAAGAAATCATGGATGACATTTGAAATAGCTTCGCTTACAAAAGTGTCATGGAGCAAGGGAAGGGAAAGAATTCCTATTGTTTCTATATGACTTTTTATGGCACATGGAAAAGATGCCATCTTAAGGGATTACCTAAAAAAAAAAAAAAAAAAAGAACTAGGTCACCTAATCAAGCTGTCACAACTTTCTCAGAATGGAACATCTACAATGAAGTATGTATTAAATATTTGCTAACTGTAATAGTTTTTTAAAGCCAAGTTTGCTTTCTCTTGCTTACAGAAATCCAAGAGTTGGATTCACACATAGTTATATCCCATATTTCATAGATCTTAAGTCAAAGGCCGTAAGAATTAATTTAAGAGATTCTCACATAAACGTTTGACAAACCTCCTTTGCAATCAAATATTGCCCTGAAATAATGGTGAAGTATTTCAAGCAGGATCCATTGCTGGATCTGTACTGGACTTTAAATATTAGATCAGAGAAGTATTTTGCTTCCATCCTGTGTGAAAATGGAACTGTGACATGCCCAACACCACTGGCAGACATGATTCACACCAGACAGAACCAGTGTGTTAAGTGCACTGCTGTGATTTATTTTAGACTTATATATCAGAACAATACAAAATGACATAAATTGGAATCATTAGTTCACATGATATAAATAAGCTCCATCTGCAAGGCTTAATCCCAGAAGCGTTAAACAGCATTCTGTGTTCTGAACTTAGTGGTGTTAAGACCACCATGCATTCCTTGGGGGTACTTTTGGCACCCTGCAGAACCAAACACCAGTTCTTTCAAATATGAAAACTCCAAAATAATAAGTCATTGCAAAGTCACTATTGCAACCTTGTTACAGAGCATTACCCTTTGACATTAGATGCAGACAGTCCAGCCAGATATTCTGAATATACACTGTCCATGTCGTGTAAATCCTAACATCTAAAACTATTTATAACTGAGGCAACTAATGCCAGAGAATTCCCTTTTCATTCTTGGCCTTAAATGGCACCACATTTAATGCATCAGCAACAGAGCTTGAAGAACATTATAACCTTCAACTGGGTAATTTTCTGAGAAGGTTTTCAAATTTCTCAGTATTTTTTAAGCAGCTTGACTATGCGTAACATCTCACAGATAAAACATGACCAAGACTTCAAAACACAGCATAAACCAACACTGACCTTGCTAGTCACACACTGGAATCTTGATCACAGATTTCCAAGTGTCCAAGCAACAGCTATGGGAAGTGACCTTGTGTTAGCCTAACCCTGCGGCTTTCCAGAGAGCTTGCACAGGCTGAAGTGCTCCATTTTGTCGCGTAACAGAGCACTGCAGGCAGCAAGGCTCTGTTCAGGATCTTCTGAAGATACACGGAAAACCCTTTGCGAACTTCCCTTAAGAAAGTAGTATTCTTTTGTATCTTAATCAAATCACAGCTACGCATGACAGTTGCATAACCACGAGGAAGGCTGCTGCTTTGCAGATCTGACTTAATGCAGAAAGCTTGAAACATTGGCAAGTCTGCCTGAAGAAACCAGATCTTCTCTTGGTATAAATCCAAAACAAGTTTAGCAATAGCAGGAGAGTCATTTCAGCAGAGCTTAAAAAAAATACGTAAGACAGAACAAGCATAGGTTCATAAAGTGATGATTATTCTGAAAATAATAAATGACATGGAATAATATCATCCCAGACAGAGCCTCATTTTCATGTGTGCACATGTGTATCTATGGTCTCAGATAGACAGCATGTTGGTTCTTTACTTGCAACTTTATCTTCCACAGAAATTGTCTGGATTGTATAGGAAAAGCTTGCAGCTTAGCAGTTCCGCAGTTTTTCCAGGATGCTGCTCTGCTCATAAAAATCAAGTCAAGCTTTATCTTGCATTTATCGTACCTATGAAGCTACTTTACTGGCTAACAAATGGCACAGAGGAACAAACCACATAAATGTTGCTTGCAGTAAAATACTTGCAGTACCAACAGATGCAGTAGTTATAATAAATTACTCACAAATGTGTTTTCAGGATAATTTGGATTGCATAGCAACCGGAAGGTGGTTGGGACAGGCCATCATTTCCCCCACATGAAGATCAGGTGAAATCCAGTTTTCCAATTTCACTCTGTTGTGGCAACAGAAAGCCCCATAAATTTTACAACTTTTTATTCTATCTTCAGTGAACACAGAGCATCTCAATAAACATTTTATATCGCCTTCTTCCCTCAGTCACTTTCTTCCCATGCCACATCCAATAAGCCTGAATGGCATGACCAAATTTTGACCAAGAAGGTCAAGGGCTGTCACACAGGTAATTATGAATTCCCTCAGACTTTCTCCTGTAACTGATACATATTGAACACTAGAAACTAGAAACTAGAAATGCAGAACATCAGGCACATTTAATTACCAAATTATCTCATATTTGTTCTTTAACTGCATGTTCACATCTTTCTTCTTTTTTGTCATCCACTTAAATAAGTGAAACAAGACACTTCTCACCTTATTTGTTCCTAAATCAACTGTTTTTTTTCTAAATCTACACAAAAATTAGCCTCATCTCCAGTCATGCTGTGAATAAGTTGTAGGGAAAATCCCATAACACACTAGATCCTAATATAGTCAGTTCTACTTGCTTAAAAAAAAAACAAGCCAAAATGCACAAGCCAGGCCCCCAAAAGCCCAAACACTACAAATAACTAGACTAGTTCTCACCAAAGAGACATAGTCCCACATATTGTGTGTGTATGTGCATGTGTATTTCTTGGATTGCTTTTCAGTGCCTACTATGCAAAAGGATGGCTTATTTCTAGGTGGCCCAGCCTTCATTATTATTATGGCTGGATCACAATTTTGGAATAAAACTTTCCTCCTCCCTCACTTTCTCATGGACTCTGGAGGCAATGGCAGCAACTTGAGTTCCAGCTGCCTGTCTGTGCAGAGGCAGAATCTGGCCACAAAATATTGTTTACTTGCCCCAGAAGAAAAAGGTGGCCAGGACAGATCGATTATCTCAAGGCCCAAACCCATAAAACAGGTTGCTAGTTGAAATGTAATGATCTAGGGTAACCTCGTAGGAAATTGCATCCAGGAAAGACATCTCATTTTACCAACTGTTGGGAAAAAGCTTCTTACATCTGATATCTTCTTGTTTAAGACAGTAACTAGAATATGTACAACTCCTTTTGGATAAAATACAGAGTGGCAAAATGCCATAGAAATTACTTCTAACTCTGAAATGCCACCACTTCCCTTACTAGTACTATCTGGAATATTTCACCAACTTACTGACTTTTATTGAATTTGATTAATAGGTTAGTACCATTTGTAAATTATATATGTTTTCATAATGCAATACTTTTTTTTTTTCACAAAGAGTAATTACACATTCCTTGTAGAGCACTCTTAAAACATGAAGCTTTAATTGCTCTACACTAGCAACAGATACTCCTATAATGAATTTTGCTATATAAAATTAAGATAAATGGAGATAAATGGTGTAAAATCCTGCATGCCTAATCTAAAAAAAAATTCTTAGCTAGTTTATATGATAATCAACTTGTCAGCAAATATACCTTTGCTAAGCTCCTTGTCCACCTATGTGTTGCTTTACTGGCCTTCAGAAAATACCACTTTGGCATACAGTTGTCAGACTGCTGCTCCTTTATTTCTGTCCCTAGAAACACATCCAGCAATGCACGTGTATTTCTCATGCAGAACTCCAGTTTCCAGCAGCTGAAAAGGCTAAAGCAGAACCAAATGTTCTCTGTGCTCAAACTCCCATAGCTTCCAGTTACTTTCTTTTATTTCCCTTTAATTTTGGACTTTCTTTCTTTTTTCTTTCACATTTCACATGCATGCTAAGTTCAAATTTCCATTCTTTTCTTCCTTCTTAAATTATTATATGCAAAGAACAGAGTCACATCTTAAAATCCTTTACGGAGCCACTAGAGTACCCTGGACATCTTTTTTATCTAAATATCCTTCCCTTTAAATATAGCGTCTCACAAAATCATAGCTCTTCTAAGACTGAAATATTATGCATGTCCATCTAAATATTAAGCTTGTTTTTCAGAAGTAGCGTAAAAACAGTATCACGTGCCAATAGTAACTTTCAGACACATTATCAGTTGGTGCCAGAGTCCACCTTGTAACATGAAAAGTGAACTGGATGCATTGTTAGTAGTATGAAACCCAGACAAAACGTCACTGTAATTTTGCCATACATGATTTCCGACAGGTACTGAGAGACGCCAGGGAACGCATCATTATTGACCGCCCTGTTTAACTGCAGTTGTGCTGATTTTGTGATAAATCCAGAAGATAAAGGTGATCTGATGTGACCAGTGTTCTTCAAAAAGTAGTAGACAGTTCCATCTGTTTCAGTAGAGGTTAAAACAATGCCATGAGCATCTTAATAAATTTGAAAATTTGCTTGAGTAAAGCAATTTTTAAATGTTAGTATTTTTCTCAGTAGACTGGCATATCAAAAGCCATCACATAACATATTATATTTATATGATCAATTGTAAGTATTCATTTCAAAAATAAAACTCACCTCAGAAGAAATTTTAAAGTGGTTTTTTTTTGTTTTATTTTAACCTAGAGTGTTGTACTAGCTGAATGAAAGTAGAGTAATTAATTAGACAGGAAACTACTGAGATACAGTAGTTGCTCCACTATTAAAATGTTCTTTTAAAACATGTTCAGTAACTGATAGTTTTATGATAAGAATCCTCTGTCTTGGTTCCAGAACACTAACAGAATTATAATGATCAAAAGAAAAACAGTTTAGAAATACTTTGATAATAATAGGAAGAAAATCACTGTTGTACTTCAGTATTTCTCCACTGAAGTCTAGAAATTATAGGTCAAAGCACCTAAATACCTCCAGTTTCACAAACTTTATATAGCCTTCTCAAACAAAACATCAGGAGTTCAATGTCTGGTATTGGACTACCTAAAACATCATCTGTCCATATCTTGGTGGAGAGGGAAAAAAAAGAGGAGAAAAATGCAGGAATTACTAGTCCATGTTTCATCCATTAATAACAACATTATTTTTTCTGGTCTGATGTGATAAATAGCTTTGAAAAAATATCCTTCTCAAATGCTGTCAATTCAAATACTTAAAATACAAATAAGCTCTAATTAAAGTAACAAAATAGCATGGAGGTTTGGAAATCCAAGGCAAGAAGTCTGAGTCTTGATAAAAGGACATGAAGTGCATAGAGCTCCTTAGGACTGCGTGGATTAAAAGTGATTCTGTACTTAGTAGCAAAGTTTCAGCAGTGTGCAAACTAGATGTGTTTTTTGGTGCTAGCCAAATACAGTTTTAAAAATCTATCTTACGCACAGCAGAATTTCCTGCTAGAACAAAATTAAAAATCTGCCTTGAAGATATGCCATATGACCCACCTGGAATTAATTGGTATCTTCCTCTGATTTAGGCAGGGATTTCCCTAAAGACTAACCTCCTCTCTATTTCGAAACTCTGCAGGTAAAAAACTTTAAAACAGAAGACGAACTCAGTGAAACTTGATACTCTGCTGTAGCACTGCAGATACTTATGGAAACGTGCCATAGAAGACTGCCTGTTGTGTACAAAAATATTTGCATTTACTTTGTCTCCGAATGACAGCAGAGGTTCTACCTCCTCATGTGTAACTCTCCAGTAGCACTAGTGGTCACCCTAACTCACTCTAATAATCCTTAAAGATGAACTGGACGGTGACAGACTACAGTCTCTTGTTGACATGATATTGAGAGAAATTTTTGAAAATCCTGAGAGGAAAATTCTGAAAAGCCATATAATATAAACGGGTACTTCTGAAATTTTCAGGGCAACTTACTCTACATGTCAAATATAGCTAGCTAACATTCTAAGCCAGAAAGCTAAGACTTCACAAGGCTACAGTTGAACATATTTCACTTGCTCTAAAATTCCCTACAATTGTAAAGAGAAATGAAAAAAAAAATATCCAAAGCATTAGAACTGATTAATTATCTTCAAAATTGACCTTAAAAGGAGGGGTTTTCTGATGTGAATTACAAAACTCACCACAAGCTGCAGACAACTATGCAACAGACAGGAATACTTCTCATATTTCCAAGGGGATGTTTAGGACAGGCAACAGGATGAACTGTCCAGAGTAGAAAAAATGGGTTTACTCTTGAAGGACATCAGTGGGCTCAGCACTGGACTGCAATGTTTCATATGAAACTGGTGATAGTTGCAAAGCCAAAACATGAGAAAAGGAGAAAAATGCAGTAGAGCTACTGAGCCCAGAGATCAAACAGATCAAAGACAGCTACTCCTTCAGAACAAAGACCCCCTCTTTTTTTTTTAAGTCTTTTTTTTTTTTGCTTTCTGCTGTGACAGTTGTGTGAGTGCGTGACATCAGAATTTTTGTCATGAGCCAGACATAAATCATCCACACAGACAGAAAATGCCTCCGAGAAAGCAGAGACAGCTACTCAACCATTTCATGCCTATCGCCATACATACTTGGATCAGTGATGTGATGACAGTGCCATGACTCCTTTCAAGAGTTAAAGTTATTTCATATTGCCTTTCATTCTACCTGTTCCCAAAGCTCTATAATGTAGACTTTGAAAAAAACAACCCCCTCAGAAAGCTTTTTCATGTGATTAAAGTTGTGTTCTGCTAACAGGTTGTCTTCAAAGAAATCACATAAACAGAGCATGAAAGTATCATTCAACTGGGGAAACTGTTAAAACTATGAGTCTGGCTCTTCCTAAACTTAGCTTAACTCAATTTATTCATACTACTTTTTTTTTCCCTCCCCTTTCTTCCACAAAGAACAAACAAAATAATGTTCACAGTCTTAACGGCCTGGAACTAAAACAAAGCACATTTGGAGAAGCTTGTGTAAAAGAGAGGAGATGGACTCTATGAGTAGCGTTCAGAGGATTTCTTTGTTCAGTTTATCAAACTGAGTATATGGCATACAAAGAAAGAACAAGTAATAAGCACAGGCTAGCTAAAAGGCTATTTGGAAAGCACAATCAAAACCAGATGAGAAGCCATGGATATGAAGGAGTTAATTTTTGGCCATGGTATAAGTTCTGAAACAGTATAAAAGATCAAAGAGAAGCTACTGACAGTTTGAAATATGACACCCTCTGCCCCCCAAATGAATTGAACATCTCCCTAAAAATATAACTGGGTATTACATGGACTCTTACTCTTAGCCTTGGCATTAGATGCTAGCCACAAATTATTCCTCATGACATCTATGTTTAAGCAACTTGTCGATGCCCAGAAACAGCCCAAATTATTATGCAACAGAATGCCCACTCTGCTGGGAAATATTTTTAACACTCAGATGAATTGAAAATCTTCCTGTTAAAAAAAAAAAAAAAAAAAAAAAAAAAAAAAAAGTTGGGAGGTAACTGATGAGCAATTTTCTTTTCATATCTGTCAGCTTTTCAGATTATGAGCAGTGTTTTGTATTATAGCTAAGAGTAAAATGACTTGGTGACCCCATTTATTTGGATAATTCTTGAGGTTGATGTGGCTCAAATTCATGGAACTAATTTGTCTGGATAACAGCTTTACAAAGGTTCAGAGAAGTCTAGACATTTTCACTGTGGGAAAAAAAGATGCACAATCACTTTCACACAAACTTTAAAAATAATATCCTGCAGTCATCCTTTCATATTGCAAATTGTACTTCTAAAGTCAACAGCAGATAAACTAAAGCAGTTATAGTAGCTGTGTTTGTACAACACTGGAATGTATCAAAGGAGATGGAAACAGCCTTTGATTCAACTATGGTGCAAGAAATGACACATCAACAAAAAAGACCGGTTATCTGTAGTGCTACAGGCTCCATACAACTTAATTTTTAAGGTAAGTGAAATTTGACTTAATGATAATATCATTAAAATGTAAGCTACTTCTCAAAGAACTAATTAACTATGTAATTTCCTATCCACACTGACCAAGGCTCAGGCAGAAGAGCTGTAAGATTCATGAGAAGTTTGAGTATAGTTTCTAGCAGCGTAGCACAGTTTGACTAACCAGAGAAATAAGAAAAAAGGAGGTAAGAGAAGAGACAAACATTGTATTTGAGTTTTACATCACTCTCTCTCACTACAGCTACAATTTTAGCCTAGAATTAGGTTTTAAAACTTAGCTGTAACGTACATTGGCCTTACTCCATTCTGGCCTGCCAAACTATGTTCCAAAACTGGTTTAACTGGAACTGTGTTCAAACACTGCTGCCAAGCTGTTTCAGCTCCAGAACAGGAGGGGAAGGAAGAGTCAGCATTTATTTATTTAAAAAAAAAAGAAAAAGAAAATACTTAATTCTTTATCCTTGATCCAGAAATTCAAACAGTTCTGTATAATCAAAAAGACTGAAATCCCTTCAAAATTAAAGGCTTTGTTCTAAAAGCACTTGAATTTACTACAGATTGTAGCCACATGGCAAAATTATTTCCATAAATACACTTTGAGTCCTAGTTAGTGAAACAAAAACTTTTCAGCCATGCTAAGATAAAAAATATCTTTGCAATTATTCATACTGCAGTTACACCCAGCTCAGAATCAAGGCCTGTCCAAGAGCTTAATGGAAGAAAAATTAGCAGTATGAGAAAAGTAAAGGTAAACCAACCAAATACAAGTAAAGCATGTGGGTTGCTGGGTTCATTTGTCTTCCTACTGATATGCAATCAATTTTCCTGACTGTCAAAACAACAAGAAGCTCCAGTGTAGCCATTGCTACTAATACCTTCAAACAAGAATGGAAACAGTCTGTAAAGGTCATCTTTCAAACACATTTCAGTTGATTCAGGACAGAAACTGGGTTTTTTCACCTCACAATTCCAGCTTGACTGGCTGCTTCCTGCAGAATTACTTTTTCAATAGTCAACTGTTTGCCCAAATGGAATCCAATAGGATTGTTTCCTGCCTAAATTATTACATCCAGGTTTTTCTTTTTTGGTGCTTCTTAGTTATGCATATCCAATATTTTCCATTATGCACCAAATGCAACTCTTTCAAAAACTGTCTTTACATTCCCCTCTTTTGGCAAAGCTCCATCGGCTGAAGATCCACGGTCAGTCTGGAATAAGAAATTCCCCTCTTTGAGTACTAAATTTCATCAGAGCACATGTGCACACCAAGAACAGCCCAGTAAAAAGAGCTTTTATTTGACTTAGACTGCATGGAGACATAGTTAGCTCAATTTTCATGGACTACTGACAAGGTAGAGACAGGTAATGAAAAGGCAATAGACTTATTTCGCTTTCCAACTGTTAGCTCCAACACAGAGTGAGTGCATCAGTGCATCAGCTTAGAGAGCAACAGTGGGACATGTTTGGGTTAGGACTAGCTGCAGAACTGTCACCAGAACAAGTTTTGAAATGCAATGGGAAAGAACGACAGCGATGTACAAGTGAAACCCCATCAATACCACAGTCAGTGCAACGATCTGACTGCAGCATGTATAGGCAGAGCTGAGTCACTCTTGGTCTGTTTACACTGATATTTTGTGCAGATCAGATGCATATTTTGAAAACTATTCCCCCAGTCACCTGACCATTCACTGTGCTTTTGTTCACTCCATGGAGCCATTGTGAACTTACCTTTTGGATGAAAGGAAATTGGAATATTGACTCTAACATCTAGTTCAATCCATAGGACCGGAAAAAAGCTAAGCTGTCCTCCCAGTTCTCCCATGCACACCAAAACATAAGTGGTGCAGTCAGTGAATCCACAGCACCAAAAGTTTTCCTGCAGAGCTGCACCAGTTGCTGAAGTAGACTCTGCTGCTGCACACAGGTCACAATGAATCCTCAGTTGCAAAGGCTGCAGGGTTGTCTGCCAACTCACCTGAATGCAAAGGTGCTTACCAGAGAGGTAAGCTCTCTGCTGCCATTGCTTCATCAGCAATTATGGCATAGTTTGAACTAACGCCTCAAGCTGGCATTTCCACCATATAAGTGGTGTACTCTGACTGGATGCTCACTCCTGCTTTCCTCTCTTGGGCCAACATAAACATTTCTGTGGCTGCAAAGTGAATTAAACTGGGGAACGGAGCCACAGCAATACGGAGTACATACAAAGAAACAGTCAATTTTGACCCAGATTGGTTTCCTGAAAAAAATTACTACAAAGCTGCATAAGTTCCTGTACCAGCATTACTGCAGGGTGACATATGGAGAAGGATAAATTCCTGTAGGCAAGTGGCATTGCTTCTTTTGGTGGCCATGTCAGCTGCAACATTTGTGAAATGACAGACTTAAAATAAACTTTTTGGTCCAACCATAACTCTGAGTAAGGACAAGTTTATAGTCAAGCAATGCAGAGCTGTCAGGCAAGCTAAGAACCTGTAAATGTCACAACAGCCTTAATGGCAAGACTAAAGTCTAGAATGTAACACTGCAGCAGCATCAATGGTGGATGACTCATAGTAATGCATCAAATGTGATCCCATCACTGGCAGAAATACCTGCAAAAGACAAATCCATTTTGAGTAAACTTACACAGGTCAGCTGTTCAGTTTGGAGCATTACTGGTACATGTTAGGGAAATACAGATATTTAGAGAATACCGGTTTAAAAAGTTACTTTAAGTTCTATTCCATTCCAAGTTCTGTGTAATGAACTGAATACTGAGCAAATTTCTCCCACTTCCCTTTTGACATAGATTTCATACTGATAGCTGTCCAGCTGGTTCAAAGGTCTTAGTATATGCCTTTTAGTACTTAGTATATGTCTCAGTATAGCAAATGGGCTGCAGCACACATCCAGGCAGTTTCTTCTATCTACCATCCAAAAGCAAACTGATATACTGTACAAGCTTGAAGTCACACATAAAACACTCACACACTCATCTCACACAAAATCCCTTTGGTTGTTCTTTGGATCGTTTGGTCTTTGGATGCTGACTTGCTTGCCAACTTAAGATTCACTACAGAAAACAACGAAAAGCCAGGATCTCTTTTATTTGTAAAGTTGTCCAACATTACATTGCTAAATTCCCATACTCTGTAACACAACACAATGCCGCCGTATTATCTTAACTAGTGAGCAAGATCCTAGAAGTGGCTGAAGGTTCAGGCACATTTTCTTTATACAGGTCTTCAATGATACATACAAGGAATGAAGAGAACCTCTGTAAATGGCCAATTCAATACTGAAGGCCAGCAAAACAACCCACACAGGATGGGAGCAACATTTTTTGTGATTTCAATTCTTCACTGCTCCTCACTATGCAGCCTGACGTGGGATCATATTCTGAAACATCAATTTGAATGCATGGTATGAACTGCTTCACATTTTGCAAGCCTGACGGGGATTTTAACACTAGAGTTTTGCTCTTCTTGATCTCAAGCATATCCTACTTCTCCATTTCTCAAAGGCTGACACAATATCAACCTCAGAGTCCACGCTCAAAATTTATCTTTCTGTCCTGCCCAGTAACTTACCCAATTTCCCAGCAATACTGAACCCAGCCAAATATATTTCAGCAGAACTGTATCAGCCCCCAAAAAAAGCTAATGTCAAGGACTGCAGTATTTCTGATGAGGCAATCCAACCTTTCCTCTCCTGGGCTTCCAGAGTAGAAACCTGTGGCAAAATGTTCAGCCTTATGCAAGTTCCCTGGCTGACACAGTTCCACATCCAGGCGGATGATTTCTAGAGCCTATCCAATTCACAGTTTTATTTCCCAAGTTGAGTTTTGTGGAGGTTTCGTTGTTGTTGTTCCTGAAATCCTGCTCACTAAATTTTCTAAGAGAAATGCAAAAGTTCTCTACTTTCAAGCCAGCAGCCATGCTAGTTGTTTATCAGAATGCCACTTCACAGAAGTAGCACTGTAAATAAAATTGCTACAGAACACTATTCCAGGTCTTCCTCCAGTCTTCGAGTGAATTTTGCAAGGAGTTTGTTCACCATCAAATAAGACTTTTTGTACAGCACTTGCAAGTTTGCCTCCCTAGACAACCATTGATTTTCACTTCTGACTTAGATGATCTGTTTTCAAGTGTTTGCAATCTCCTCCAGCAAGGTGGAGAAATTCAGTGTTGTGTATCTCACATGCCCTGTTGTGTGTTTCCAGAGTCCTGTTTTCCTGAACACAGAAGGAGTCAAAGTACAAGGAGTGAGTTGCTTTTCTTACAATTCCAGGCTTCTTTCCAGCCACCCCAAGCTGTCCCTCCAGGGAACACTGTGAGCACCATTCACGTAATTCTGTGTTTCTGCAGCCTTTCTGCCATCTGCAAACAGTTGCAATTAAATCAACTCACTGTTTGAATGTGTGTTATCCACAATGTTTGTTATAAGATCTTTAGAAACCATATGGAACACTGAAACCCACACTTTCATTAGGTAGGTTTCAACCATGCTAAAGTACTAGGTTTCATTGTTCTCTGATTTAGATTAAAGGAAGATACTTATCCCACTCACCATCTTCTACAAGAGGAGTGATTTGTACCAATCACAAGCAGTTGCTTGGACAAACATAATATAATATTACATGTTTTCATAAACAGGCACAAAAAGATTGTTTTGAAGGACTCTGATAGCTTATAACAGCCTACTAATAAATGCAAATGAGAGTTGAGAGAGTGTTGGGGGGGCCAAGGGAAGAAGAGGGATGTTTCGCAACTTCAGTGATTTCACTGGTTCCTATGGAAATATTTCCTATTTACAGTGCCAAACCGAGATCAGAATCAGGTCAAATATGCAGTAATGGAACTACAGTTATAGTAAAGATGTAACAAAGTAGGAACTATCCAAGATACTTCATTAAAAAAAAAGTTTCACATACAAGGCATTTAGTAAGCAAGTCTACAAGATAGCAGCAGCAAAAATGCAATTGCTGAGTGACATTTTCTTGATTAAAAAAGTATTACTTTTTTAAGCTCATGTTAAAAGGAATAAAACTATGGAACTGAACTTTACAGGAGTTTCTATGTTGCAGGAGAAATATGATTCTAAATGCCCAAACTTACTTCCAAAGTTTGAGGGATAAAGAACTCCTATGTTTGAGGGATAAAGAACTCCTATGATGAAAGTTTTTGCAACTAATAATGCTTTCTCCAGTAAAAAAAAAAAAAAAAAAGGAGAAATTACTGTATGTTTTACAGCTATGTGGAGCATGTTCCATAGTTTCTCCCAATGGTGGTACAATTTAAGCAGCTCATACTGCTTATTCTATTCTCTACTCTGTGCCCATCCCCTAGTTGTGGCTGCACAGCCATGTGATAAACCGGAACAGGGAACCTTAATCAAAAGTATCCCAAGGAAAAAAATGAATTAGTTTCCTAATCCAGTTCATTGTACAGTACCACAAACAGCTGTGCAGGCACAGAGGGATGGTTACTGAAGCAGGAACAAGAGCTAGCAGCGTGGAGCACAACACAAGAGCTGTTTATGCTGACACTGCTTCAGTATGAAATGCACGAACTATACCTATGAGCCCATCCAGCCTGGGAAAGCTGCTTGTTTCACAGAGCACAGTGCACACACTTTAATCAGTAACAATGAAATAGTGTAAACATTTGCTTTACATAATCAGAAAGTTGACTTAATTTATTGTATGTGGATAAAAATGCAACATCAACAGTATTTTACTGCAAATTCTGCTCTTTTTACATCTGGTTCATTGAACTAAGTGCAACCCATCTGCTACCACACAGGACAGCAAAGCAGTCAAATAGATTAAAAATGTACTATTTAACACAAATTCAAAATTATTTGCTTAGACAACTAATGAAGTGGAGTATATAGGCAATTAAACACCATAGAAGGCTTTACAGAGTACTACCAAAATTGCACAAAGGTTTATAAAAGTTTATATCCGGGACAACTAGAAATACAAAATGGCCTTACTAAGTCTGATGTTGAAACTAGTTGCCTCAGAATAAGGCACATGCATGTAATAAATTAAAATGGTCTAATAAAATATTTCTAATAGTTGGACATTGCATGGGAGACTGCAAACAATTCTGGACTGGATACCTAGAAGCACTGTCCCACTAAGGAATAAATGTTGAAACAATTAGAACAGATTTCCTTCATTAGGGAAAATATGTTACAGGGCTGATTTTTCCCTCTCAGACTGTTTCTTCTATCTCCACCATGCAAAACTCAGACAATTAATATCTCACTGCTGTAACACAGTCATTCTACCAAAACACTTCATAGAAAATGGTAACTTGCTACCACATGCTATTTTTTTAGTATCAGGCTCTACCACCATTATGAAAGTTGCATTTTCACAGGACAAATAAGGAGAAGTTTTTTTCAAAATTACATATGAACATCTACTTTTCAACTCCTGAAAAGGTCTCATTGTCTTGAAAATCTAAAGGAGTCTCAGCAATAGTTGGTCAATATCATTCCCACAAAAACACATTTCAGAGGTTGGACATTTCAAAGAGAGCAGGGAAAACTAAAAAGAGGTGGAGAAGTGAACAAAAAGCAAGACTGGTAGGAAAGTCTTATATGAAAATCATATTGCAATTGGCAGAACTATAATAAAACAAAGCTCTAAAATCTAGATGTATGATTTTGAGGAGTATGTGTGTTTGAGGAGGGCAGTGGAAGATCACAGGTTAGTCTTCATGATGATCTTGGCCTAAAGCATCCATGAACTCAAGCTCAGATGTGACTGTCACGCACTTCAGCAAAATAAAACTATTATTATTATTATTATTATTGCAAAACAGGCAAGCAATATTTAACTCTAACGCTGTATTGCTTTTAGTTTAAAAAGATAATAAAATATACTTGACAAACAAAGAAGCAGAGAACACATTAATTGTGAAGTCACAACACTTCCCATATGGGAAAATATCTTTATGAATAACTCATTCCTGAAGAACTATGCATTTAAATAATTTTGGTATCCACTGTGGGATTGTTCTAACATATTTATTTTATTGTCAAGGAAATTTCTGCTAGCGAGTCAGCAAAAGTAAAACCAAAGACCACAAAGTATGCTCTTCTTTCTAATGTTCTGAGAATATGTAAACAAGCCAGCACTCAATGTTTTACTTATATTGCATGTTTAGTTTTCATGCAAGCCAGAGAACGATACTGACCTCATATTTTAAGTTATATGCAGCACAAGAACTTATGGAAAATGTGACTGAAAACCTGAAGTTTTCAGGTGATCTGGGTTCTACCACGTGCCTTAGACAAGATACAGATATTCACTTGCTCCCATTTCAGCTCTTTGGAGCAAACACCATGTGAATCACCACTGCTTCCCTATTCAGAATGGGGCACAGAATTAAACTAGCAGAAAGGATAAGATGCACTTCAAGGGATGGAAAGGACAGGTACGTAGGTCACCTTAAAACAGTGAAAACCCAAAGCAGGCTTATTAGATACAATCTAATACATCTCTTCATAGATGGTATTTTAAGAAGTACTATTTTCAACTTCTCTGGACTTTTCCATCTCAGAGTGAACATTATAATTGCAAATTTTATAGTATTTCTAACCAAGCACTGTGTACTTCTCACAACTCCTATAACTGAATTTTATATTGGATCTTTTTGTTGATCTGGTTCTAGATAATTGCTATTTTTCTCTTATTAGTTTGCCAGCATAGCAATTTATTTAGTGCATAATCATGCCTTATTGAAAAAAAAAAAAATTGACATACGAATTCATAGGTGTAAGAGGTGCTTTTTACAGACAGGCCTGAAGAAAGCCTCCAGCTTGGGAATTCCCTCTTAACACAGGAGGAGACTTGCAGAACGGCCCCTTCTTATCGCTAACCTCCCAGGGCCCCTCCTTGAGTCTATGTAAAGAAAGAGGGAGGACACAGTTTGGCAAGCAGTGCGTAGGTGTAACAAAACCAGATTTTCTAAAAACGTACTGCTGAGGAAAAGTTCTCTCTCTCTTCAAATCCTTACAACAGATCAGAGCAATTAAATTCTGCTACTGCCTATACTCAAATACTTACTGTTAGCTTTAAACCTTAAAACAAGTTAGATTATCATTACAAGCATCAAAAATACTGCCTAGGCATCTAAGCTACTGCTTCTAAAAGGCACACTGAAGCAGTGCACCTTTGAAAAGAATCACACATTCGTGCTAATTCTATATATCAGCAAGTTTTTTCATGTAATTCACAGTGCTGAAAGCATTTAATGGCAAGTCACATCCCATTGTTTCCTCTCAACTGCATAACAGTCCAAAAACATTCAAGGGCAGAATAAAAGCCATATTACACCAAATCACTCATAAACAGTGAATTCAGAGGAATTAATTTAGGTCCTCATGGGAGTAATCAGATATCTTCATGATATCCAAATGTTACATTTTCCTTAACTAATATGGAGATGTTACTCAGTCTAAGGAAACTGAGAAGAGGACAATAAATAATCTCTTCTAAATTCCATTTCAATTATTATTTATTCCATAACCACAATGCACAAGGTACTGCACAAACAAAATAAAATAAACACAATCACTTTCCCATCTTGTCAAAGAGCGTGCAATCAAACTACAGACAAACAACTAACTAACCTCAGACAAAATGGGCTAGGATCAGGGATTAGCTAGATGGATTCACACAGCTATAGACAGGTTATCCACATGATTCACTGTTTTCACAGTAAAGAAAATGAAGATTAGATTGCATTGAATCCAACTCTCTCTTCCCAAAAAGAGTCACACAAAGAAGAATATTCTTTAAAGCAAAAATGTATTTATTCTATACATTTCTCAAAAAAAAAAACCCCTATATTCTGGTAAACAAAAAGCACAGATAAAGTGAAGTTGTATATTAAACACAGAAGACGGTAGTAAAGTCTGGCAAAGTCACTTGGCACAGTTGTCTTTTTGTTCAGTCCAATCTCAACTGAGAAATGATTCGTAGCTAAGTTCCCTGCAGAAGATCGATGAAGAAAATTTATTTATTTGGATTTTGTCAGTTGACACCTTTCTACATTTTGTCACCTTTCAATAGCAAATAAACTGCTGCTCACCAAAATTCCAGTAACTGCTACAATAGGATGAATCTAATAAAGTACCATGCCTTTCTGGTAGTACAGCTGACAAAATAATTTTCAGAAATGAGGTAAATTAGTGAGGATAGCCATGCAAAATTTCTAAAAACTGATGCTACCATCACAGAGGCAAAACCACCCTGCCATTAGCTATACAGGGGACTATAGTGTAACGCTGAATCACCAACATTGACTGCCCATTCTGATTCTTATCAGAAACAGCAGGTGTTATGTGTGCTCTGCTGCATTTCTGATGAGTTGTCATAGGGAACCGAGGGCA
Organism: Tetrax tetrax; assembly: GCA_009806455.1. Taxonomy (NCBI): domain Eukaryota; kingdom Metazoa; phylum Chordata; class Aves; order Otidiformes; family Otididae; genus Tetrax; species Tetrax tetrax. The sequence continues at coordinate 124,875 of WHYT01014815.1, read as the reverse complement.
CCAAATATCACCTTTTTTTTTAGCAACTGCACAGAGGTCTTCACAGGCCACCCACATTAACTACTGGGTGTGGTAGGAAAAGGCAACTGAAAAAGTGAGATGGAAGAAGAACCAGAGTCTGTCGACAAGCATGACAATACGTGATGGTATACCTATGATTGTTTCCTCCATTTTTTTCCTAGGTGGCTGATTTACTTCTGCTTGTCAGATGCATGCAGCCATTCAGATACTAGTAAGAGATTCCACCCTTCCAAAATAAGTTTTGGAGAAGTCATCCTATGGCTTGGATTCTTATGTAAACTAGTTTTAGATGTCATGCTGTTTCTAGAAACCATAACCCAAACTAGAGGAGCTAGCTGTGATGTCCTTCCCATTGCTATTCCATACCATTCAAACTATAAGCTCATTGTTGTCTGGGCTACATTTTGAGAGGCTAGATCCTTCTTCAGGATTCTATTAATTTTATTATATATGAATGGAGGTATGCTTTATTTGTGAGGTCTCTGTCATTAAATTTAGCTATACTAATATTCTACTTTAGTTTGGCACTTAGTTCTTTGTAACATGTTAGGTGTGTGTGTACATATATCACACATATATGGGAGTCTATGCAGTCTAAGACAGAACCTTAATGGCCACAGTAAAGAAAGCATAGATATGACAATTGTAATACATGCTATTCCAGTAGCACCTCTGCCCTAGCTACATTCAGTAAACACAGACCCAACACCAGCCATTAAATAGCAACTTTTTAGACTGTCACAACCTGCCCACGCTCATTTCTGCTGGGGTTCACAATCAAGCGAGACTGATGGAACTAAAGGCTATCGGTGTACAAAGTTGCTGTAGATCATATCTCAACATTAAGAGATCTGCAGTAATCATCTCGCAAGTAGAATGCTTTATTCAAGGTAATGGTACATTTCTTCTCCAGCTGTGTAGAACAAGATGTCTTGAGCTAACTGCTCATCCTGTGGTCAAGCACATGCAATACATTTCCTCATCAGTATCCTACATAACATTCAGAAGTCTCTAATTCCATACATACGCAATCCTATGCAGGAACTTGTGAAGACAATGACAACACTCAGTGCATTTCTAAATGATCTTCCCCTTGGAGTACATCTACTCAGAAAAATCGCAATTTTGAGATCAGGCAAAATAACACTGTGGATCTTGGATGACTGTCAGCAATGACTAAAGTTAGGAACCCCAGAAGCCACTTACTAGTAACCTTTCTAACTCTCACTGGAGTTGTAATGGCAGATAACTCACACAAATGCTTTTCCCAGCAGAGAGGAGGACACGTTTGTCATTTTCTGAAAGCTCAACTCTTTCCTTCCCTGTAACTTAACTTACCAATACTAAATTGTTTAGCTGCTAAACCAGTGGAATGAGGATGATTCTTACCCCAACTGGGCAATGCACAGAAGGTTGTGGAATCGACAAGATTGAGGGTCAGAATTGTATTGTGACAGTGAGGGAGGCCCACATGATCAAAGGCGATGTGATAAATGGCAAAGGTGTCATGAAGGTGGGCACTTTCAGATACAAGAAAACTTTCAGACACAGAAACATGACACCAAGTATTTTTATATACTTTTTAATAATTTAATCATCGTGGCAAATAATTTTTAATATCTTAATATGTAAAAGCTAATGTTGATACATTAAGTTCTGCTTTAAAGTCACAAATATGTCTATAAATAGCATTGCAAACTGTCTTCTACATCTTTGACTATATGGTATTAATAGACCACTAACTACCTGGGAAGTACCTGAGGGAAGATGGGAAAAGAAATGGCTGAGAACGGCATGTTCTAGTATAAGAAATGAACAATAAGTCAAAGACAGGACTGGTAGCCTAAAATGCATATGTATTTTACGTTAATGCCCTGCCTAATATTGCCTATGGAAAACAAAGATTCCCTAAAGGGTTCTACTCTTAAGTATGTCATCCTATGAGCTGGGGAGAACTCTGGTTAAAAACAGGACAGCAAGCAAACCAGGAAAGCATGCCACATTTTGTTGGGGGGGCGGTTTTGTATGTCAGATGATACCTGTATCATGATGGACAGATGCCAAAATACCTATAGAATCAACACAGGGGAAGATGCTCAAAAGCAAGATCAGTAAATCTGAGAGAACTTTATGATCCTATAACCTCTATGACAACTTAGGGAATGAGATTCAGCTCAATTTCTTTTTTGATCACTTTACAGTCTTTCTCCTTTGTTTGCCTTTGTCCTAAACATAAAGTCCACTGCAAAGTGAACAAAAATCTGCCAAGGTGCAAAAGGAGGAACAAACTAAATCTTCACAGCACCTTTCAATAGATCTCATTTTGCAATGAATGCATTTCACGGCTTTTCTCAGTTACTCTGCAATGCATGCAAGCTGAAAGGTAGAAGCAATGTGCATTTTCAAGCAAGCTAAAGACCACATTAACTTAAGCTGATGTGTGTTTTTTTTCCCCACACTTGCAGAGTTAATCTCTGTCCCATTTCTGGTCCCTAGACTTGTAAAACTAAGTTTCACATCTATTAACTTAAAATGCATGGGTTTTTTTGCAATTATTTCCACCTAGAGGAGTTCTAAGCTGCAGGATCCTTGTATCCAACATACTTACCCAGGCGTTCTGTCTGGTTTTAATCTCTCTAACAGCCATCTACAAGCACTGATTACAAACAGAAGCTTCTGCCTTCAAAATACATTGTTGTCAAAACACTTATAAAGTTAAAAAGTAAGTTTTTGTAAAGTTTTAAATTATTATTCTACCTTTATCTTACCTGTCTTTTTGTACTCAGTGCCACTTATTACGTCAATATAATCATATTGCAGATATCCCCATAATGAAGCTAATAAATGGCATCAATAACTTAACACATTGACTCCAAATTCATTGTTATCCTTAGGTACCTTGTTAACTTGTCAAGCTTGGTTGAAAATATGCTAAATACATGAATTTATTAAGAAAGCTGAACCCGATTTGGATTTAATGCCTATGCCTGTACAGAGCTAAAAGCAGCTACATATTCATGCATCTTATTAAGTACATTTTTACTGAGGTCAAGAATCTTGGTGGGACCATTTATGGATGCACACACTAGCCAATGTACTGAGCTTTGGGATCAAAACTTCTTGTATTAAAGCTTCAAATAGTCCTAGTCTTCATCCAAGTCTGAAGAACCAAAAGTTGTATTTTAGCAACATCAGTTAGACAGAAGATTACTCCATGTGTGGACAATCTTCAACACAACATGTGGCAAAAGACTAAAAATGTATGCCATTCATGCAAAAAGGCACTGCACTTTTCAAAAGATGTCATTTAAGCTACTTATGTCTCTGTGGGGTAGTTTTATTCATGTCCCAATTTGTATCACAGCCCAGCAGGGCTGAGAAGAATTGTGTGGACAGCCGTAGTGTCAAATAGAATCAACAGCAGCAATGGACATCTGCTTACAGGAGCTGGGCAGGCATAATGTATTTTTCTGGCTATATAGTACATTATAGATGTCAATGAAAACGAGCTTAGGTTTTGTATAGCCTTTATGCCTATTTTTACTGTCAATGTTTTAATACCATTAGGTAACACAAACCAGAACTCAAAACATTTTCCACACTGTGTAATACAAATTCTAATCCAAGATCCACTGTGTACTGAATCTGCACAGTGTCTACAGGAACTTTTCATAGAATTTGTTTTATTTTGTCTTTCTGGCATAAACAAACTACCATCAGCTTGTTTCAATATATACAAGTTCTATATGACATGATCCCTTGCCTTACATTCCCCACCTCTGAAACATCTGAATGCCTCCTAGTGTATCCTTTTTGGTTTTAATTAGCCAGAATACAGAGAGAAATGTGTTTGAAAGCTTTTAAAATAAATACATGTTAGGTATTAACATACTTGAAGCAGAGGATGGCCTTGGAGGATGTCCTTTCACAGCTTGGGCCAAACTCAGGAACTTCTATCCCTTTCACAGGTAAGTTACTTTTGCTGCAATGATGTGTTAAGCACCGGCATAACAATCAGTAGAAACTACACTCACTGTCAGAACTAAGTGGTGTGATATCCCCCCTCCCCCAAAACCAATTTAGTTCAGTTGGGGTTCACCCAGACACAAGACTTCCATCAGATCCACAACACTCTATATCATCCAAATGGTATCATAAATCTCAAGCGATAACCAATATTTTAAAAGGAAGGATTTTGTTCTGCTGCTTTAGATACGTTGTTTTAAATATTATTTTATTGAACTCCACCTGCCAGTAGCTTTATACGTTGGATGACACGTACTTCAAATGTATCTCTATATTTAAACATGCAAAGTTGGCAGAAGGGAAGAATCTTATGTTTCCTAAACTTGCTCTGCAAGAGTTAGGGACTCGCACCCACTTCTTGCTCTCCACTGAAGCTTCATTTCCCCAGCTTCTCGAAATGCACTGAAGAACTGAGGTTGCATTGCGACGGTCTGCTCAGTAAAAACCTGCAGCACGGGCAGCACCTCCAGGAAAAGTCAACGCTTGAGTGAGCTTGTCGGAAACCTGGGGAAGGCAGTTTCACCTACACACCTACCGCCTCCAAATCTTTACAGCAGTAGCAGCAGATGCTACCCCAGGACCAGCAAATGAGGTGTACGCCTTCAGGTGCGCCTCTCCCTTTCTGCCCGGCACCCACTCGTGCTCCAGACCCCTGCGCCCCCTCCCCGGCTGCAGCAGCCGAGCGCTGGGGAGGACGGCGACCGAGGGCAGCAGGGAAAAGCCAGCGCCGTTTCCCCCCGCGGGGGATTTTAAAAAGGCAGCAGAAAAGCCCTTGGCTTCCCTCCCGGCGCAAGATGCCGGGCACTAGGAGTGCACCCCTCGGGGGCGGGGGGGTCAGAGCCCCTCCAACCGCACACCGGGGCCTGTCGCCTGACACGTCCGAGCCAGGCGAGAGGCCCCGGCAGTGGCGCTTCCCCAAACCCCTCGCCCACCCGGTCCCGAGGAAGAGAAAAGTGGAGGAAAGGCTCCACTTACGAGGCCCCGACACGGCTTCCTGCAACGGGTCGGGCTGCGCAGAGGTGCAGTGGCAGCGGCGGGTCCCTCTCTCGGCGGCGAAAGCCGGGGTCGCTCCTCCCCTCAGGAATCCCCCATGCCCGGCCTTCCCACACGTGCTGGATCGGGTCACCCCACCCCGCCGCGCCGAGCTCCCCGCCTTCCCGCCCTCCCCTCGGGATCCAGGCCAGCGTCCCTCAGTTGAGTGGCGCGGTGGAGCGGAGGGGAGTTGAGGGGGGTGTCCGGTGGAGAGCCGAGCCGTGTGTCCCGCCGTGTCCCTCAGGGAAGGGCGGCCGGGCAGCCCCGGCCCCGCAGCTGGAGCCAGTGCCCCTCTCAGAGCAGTTAGAACTGCCCCACGCCCGTGACAGACCCCCCACGGCCGTGACAGACCCCCCACGGCCGTTACAGCACCTCGCCGGCGGCGGTTGCTCACATCTCCTAACGGTCGAGGAGCGACCGTTTAACTCACGGCCCCCACTCTCTGCCATTTCTCATTGCCAACCACAGCGGCTTCCTAACCCGCTTTTTCCCCCAGTGCTTTGAAGTTCTGCCTGTGAACAGCACCTGCGGAGAGGTTCATGATTCCCCCTCAGAAACAATTTTCCACACAATTTTTAGATGAGTGAGCATGTGGGCGGGTGCCTGCCATGACCTTGTATTAGGAAGTAGGAGGAATGGCCACTCCAGAGTCAGCCACCTTCGAAATGCCCTTTTCCTCTTGCTGAATGTATTTTTCCAGAGAAGCTTTCAGGAGCGTGTGGTGGGGCGGCATGTCATGCACTGCTCCACATGGGATTTTGTGGCGAAGCTCCAGGGAGTGGTGGGAACGAAGGGGAAAGAGCCGCTGCGGCTGCCCTAGCGGATAGTGCTTCGGAAGTTGCTTTTGGGATACATCATAGGCAAAATTTGGCTGAGAGCAGCAAAAAGTGCCACAAGATGGGATACAGCACCAGACCATCACATGCACGATGCTGCTTTTTTTTTTCATTCCAGTGTTGTCAATCAGCTTAGTAAATTGCCTCTTCCTGCGAGCCTTGTCATAGTTGTTTAAGATGCCTTGGACTTGGCAACTATCCGTCCACAGGTTGGAGAGTTTTTGTGCCTCCTTTTCCTTCAGCCTAAATAATTCAAATTGTTCCCCTGGGTCAGATATCTTAAAAAACACATTTTAGGGCTAAGAATAGTCTTAGGCTAAGAATAACTAATGCTAAGAATAACTAACATTAAGAATAGCCAGAATAAATCTTACAATCATAATCTCTTTTTCCCTGCATATCTTCTACTTACATAAATCCTTTCATTTCAACACTATAATCTGAAAACATCAAATGATTGGGAATACCTTTAAAAATTTTGGCTGTGGATTTGCTCGTTTCTTTTCTGTGATATTTCATCACCATGTGTATGTGCAATATATACGTACATGTGCACGTTATATGTACATGTGCACATGTACATGTGTCCCTACTATAGGCTTTAAGAAAACAGAGGTTGTTCCATGAACACCAGAACTAATGATACAGCTGACTGGTGAAGAAGTCTTCATCATCTTTGAGTTTTTATTTGACACCTTAAAACCTAACTCTTTTGCTTAGACCACAACTTTCAAAAAAATTTTTTTATCATGATACCCAAACCTTTTGCTATCAGTGGATTACATGTAACATTTCACTGCTGGGGTAAACTCTTATGTAAATTTCTATGAACAGGCCTTTAAAGTTGCTTTGGATAATATTTGAAAAAGACCAGTGATCAGGTATCATTGCCAACTATCCTCAGTTCAAGTGAGTTACTTAGCTTACATTTCACAAAAAATAAATCTGACATATTGCAATAAAAAAATTTATACCAGCTCTACAGTGCTTCTACCTGCTCCACATATGTATGATTTCCTGAAGAGATTAATGCCGTGATCTGTCAAGGATGCACATTGACATGAAAGTCCAGACATGAAGGTCTGGACCATTTTCAGCACCCTTAGATCTCTGTGGGTTGTTTTTTTTTGTAGAGGACTTACAGATTGAATATATTCCCTTTTGTTTCATTTTTCAGATCTAAGTGTCATTTGCTCTTGAGGCAAAGAGCTGTCTGTCTTAATTATAGTTCTTTCCACAATGAATAATAATATTCCTTACAATTAAAAAATTAATACTTAATAGTATAGGTTTCAGCTATTAGACCAAAAGACCTTTCTTCTGTGAAGGTTCCACCTGAAGCAGTTGTGTGTATGTGTATCTCCCTCTGTCAATACTGCCTGTAAAGTCTGAATTTAAATATTTACATCCAGTATTAATGGGGTTTTGAAACACTGCCACCTAAAACAGGAGAAATGGACAGATAGTGTCTCAGCCCTAATTATACTATGTTGCTCTATTAACAACTGAAATGTCTTTACTCTCTCAGTCACTGTCGTGGCTTTGAAATAATGACAGATCCATAACTGCTTTTATAAAAAGCAACAGAGTGTCACAAATCTCAGCAAGTAAGTTTCTGGCAGGTCCAGTAGCCCTGCACAGCTGCAGATTTCCTTTTCTTTGGTGGAAAGTCCTTTCCTGGTGAGTGTGCAGCCAAGGTAAAGTGCCTACTTTTGGAACAGTTCTCATTTTGAGGGGCTCAGACTCAAATTGTCAGCCTTCAGTTTATTGCTAGACACTTGTAAATACATCAGTTCTGATTCAAATGTTTAGTATGCACCAATGTATCACGTAATTAAAGCAAATAGCAGTTATTCCAGTTTGCTGGTTTTGCAGCCTCACAGGGAATATGTGTATCCTACAGTCAAATGTGAAACTGCAGCTCACAAACACACTCACAGTCCAGCATTAAACCAGCTAGATCAGAAACTAGTAGAGTCATGGAGTTCAGTGCTGACCACAAACACGCCCAAGAATTTTTTGCTTATTTACCAAAGCTTCCTGGGCATGTTTGGAGTCAGCAATGAGCTCCGTATCTCCATGACTACAGGTAAACAGATGAGCGTTAGCCCAGGTGAATGAGATCCCTGCTGCCATCACTGCACTGTTAGATACTGCCTGGACTGCCGCATGGAAATATTCAAAAGTACCTTTGTTGTCTTTGTAGGGCATTGTATAGCTCCTTTCTAAAGTACATCAAATTCCATCTTTAACCTGGCTAGGTTTTGCCTTTCTTCTTCTACAGGGAAACTCCTTCAGATCTGCAAATCCGGAAGAAGCCAAGCATCTATAACTCTGATTGAGCTCTCATACTGTGAGTCTCTTACTTCATACATGCAGAGGGCCAATCTGACAAAACAAGAAGAGCAGAAACATATGCGGGGAGGGACTGTTTAGTGACTTGGCATTACATAAGTGAACTTATGGCTCAGACGAATGAACAATTTTCTGTTTATCTGCAGAAGAATAAATCTTGGACCATTCCCTTAAACACTCATGTTGTGTTCCCATGTAGTTGGACTACTTTTACTTTTAAATTCTCAGTAGAATTTCTCATCCTCCCTTTTCTGGACATTTCAGGTATAGTAGGGGGTGTCATCAGCCTACTAAGAAATAGCTACGTCATTAACGTAAGCAGTACAGTGAAGAGATTTTTCACAATGCATATCAATTATTCAGAGAAATTATGTTGCTAATGGGAAGCCTATTCAACAAAAACACTGGTAATCAGAAAATTATTTGGTCTTGCCCTTGCCATGTGTGCAGGACAACAGTTTTAACTAAATGTTCTAATCTGTATTAATAAATTCTGTGTGATGCATAAAATCTTTTGAATGATATTGAAGGGTACTTTTAGAGTAACTAAATTTGTAAATATGAAAGTTGTACTAACTCCTCTATGTGATTATACCACATTACATAATTAAGCACAACAGAGTAAGTCAGTCTTACCAAATATATGATTCAAAATCAGTTTTGTGAAATTTCCAGTTACCCAGCTTATCATTGCTGCACTTCACGAATACAGAATGACCATTCTCCACTCCATTCTTTAGCTGATAATAGCAACGAGACTTTTATCACATGTACAAAACAAAGGTAAAAAAGTAATGGTTCATCCTCTTTTTTTTTTCCCCACTCTTCATCCTTCTACTTGAGTGATGGAATAGAAATGTAGGACTGTGTTCTCGTTCTGTAAATTATAGTCTTTTCCCCTGGTAATGTATTCCTTTCACCTTTCTTTTTTTCACTAGGTTGGTTTTTTTTTTAATTGTTTCTATTCTGAGTATTGATTGTCCTATGGGATGCATTGACAGGAGGAAACGTTGAAGAGATAAGTATTACTGTCATTTTCCATTTGAACATTTAATTAAAGTAGCCTTATTTTCCTAGTTTTCAATCTTAGTGAGTCAGTCTACTGCTACTAAATGGTTTTTACCAAATCAAATAACTAGATAAACATATGAAAAAATAATGTCCAGTCAGTGAGAATGACTAGGGTGGTTACTTATGTATATGGTGATATGTATACCTGGAGAAGAACTTCATCATATAGTGGAGGTGATGCTTACAAAGATATTCCCCTTTTTTTTTCCTCTGAATTTCAGACTGCTTTGTATATTATTGTGAGATTTTGAGAGCTGTGCCACCTTAACAGACATCAGTACTACTACAATCTACAATCTTATTGTAAGTTTTAATGTGCCTTTTTCAGCATCTTGAGTCTAAGTTTGGGAGATCTCTTCTTTGTAAAGAAAAACCTGGAAAACATACATCTTGATCCAAGTGAATCTCAGAAAACAAGGCTCTGAAGATAAAAACCATAAAATTTAACATTGAAAAACCTGCTAGCTTTTCAACAACTCTCCTGATTTTTGGAGTCTAACATGCTTTTAGATACAGTTCACGATACTGATTGTAAATTAATGTGTATAGCAGAATATAGGATAGTAGCTCAGACTTATAGGTCATTAATACATTATACAAGGAGGCTCAAAAAAGCAGAGAGATGGGTTGGCAAAGAGAAAAAGACAGAGAAAGAATACATTTCTCTAACCAACACTATATTCCTACCAAAGTTATCACACTTCATAAAATAAAGTTTATTTGTGGGTACTTAGCTATGGGGCAGGTACATTAATTCTATTAATAGTGTTTGCAGGGAATTTTTTTTTCTGGAGGAAGGTACTTGGCAGAGCTTTTAATGTTTACTGTCCTTGTAAGCTGTGCTGGCTGGTGATCTGGGGGGGGGAAGAGCCTAGTTTATAGCCTCCTCCCCCTTCTCCGTCTAGTTCATGGCAATGTTATTCATAGTCAGTGATTCTGTGAGGCATCTGTGATGCCATAAAGATGAGGGCACTCTTTGCAAACAGGTTAGTACACATCAGGTCATGACAGAATTACTTGGCAGAACAGAAGCGTCACGTTTTGGCTGCCTGAAATACACTTAGCCACTAGATAAATAAGAGCTTTTATTATGCAGGACAGATTGTCCTTTAAACTTTTCAAATACAAACACGGACTGAAAAAAGTTTGCAAAGGGAAAAAAAAAAAGCCAAGAAGTATTTTAAATCTGTGTTAATAAATAAAAACCACTGTATTCTATTAGATTGAACAACAACAAAAGAACACTTAAATAAATTACAGAAAACTAGTGTGTCTCTGTAAATAATTCATTACATATTTGCAGAAAATAAAAGTATAAAGACTTAAAAGTATATTTACATGAACACTGAATGACATTTTTTATTCTTTCCATCAGTTTGGGGGTTTATTTTCTTTAGAGATCTTGGCTATGTAGAGTCAGAAATAAATTATTGCTTTTCCATAACAGTAGGAAAAAAGTTCTGGCTGGACTTGATGTTCAGCTGCATAAAGCAGGCTTGCCATTTGAGACGTCAAGGGGGTGTACCAAGGGGAGTGTACGGGGGAGTGGCAGGAGAGCTGCCAATCATCTTCTGTCTTTCAGTGGACAATGTTGAGGTAACCAACAAGTACCTCCAGCAACCTATGGCACATCTCAGCTGTTGAGAAACTGAGGCTGTGTCAATGAAACTTCTAAAAGTAGGAGGGCATACAAGCCAAGAACTTGCCCAGCCTCATTAGCAAAGACAACATACTTTTTGTTATAGTTATCGACAGGTTGCTTACATATTAACCACTGCTTTACAGTCTCCTGTACACAGGCACCGGTCAGAGGCCCAACATATTCTTTTCTGGGGTCAGACTTTGCCGAAGTACTTAAGGTTTGATTAGCCATAATGAGTCACATTAGTTGCCTCAGTAAGATATATTAGGTGACTTGTTGAAGCCAAACCAGACAACATGAGTTTTGGTGCATTTAAAGAATGCAGTCTTTCTAAGACATTAAAAAGGTGCAAGTTTTGCGATCTGATCTGTGTAGAGGGGCTTGTTGAGTTCAGACATCATATCATTTATGCATATATGCATTATATGCATTACTCAGTGGAGTTCTGCACAAAAGTAGCAACTGCTGATGGTGGTTTGTCTGGTATGGGAAGCAGCAAAAAGATAACAATAACGTGTTCCAGCAGAAGTGAAATGCAAAAGCTTAAGCTGGAACTCCTTTCTAAATATGGCCTGCAAAAGTGATGCTGTGGGGTACCGTTATTATTATCAGTTCTGTATGCTCAGAATAGCTTTTGAACCATAAACTTTTATTTTTTCCCAGCATCAACAGAGCCCACAGACTGTACGACTTAATGTCCTCAGACACTTCACTGTCTTGAAGTGTCCAAACTTTCAGTTTAGAGGAGGGGAGGAAGTAAAGTATCTTGACTGTGATTTATAAAGAAAGCTCAGATAATCAGATACACGTGCCTCACTTAACTTCTGGGATTCCTGAAAAAAAAGTTCACACTTGAGAACAAACCTCTATGAAAGATACTCAGGTTATCTTTTAACAAACAAGTCTTTGATTCTGGATTCTGGTGACTCTTCATGTAGAGCTTTGTGTCACTGCTGTCAGGTTTTTCCTGTCATGCAGGCTTAGATCTCCTGAAGTTTGATCACGTTGTTCTGCACTACATGCAGTGTAGACACATTCTGAGAAACATGAGCTGGTCCACAAGTTTCAGTCAAATAGTCAGTTTTAATGACAAAGGCAATTCTACATCAATTACATTGGTCTTAATTAATTAATAGTCTATTCCTTTTACTTTCACCACACATACTAGTTTTAGTTCTGCACAGTTTTACACTGTATCCTAGAGCTCCTACCTACCAGAACCTCCAGCTTTTCTTAACCAGTTCTTGTGATTCATCATGTCTCTGTCACTCAGAGAACTGACCGAAATTTTTACAAAATCACTTTTCAGAGTAAAGTGATACTTTTAATCAGCTTTCCCAGGAAGATTCCACTGACCTTTGGGTTGCTGTGTAGTCCCCCATACAGCTATTCTTCCCCTTCTCTGTGGCTGAAGATGTGAGAGAAGAACTTCCCACAGGAAAAGGGTGGGAGAGAGCATCCAGATGTGGAAGACTTAAACAGCCCTTCTGCCCTTGGAAAAGAAGGAGTATAAATATATACTGACAGATTTTTAAGTTCAGCTCTGCCTAGCGTGGTGGGAAGGAAGTTGTCTGAATCATTCAGTCCCGGTTATACCACTGGGGAAACCATAATGTCATCACACTCTGCTCCATCTCTGCACAACAGCAGCATTCATTAATTACTGAAATATTCCCTGAGGAAAATAATGCTTACAGCTGGGGCTTGTAATTGGCTACAGAGATGCCACAGATTCTATGACTAGGTACATTGTGTATGTCTTTGCTCCTCTGTGTTTGTGTACGTGTACTTTATACATAAGTACACATTATACATAAGTATACATTATACATATACGTACTCTGAACCAGAAGAAAAGAACAACACATTTGCAGCTACTATATGATGACACAAAGCTAAATTTTTAAGTGATAAGGAAGGATGCAACATGTTTTGGATATTGCATATAATTTTCCTTCATGTTTTATAACATTTGTTCTTTCTAAGTGGTTTTTTCAAAGAAAAATACCACCTAGGTAACTTTCTACAACTGCCACTGGATTTTGCATTTGATCTTTCTGTTCACTTCCTCTTCTGAACGACAAAATAGCAGGCACCAACAAAATTGTTGAATTGTTCCACTCCTGCGGTTATTGTTCATCAGTAAGAGATTACTTGATCCTTGAAAATGTTTTGTGCAAAATTATTTGAACCCATCAGAGAAAACCTGGTAGTAAATCTATGGTATTATTCATATGACGGATTTGTACACACCACCTTTCTTCACACTGCTATTCATTTTCTTGAATAACCAGTATGATTCCTACACTATTATTCTTTTCTTCTTTTGACATCTAAAATGTGGTAAGTTTAACTGAGCAACAAATGATGAAGGACTTAATTTTTCTCATGGCATCAATACTTGAACTTTATCCCCTTTAACACAAGTTGTCCTTCAGGATAAGGGGAGCTAATGTCATCCTTTATGCTGACGGAAATCTCTCTTAAATCAATACTGATTAAATTCATTAATCAATATGAGGAACTGCTGAGAAACTGGAGGAGCTATATCTTCTCCTAGGCTTAAATCTGGCAGCTCTGGTGAACCCCTACATTTCTATTGGCTTGTGAAACAAATACAAGACCTGAGACTCTAGGGAGAACTTGGAGTGCTTGTTTTAATCAAATAAGCCTATTTGAATAAAATGTTTTCCTGGATGCAAACTGTGATTGGGAGTGGAAAAAGCTCATTTGAGTTTAGAGTTGCAAGCACTGAAAAGGTAGAGGACGTGATTCTGGAATGTTACAAGATTTGTTTTGTCACTTATGCTGTACTAATGTTAAAGGTAATGTGTCCAGTGATTGAAATAGCAGAGAGAAAGGCTTAATTTGGAACATTTCCTATCTACAGGAGTACAAACAGATGCACATTCTTTAATGATGCGTTTTCACATTCATAAGGACCTCTGTAGAACTCAAGGGAAGAACATGTCCCTCAGAGCTGATTCATAACTGTAGAAGGAACAAACACTCTACAGGGGAGAAAGCATTGAATCTTGGCTTTAAATGCAAATATGGGAAAGCCTCCTCAGCCTGTTAACTTTCTCAACGCTGACTTTCTAAACTTCCAGATAAGTTTGCTTGCTTTGGTACATGAATTAGTTCATGATATTTCATATAGATCTTGTTGCACATAGTAATCAAATCACTGGGTTAGCCCTCTTAATTGGTTAGTGGACTTTACTTGCACAGAAACAGAAAAAAATATGTATATTTACATTATACATTTCTGTATATCTACATCCATATTATAATTTCTTATCCTTTGGCTGATCTTCACATTTGTTAAAATGCTGATGCAGAAGACACAATACACTAAGCATACTAAATACATGGAAACTACAAAGAGAAATCTAGTCAAAGAGATTGCAGAGAGCTGCCAGGTGTCACAGAAAGATTGCCCTCATCAGAAGCTGCCTTGTGATGTATATATACTGTAAGGCAATCTGTAGTGTAAACACTTCAGAAAGAGCGTTTTTATCCTGGCAAATTGAAGGTTGAGGGGAGATTCGATTGCAGCATGTATTTCAAAAGGGTGAGTTTCAGGGAAAGGGAGAAACTGTTTAGATTGGCAAAATAAGATGTTGGCACAAGAAGCCCATGAATGCATTTTGGGTAGGACATACGAGTCAGTATCTAATTCTTTGTAGGAGTGGTGTGGAGGGGGTAAATAAAGCAATTGGTCTTAAAATGGATCTAGCTGACTTTATGAAGATCGTATTATGGAGCAGTTCACAATAGCTGGGGACTAAACATGATGATCCAGAAGGTCCCATTCAGTCTTTTGTCTTTGTGAAAGGGTGAATATATTTTTAATTACTGAAGTAGTTTTAGAAAGCACTGTCTGTGTTTGTAACATTGCCTGGGAAACATTAGGCCTGAGCACAAGTATTTAGAGACAATTCCTATTTTTATTTTTTATGTATGCTTTTTATAAGAATGAGCACACATGGATTGGATTTATTTCCCAATAGAAAGAGTGCAAGAAAAAGAGATTGTGTTAGTATTACCCGAAGAAGCGAAACATCCAACACAGAACAGAACTAAACTAGTTATAATAACACTGTAATGATTGGGATTAGCAGCTCAGCTCTAAATGCTATATAAGACATAGAACTTAGCACCCTTGCAAGTGGCTGTTGGACACTGGCTGTACTGGTCCAAAAGCAATTCCTTGCAGTCACTGCTTACTGTCAGAACTAATATAGTGCATGACCTACTAATCTTGGTGTTGAAGGCTCTCCAGTCTCAAGTTTTGTGGTGTCCAGTTTGCTTAAAAATAGCAAATTTCTAGAGCAAAAGCTAATGGCAATAGCTAAGATGCAGTTTGTAGTCAGGCGGCTATTGTGGTACCACCATTAAATGTCTGCAGGTGTACAGGTCAGAAAAGGTACAGCCCTCTCCCTCTAACTTCTGACTTCCCCTTTCCTAAGAAATCTTGAATTTAAGCAATTTTCATAACATTAAGAAACTGCATTCAAGATAGATACTTCAGGCTACCTGATACAAAATAACTGCCTGCAACCAGATTCATATCATGAGTTTTTTCATCAGCAGAGCACAAAAGTTCCGAGTTATCCCTGGAAGAGTATTTCAGAACCTCACTGCTCTGATGTTTGGAGATATTCCTGTTTCAACCTCAGATGAATCCATAGATAATTTATACTCTTCAGCTTTTTTTTTTTTTTTTTTTTT
>WHYT01014815.1:34352-89708 GCA_009806455.1 Tetrax tetrax | reverse complement strand
TGCTGATGTACGTCAGAGAGAAGAGGGTGCCAGCTTCTTTGTCTCTGAAAAAATAAAAATTTCAGAAGACTTGCCATCACAAGCCTATAAATGCATCAGTTAGTTGGACAACATGGGTGAGAATGTGAATATTTCTGATTTTCCCACTGTGAATTTTGACAATGACTGGAAGTCGCCATGTTCCTGGGGATGCTGACAATGCTGACCAAATGATAGTAAGAGCTGTCCATGATGATCACACTGACAATGACTACACTACTGTGGAAACTGGCTGGCCAGCAACAAGCATGACTGGGCAATAGTGAAGACCTACAGACTGATCTTCACCCTCTTTTCCACAGAGATAAATGATGAGAATGGAGTATACTGGTGCTGATGGGCAGCAGTAACTAGAAATAGAGGGTTTCAGATGGGAACCTTCATACCTGCAAGTTCTTCCCCCCAATAGTCAGCTTGGGCTACAATGATACGGTCTCATTCCTAGCATTATAGAGGCAAAATCTTTTATGACTCTGAGGAGACCATAGTGGGCTCGAATCAAAGCCCAGACCAGGACCCAACATTCTGCTGTTTAAGGAGTATTTCCTGAGCAGATTCTCCCAGCTGCAATAGCAGCAGTTTCTGCATGATGATCAAATCTGGATATGTGTTGGGGTCCCCTTTGGCATGGTCCAACAGCATCAGGCCAGTTGACATAGCCTGGCTTGCAAAACAGCACCAGTGAGCAGTAGCATCTCTGAGGCAGAGGGAAGGACTAGAAAGGAGGAGACTTTGGAGCATTGCTTTTACATAACCTAGTGATGTATAATGTGCATGAGTCAGATGGCTGGCAAGCATAGCCACAGAGAGGACTGCCCTTTTTGGGCACCAAGACCATGGAATAGCTGTTGAGCCAGTAGGAGCCAATGGTTCTCTTGAGACTTGTACAGATGTAGATCAGCATTAGAGAAGTAAGCTGGCAAGTAACAACTCGCACAATTCAGTGGTTCATGTTGTGGCATGCAGCAAAAATACAGTGTAGACATATACCTTATATGTTGACTATAATCATTAAGTTAGTTAGCCGTTAACCTCAGGGTGGACAACCATATCTGTATGTATCTGCAGTTAATGATACATCTCATCCCATATGTATTTTTTTCTGGAGATTGCATCCTTTCCACTCAGATGAAGACCTTTCAACCATGATAATTCATGCACCCTGACTGTGACTAGCGAGCAAAAGTATGTTGGAACAATACCCTGGACGTTCCACTCTGGGAACAGATTACATCAGATACTGTCTTCTGATGTATAACCCCTGAAAATAATTGACAGAGAACAAGAACACAAATCTAATACTACACAGGGTGAGAAAGCTGGAGAGGGACTTTTGAGAAGGACATGTAGTGATAGGACAAGGGGTAATGGCTTTAAACTGAAAGAGGGTAGACTTAGATTAGATATAAGGAAGAAATTCTTCACTACAAGGGTGGTGAGGCACTGGAAGATGTTGCCCAGAGAAGCTGTGGACGCCCCATCCATGGAAGTGTTCAAGGTCAGGTTGAACGAGGCTTTGAGCAATCTGGTCTAGTGAAAGGTGTCCCTGCCCATGGCAGGGGGCTTTGTATTAGGTGATTTTTAAGGTGCCTTCCAACCCAAACCATTCTATAAATCTATGGTTCTATAAGTTAGAGAAAATAAATTTCCTGAGCTTCAGAGCTTTCATCCCAGGAATGCCAGAAGCAGTTCAAACTTTCTTCAGAAGCCACCCCAAAATTTTATTTTTTTCCACAAACCCAAGAAGCAGTAGTGGAACCTGAAACAGGTGAAAGTGAAACAAAATGAATTCAAGTATAAAACTGGAAAAATTTTGGAAAAGCACATGTGAATTCAATCATAACACTCTTTCAGACTGAGCACTGATTTTTCTATGACCCTTGCTTAATCAGCTATTTCTCAAAAACTAAATTGCTTCTCAGTAGCTTAAAGATTATCCTGTAATCTGAACCTCCTTTTCACAGAAGGTTAGTAAGCGAGACTTCACTGACAACTTTCACAGTGTCAGCTTATCTCCTTAATACTACAGTAGATAAGGGGCTGAGGCAATCACTTGAAATTCAGAAGGATTTCAAGAGGCACGAGGCAGGCAAAACTGATTCTGGCCACTTACTGTGATGGCTGCTTGTCAGTAAGATGGTAGGGATCACATCAGTTTCAGATGTTCTGCATAGACATTCAAAGAACTGTGCTTCGCTTAGTACCTTAATTTAAAAAATAAAAAAGGCCTAATCTTAAGGTTTCCTTTTAAAGCACAGAGAGAAACAAATTACGTATCTGAAAAAAATATGCTTTCATATGGTGTGAATTTGTGATATAAAGCAGCATTTCAGTGAATTTTTTACTACGCATTTTTTGGAAACAACTGCTGGTTTGTTTTTTTTTGTTTCCATGCATATAGCATTGGAGTCTCTGTGAAATTTGGAGAGTAATCAAAAATAATTTACTACCATCACAAACTTATGCATAAATCTCATAACTGAAAAGGCCACATTTGCTTCACTGAATTATGATCATGATAGGTCAATGGGAAGTTTCAAGATAAACTAACTCTTCAGTATTTTAAACATAGCTTTAGCTAATTCTTATACAAAGACCATGGGATACATTTCCTCTGCTATCCCCTTTTTCTTTCTTCTTGGTTCTTTTTTCCCTAAACTCAAATATACCATGTCCATTTCTTTGTCCTCATGTTGGGAAAAATGCTCTAGGCAGACTATTAATACAGTCCTATAAGTTAAGGAAATTTTCTTTGTGAAAATGTTGGAAGCTGCCTTGCTATCATTATTTTCTTTTTCATTGAACAATACTGCTTCAGACTACACACAGTTGTGGTCTGCTTTGAACTCAGTAGTCTTATTTTTTTATCCTAAGTTGTTGCTGAGCCTGTGACTGAATGTTTCAATTGAAAGAGTCTGAGAAGACAAAAATTCATTCTTTTTTAAAAAATATTTTTTAAATATAAGTTAAGGGAATATTTCCTGCTTAAGATTCTGGATGAGATATTTTAAATATAGTCAGAGTATCACAGTTGCTACAATTTGGAGAATCCCTACATGACTCCCTGGGAGATGGGACAGCTTCCTAACATTTCTTCTCAAAAATAATTCAATTATTCACTGTCACCATGGTTGATACCTGACTCTGGCGTAAAGCCACTTGCAAAATATCCAATTTTTATTTTTAAGTGGAAGAAATGCATTTTTTTCTAGCATTTTCTAGCATTTCTAACATTTTTCTGCTAGACTTTAATGATAAACAAGTTCTTTAAAAATTAATAAATCAGCTTTTCTTCTAAGTTTCTCTACATAGCTGGAGATGTGCCTTAGGAGCAGACCTGCTCAGATATATTCAGTCATAGCTAATGTACGGGGGAGGTGGGGACCTCTCTTACAGGTTCCCAGTTCTAAGTATAGTCATCCATTACAGCAGTGTCCTGCTGAGAAGCAGTAAAGGGCAAGATGAAGCAATTGCTCTTCACTGAACTATCTAACTGTCAAAAGAGTGTAGGTAGAAGGATCTATATGTATGAAATTTTAGAATGAGCTAAATGTCTAAGCAGTATTTGCACTACTTCAAGAGTTTAGGAGCTTTGAATGATCTTGTGGAAGAGTCTGTTTCTCTACTGGCTATATTGAGGAGCCCTTCTCTCCATTTTCTCTCTACAGTCCCTGTTGTAATAACTGACCCCTTCCATTAACTGCTATACTTTCCTTTAACTGCTACATGTGGTATGACATACACCAGCTCAAGTATATCACAGCTGACCTCCCAACACCGTATTCTCCAGTTGGTTGCCCTAACATGCTTTGTTATGAAAAAATGTAACATTTTCAGAGTAGCTGCATTAACTAGTCTAATCTTGTTGAAATGCTCTCATTTAACAGACAAGTATCACTTTGCCAAAACCTTACCAGTTTACTCAATTGGAGGAATCCTCATGTGAGTAACTGGACATACAGAATCAGAGAATCATAGAATAGTTTAGGTTGGAAAAGGCCTTTAAGACCATCAAGTCCAACCATTAACCTAGCACTGCCAAGTCCACCACTAAACCATGTCCCTAAGCGCCATATCTACACACATTTTAAGTACCTCCAGGGATGGTGACTCCACCACTTCCCTGGAAAGCTGCTTCCAATGCTTAACAACCCTTTTGGTGAAGAAATTTTTCCTAATATCCAACCTAAATTTCCCCTGGCACAACTTGAGGCCATCTCCTCTCGTCCTATCACTTGTTACTTGGGAGAAGAGACTGACACCCACCTTGCTACAATCTCCTTTCAGGTAGTTGTAGAGAGTGATAAGGTCTCCTCCCCTCCTTATGAGGAGCGGCTGAAGGAACTGGAGTTGTTTAGACTTGTGCTCCAGACCCTCCACCAGCTTCGTTGCTCTTCTTTGGACACGCTCCAGCAACTCAGTGTCTTTCTTGTAGTGAGGGGCCCAAAACCGAACACAGTATTCAAGGTGTGGCCTCATCAGTGCTGAGTACAGGGGAGAAATCACTTCCCTCATCCTGCTGGCCACACTATTCCTGATACAAGCCAGGATGCTATTGGCCCTCTTGGCCACCTGGAAACACTGCTGGCTCATATTCAGTCAGCTTTCGATCAACACCCCCAGGTCCTTTTCCAGCAGGCAGCTTTTCAGCCACTCTTCCCCAAGCCTGTAGCATTGCATGGGGTTGTTGTGACCAAAGTACAGGATCCGGCATTCAGCCTTGTTGAACCTCACACAGTTGGACTTGTTCCATTGACCCAGCCTGTCCAGATCCCTCTGCAGAGCCTTCCTACTCTCAAGCAGATCAACACTCCTGCCCAACTTGGTGTCATCTGCAAATTTACTGAGGGTACACTCGATCTCATCATCTAGATCATTGATAAAGATATTAAACAGAACTGGTCCAAATACTGAGCCCTGGGGAGCACCACTTGTGACCAGCTGCCAACTGGATTTAACTCCATTCTCCACCACTCTTTGGACCTGGCTATCCAACTAGTTTTTGCCCAGTGAAGAGTACGCCCGACGAAGTCATGAGCAGCCAGCTTCTCCAGGAGAATGTTGTGGGAAATGGTATCAAAGGTTTTACTAAAGTCTAGGTAGAAAACATCCACAGCCTTTCCCTCATCCATTAAGCAGGTCACCTTGTAATAGAAGATCATATATCTGAGTCATTCTATAATTTTATCTGTTTTATTTCTCTACTATTCATTCAAGCCAGTTATCATGCATTTGGCTAGATATAATGTATGATGTATCATGTATTGTCTATCATGTATCATATATCATATCAGTTCATCTATCTGCAGCATAGGATCAAAATCATTCAAATTTCCAGAGGTCTCCTGATATTCTTCCCTGTATAAATTTGCTTTTATAAAAATGAAAAATGCAATGATGTTTTATCACAAGGCAAAATCAAAGATTGCTTTGAGTAATTATGGAAGAAAATGTCAAAAGGTCAAACTTAATAAGAGTTAGCCGAGTTAAACAATAAAGTGAAAGCTGCTCCCTGCATCCTTTACTTTGTCACATGCAGCTCCTACTTGATTAACTGGGGGAGAAGTTTGTGTGTCCAAGTGCACTTGCCACGAGAAACTTGCATGTTGCCTGAAAAAGTTCAAAAGTTATGGAACAAATATAAACAGACACGTTGTTTCTGAATCCATGGTACTGATTATCCTGAGTGTAAACACTATCAAGACA
Organism: Tetrax tetrax; assembly: GCA_009806455.1. Classification (NCBI taxonomy): domain Eukaryota; kingdom Metazoa; phylum Chordata; class Aves; order Otidiformes; family Otididae; genus Tetrax; species Tetrax tetrax. The sequence continues at coordinate 83,963 of WHYT01014815.1, read as the reverse complement.
CCTACAAATTGCACGTGTGTATTTGTACCTTTGGCTCTTTGGCTGCTATCGGTCGTGGCAATAGGCAATAGGTAACAGGCAAACTGGAGTTTCAGTGCCACATCTCCTGAGTGAGTGAAATTACCCCTCCTCACCAGCCCCCAGCCCAACTCTTCTGGATTTGCTTTCTTGTGATTTTCATTTCACCCTCTTACCCTTTAACTCACCTGGTTCACTGTCATGGCTCACGTCCAGCTGCTCCCTTTTACCTCTGTATCACACAAAAATAACTGAAAACTAGACAGCCAAAACAAAGCAAGCAGAGCAGCAAGCTCACTTGGCTTACTAACACCAAACCCAGATAAACACCAAGCCACAGCATAGGCAGAGGGAGCTGCAGGACTGGAAGCTGAGGCAAGAAGAAAAAAAGAGCTGGTGCTCTGCCTTGTTGCACTGGCAAGGGTTGGTTCAGCTCGGCCATACTGTGGGCCTGTTACGGATACACACAGTAATGTAGGCCTGGGCCATCTCTTCTCTGGGATCTTGGCACCAAAGAAAGCTCATCTGGAAAGAAGCTGTAGCGCTGCAAAGCTACAATGTCTGCTAATGGCACGTGTTCCTAACGTGGTTTTGTATTGGAAAGAGGCTTGCTAAAAACTTTCTTCAAAAGGCTTCTTGTTTCTTCGGCAACATCCTTGCACTGTGGGGCTTCCTTCCTAGGGTTCTCATGTGTTGGGATTTTTAAAAAGGTGAGAAGCTGGTCTGTAACAGACTTTTGCAAGGAGGTTCTGCTACTCCCATTGACATTAGTGTCCAAAGTCCTTAAATAAACAAATGTGAATTTTGGGGGTTTTGGCATTTGTATTTCAAAAGGCTGTGATAGTATCCTCCACTAGCATGTTCCCAAAGAATTAATGTTTATCATTTGAAAAGTGACATAAAAATCCCTGACAAAAGGAAAAAATAAACTAGAATTTTGTTACTTTCTGCAGGAGTTAAAATAGTAGAGCAGCACTGTGAAAATGGTGGAAGAAAAGAATTTGCAAACTACAGAGTAGACATACCTAAAATGTGTATGATGTGCTGGTATTGTTAATCCATAATTACCAATTTACAAGTCACATAATTCTTTAGTGTATTACTGATGTAGATCCATTATTTTCAAAAAGGTATTAATGTATTGTACTTTATGGTAAAAACCAGTATTGTTTCCCTTTTTTCTAACATAAAAAGTGTACTTTGCCATGGATCTTACTGGATATTTCCATTAGGAGAAGACTGATAAAAAAGTCAGTTGACTTTGAGGTAATCTGGTCAGATTAGTTGTTTTGTTGTTTTCGACAAATAATGCACAAAGACCTGTATGCTGAATTGCAAGAGAAAGTGCTGTTGCCCACAAACCACTTCTTGCCAGCCCTGAGTGCAGAAGCATTTCCTTAGTGAGATGCCACTGGAACCTCTGTGGAGTTTTTTTTTGCTCCATCCCTTATCTACAAACCCAGAGCTGCACTCAGGCCAGTACTGTCTGCCCACAGTAGCATTGGTTGCCCTAACCTCCACATCTTCATCCTACATAACAGACTCTTTAGGTGGAGGATTCTGTTGTGCTGGATATAGTTGTCCCAGCAACAAAACTGTCACACTGACAGTTTCAAGTTAATTTCTTCCCTCCATGATAGTATTTAATATATGTCCATAAAGCTGAATGACCATCTGTAGACTACACTTGAAAAGAAGTATTAATAACAAGCACATAAATTTATTCTTTTAGTTTGTATTATATTGAAATACAGCCTACCTTTAGAAAACCACCTTTAAACTAGTAGAATATGATTATAAAACACAAATAAATCTAGAAAGCTTCCCAGATCTAATATGATGATTCAAGTCCAGGCCTACCTGGGTAGGTAGTAACAGATGCAAAATGTCTGAGCATTCAGGTGACTCCACTGAACACAACAGAAATTTTTACATATTGGAAGTGAAATGTGTGCTTTCAGGTTTTACTGGACATCCCTGAAAACTGAGTCTACTGCTTATGAATATAGAAAATAAATACACTGGTATTATTTAGCCCTCAGTGACTAGCCTTCTTCATGTGATGTTAATTAAGAACTTTGTTGGTAGTCGCAGCAGATAGACCAAAACTTATGCAGGCAAGGCAATTCAATTTTCCTGCCCCTACATCTTATAGTTGAGTCAGAGCAGTAGCCTGTGGAGAGTTACTTTTTGTTGTTACCCTTACCGTACCTCTACTGCGGACAAAGGATTTATTTTCCAGGATTGTTAAGACAGCAGTTTCCATGAGCATGAAATGCAATGAAAAATGTTAGAGAATTTTTAGAAGGTTGTGCTTATTGCAGCTTTCCATGACAGCTGCAGTAGGCACAACTTTTATCTAAACCCAAGTTCTGTTTATAGCGGCACTTGCCCATTAATTATTTTACCAGCCCAAGACAGGTCAAAAACTCAGGCAGGATGCTGACCAACTGATTGCCACATAAACAGTCTCCTTTGAGTAATGCCTTAGTTTTGCAGCTATTAATGAATGTGAAGCAGAGATAAAGCACTTTCTCACTTAAGCCTGAAAGTCTTTTTGCCGTCAACAGTAAGACTTGAACTTGGCTGTAATGAATCATAAGATGTACCAGACAAAAAGTAAATATCTCTGGGGACTGAAAGGATAAACCATGCTTTCTTCCAACTTACTTACTCACTGGCGGTAGCAAATGCCAAAAGATGATAATGTATGCAGCGAATCGCATCAGCCATAACTACAAAGGAAATATATTTCATTGTTGCTTAATTCTTAATTGATTCTGACAGCTCTGGCCTAAAAGATAGAGCAAAATATGCCACTGATCAAGAGTCTTGTGAAGTCCACACTTTATGCAGTTAGTGCACTTTTATGGATGCTATTCAGTGACTTTCGAAACAGAAAGTGGTATTTCCAACCCTCTTTTCAGATCTGAGTGACCAGAATGAAATGGAGGGATTAAAAACTCCAAGAAGACAAGAATTTTCATCCAGTTGATGGTGTCTCAGATTATGGTCATACCAGCCTCTCCTGCTCAATAACAGCAGTTGAACTATGAGAGAATGGAGCGCAGAAAAGGGGCCAAAACAGGGGAGGAAGGAAGCTGAATGGTCAAATCAAGTGATGACTTACATCCCACTCAAAATAGTGCAGCTTCTCTCTTCTCTCACCAAAGAGCTGGCATAAAGAATCTCATCATGTTGAACGATCTAGCCATGCCCCAGCAAGAAAGTGGCAGGATTGGAGAAACACTGGCAGGAGTATAGCTATTCCTGATGTTCCCTTTCCCTCAAGGTAAAATGCATGCACATTTTTGGTGGCCTTATCTTATTTTCTGTCCGTATTTTAGCTTTCGCAAAATAGATTAAACTTGTTCTGTTCTCTGCAGGCAAGGGAAGGATATGTAAGGAGCTTCTGCTGCTCTGGAGCAGAGCTCTCTTGCCATGGCCTTTGTGCTGTTTGACAGGTTTCCACATTTGTTTCTGTCCCTTGATGAGGCTAGTCCCCATCTCTAAAGAATCTCTGGAGCACATTTATCAATACAGAATACCTGGACATTTTACAAGCCTCAACGTCTATGCTTTATCAGAAATGACATATTAGCACCTCTAGACTTTTGCACATTCACATAAACACTTCAAAATTTCTCTTATTGCTCACAATATGATAGGGATTCAAAGCTGGTTAGGGATACATGTTCTTCATCTTTGCACAGATAAGCTGGGGAACCAGCTCTGTAGCATTTCCTTTTGCTCCGAGAGGTAACACATTTCTTGGACCAGGCGAGGCAAAAGATGGGACAAGAAATTTCAGGCATAAGACCGAAAATTGCATGTCACAAAAAATCTCCCCTTGTGCAAATCTGAAGATGCGGCAAAACCATGAGTTACAGAAAGACAGACACGCATAGCTGGAAATAAATAAAATTCAGTGCTTCAGTTTCAGTAAGCGCCGCTTTTGTCTTTGAGATGCAGCACCCGCTGGGCCAGGGAACAAAATAAAATAGGGGGAGGCGATGTCAGACAGAGCTCCCTTTGATGCTTCTGATCTTTCCTGAAAGAAAGGACAGAGCGATGTAACTTTAGATAAGGCAGGAAACTGGGGAAGAGATACCTCCAGGCTGTGTCTTTCCGTGTCCCGGGAGGCCAAGCCACCAGCAGGGACCCGGGCCGGGGCCGGGGGTGGGGGGGGGCAGCGCGGAGCATCCCCGGCGCCGGGGCAGCATGGCAGCTGCCGGGGAGGTGGAGCCAGCCGCTGACCTGCCCGCATCCAAGCACGCATCCAAGCTTTGCATAAATCCTACCTGCGCCGGGAAACGCCAGGAAAAATAAAATTAAAAAAAAAATAAAAATAAAAATTTTAAACAGATGTGTGTTTTTTAGAAGGAGGGCTCGCCGGAGGAAACGGAGAGAGGCCAGGTGCGCAGGGCCGCGGGAGGTGGATGAGGAGCTCGGCCGGCCGCCGCCACCATGGAGCACATCCGGATGCCCAAGGTGGGTCCGGGAGGGCGCGGAGCGGGGCCGGGGGGGGAGCGGGAGGCCTCCCCGGGGCCCTTCCGGAGGCTGCACCCCTGCCCCCAGCTCCCCTGCAGCTGGGAGGGGGCTGCCGCCGCAGCCCGGCGGGCCTCGGGCCCTGCGCGGCCGGCCCCTGCGGGAGGGGCCTTATTTTTTTTTTTTTGCCAGTTTGCTGTGAAATCCTCCCCAAAGACGCCGAGAGGTGAAGGTCTCCTTCTGCGATGGGGGCTGAGGGTTCATCAGGTATCCAAAATGGGAGGCGCGTTACCTGCTTTTCGGATGCCTTTAGTGTATCCCGGTATTTCAGACCTGGTGATGAATTTGTTTGGCGCTTGTATACTGTCATTTGGCCAGTGTAATATTTTTTTTTTATATACATAGCTTTCTAAGCGTGAGGCCTGGTATCTATTAACAAAATTGCCATCTTGCTCTAAGAAAGAAGATACAGTTTTGAAAGAAAAAAAAATTAGATTAAAAATAAGCATGAAAAATTTAACCAGAGTAACATGTTAATTTGAAGCGGGGGTGGCAAATATTTTCATTTCAATATTTATTTATTTATTTATTAACTCAAATCCCTGTGATTAAGAATTTATTTGTGTTTGATTTGTGCCTGCTTCTTTCTTACCAACATTTAGTACGATGACATGAATTTGAGATGAGGGCCTCTTCTTCATCTTGATTTTGGGGCCTTTAGGTGCTAAACTGCAAATATATTAATAAGGTAGGCATTTATAACAACCACCTTTCCTCTCATTTCATGACCTATTATCTGCCTTTGTGGGAAGGAAGAATATTGGAATAGTAAGAATTTATCTTACTGCAGGTACGGTGAGTGAAAGTTGTCTGAACTGACTTTTCTAACCATTAGCTGAGGAATGCTGAAAGCATGAATGAGGAAAATAGTGATAACAAATTAATAAGGGTAAAAAAAAATCTGTGAATGGAAGGCCCAAGCAGGTCCCTATTGCAGGCAATGGAAGCTTATCTGAAAGCAAGTCCTAAAAACAGTACTATGCATATGCATATGCAAACCCTATTTCTGTGTCCGACAGCTGTGAGAAGGCACCGTACTGATGACTCAAGACACTGAAAATCTTACTCAGTGTGAGGTGATTCTGCAGCCTTGGCTCCCGGCATACCTTGGCATTATAGCTATGTTAAAAGTTCTCTCTCTAATACAATAAAGCAGTTTGGGAGGCATGATTTAAAGGTACAAGTGATACAAAAATCCTTTAAAATTTCTCGCATAAATGTAGAAAATCCAGGACATTCAATATGAGTGGGTATTGAAATACTTCATCTCTCCGGTTACTCTGAAGTACGCTGACAAGTCAGTGTACCTAGTTACCTAGGAGAATCGATATCTTAGATTTGTTTACTCAAAAAACCTCAACTTAAAATCAGCCACCAGAACAGTGTTAGGTTTTTTTTTTTGTTTTGTATTTACTGAATGTGGTTTTGATAATTTGGAATTTAATATTAGATGATTTCCAATGCTGGTAATGTAAAAATAGGTAAGGGGAAGCTATGTGAATATAGGGATATTCTCACTGTATCATATGATAGTCTCTGGTGTCACATTTCCCGACTCCATCTAATTTTTTCCTGAGAGAAATTTGACAAGCAACTGCCCTACTCTGTAAAGGGATTAATCTCAGAATAATGACACTTTCCTTGATTTGCAAACCCATCCAAATGGAAAATCAAAATAAATCCCATACTTAGAAAAGTAATAAACTTAATAATATCTGAAAAGAAAATTCCTGTCCCATGTAAAAGCTTTTCCTTCAAAAGGCAGTAAAAAAAAGTCTATATCACATGATGTCCATTAGGACTTGGCAATAGTTTTTTATTTTAATTGAAGTATAAATTTAGTGAATGATGGTTCGTAAATATTAAATTAGATCTGATAAAACATAACTGTTATTAAAAAGGCAGAAAGAAATGCCATACCAGTTGGACCACGTAGTTAATTTAGGTCATTACTCTGTGTCTGACAGTGGCATGAGACCATGTAAACCTGGCTGCATTCTGCACCCTCTCAGTATCCACAGTTGTATTAGGGTCCAGCCCTTCCTAGTTTGATTAGTGTCTGTTTATGGACCTCTCTGTGTGAATTTGCCAAAGCTCCTTCTAAACGTGTTGGCACTCTGTGCCTCCTCAGTCTGCATGGAAGCAAGTTCCAGAAGATCATGGCTGTACAAAAAAAATTACTTTCTTCTATCTATTAAAAAGTTCTTAGTAGTTTCATTCAGTATTCCCTACTTCTCAATTTGAGGATTTGGTGAATAACAGTTCCATGTTCAACGTACCCATGCCGTCACCATAAATCTTGATCCCAACCCACCAGATTCTGATCATTTCAGAGAAGTGTCAACAATGACCCCAAGACCCGTTTCCCATGCAGTAAGTATCAGTTCTGAGTCTGTGGTTGTGTAGATATGGTTTAAATTGTTTTTTCTATACATACACTACTTTATGTCTATCTGTGTTGCAGCTCTTCTGTATCTCTTTTGCCCACACACTCTGTTTAGCAAGGCTTTTCTGGAGTTTCTGTACCACAGATAAAGCGTTTGGCTGTCTAAGGCAGCTTATGATCATCCACGGACTTGAAGATTTCACTATTTATTCTTTTCTTCGGGTCATTGAGAAAGTTGAATAAAACCAGTCCCAGCACCAGACTTTGTAGGATTTCACTGTTGACTCTTCTCCACCCTGAAGAGACCATTAAGCTGTAGTCTTGCTTCCTGGGCTTTAACCAGCTTTGTCTGTAAATGGACCTTTCCTCCAGTACCATGGCACCTTAGTTTCTTTAATAACCTTCCACTGTCAAAAGCTTTTTTGGAGCTCTAAATATATTATGTCCTCTGGGTCACCTTTACCCATGTGTTTCATGGGAGCATCACAGGACTTCAGCAGGATTCCCCACTGCAAAAGCTGTTCTGGTTCTTTCTGAACAGACTGTGTGTATCCACCTGCTCAACAATCCAGTTCTGTTGACATAACTACATAATTTTGCTAATGATACATTGTCTATTGTTTCACCAAAACACATAATACCTTTAAGTCTAGTTCTGAAGAATTTAACTGCTGTCTCTCCTTAACAAGTAAAAGTAGGAAGTCAATAGCAGAAATAGAAACCAGATCTCGACAGTTGTCTCTTAGACAAAACTGGTTTTCTTCATTATTTTTGAAATAATATTCCCTAGACCTCTGTCACTATTTAAACCCAGTCAGCAATGAAGTACCGCACAGCCACTTGCTCACCCTCCTCAGAAGGACTGGAGAGAGAATTGGAAAGAGAAGGAAAACTTGTGTGTTGACATAGACAGTTTATGAGAACAGCAAAGGAAAAGATAAGAATAATAATATATGTTAATAATGATAATAATGTATAGGGATAATAAAATATACAAAGCACTAGGTGATGCGGGATTGGATTTAAAATCTCAGTTTGGAATTTTGTCCTAAATTGTTTGTTTAAAGTTAGAGTCATCAAGGGACCTGCTTATTAGTGTCAGTTTAGATTTAAACAAAATCTTGTAACAGCCATTATTCTCAAAATATTTAGTCAGAAAATGGTCAGAAGTAAAGCAAATCATAGTTATTGTGCATTCATGATACCAGTTTAATTAAATTCCAATTCAAGTGTTGGTTGTTTTTTTTTCTAACTCACCTCAGAGAATTGTCAGCTTTTAAATTTTAGCTATATTTGACTGGATGTCAGAAGCACAGCCTGATTACAATATGGACCACAAACTTGATACAAATGATATTTACAGTTTACATCACTCATAGATCGTATTTTCATAGCTAACCTGACTGGCCTGCAATCCAGTTGGGGATTGTCCATCTCAGTCTCAGTTTTCTCATAATCTTTATCATTTAAGTAATTTAATATGTCCTTTTTGGAACTGGAGGAGATCTAGAGCTGTCTTTGATTTGGGTAAGTTTCAAGATAATTTCATTATTAGTGAAATTAAACTAATTCCTGCTAAAAAGAAATATTGCGGTGTAATTTCAGTGAATCACATAGCCAGAATTGCTTTTTGGGCCTTGGATTTCCTCTTCCCACACATTTAGTTTGGTTTAGTTTGGCTTGTTCCCTCTGTATATATGTGAATACCTGACTTTGTCTTGTTATGTTCGAACATTTTGGCTGCTGTTTGATTCCCGGAGCAGTATTTCCTTTTTCTTGTTCACTGATTTGAATGTTTTTTTTCTTTCTTCCAGGCTTGTAGTGTTGGTGTTTTCCTTCTTTTGGAATGTTTCTGTTGGACTCCACCTTCTTTCCATTCTTCAGCTCTTGTAATTTTATTTTTCCTTACCAGGAACTTTTCAATTAAATAATTTTAAATTGACATGTTCTTATTTACCAGACCCAAATGAGTCACAGAAGGCTATTGTTGTTGCTGTAGTTCTGTGAAAGCATCAGCAGGGTTCTGATGAAAATTTGCTTGTTTTCCTGGCTGTCTACCCAGGAGATTACTGGGGATCTGAGAACTGTCCTTCCTTCAAGTCAGCAGTGAAATTGGAGACTTTGAGGTTTCTGAGCTCCACAGCCTTAGGTCAGTTCTGCAATCTGGAGACCTAACTGTAGCTTGCTCTTGGTCTCCGGGTCCACAGTCAGCATCCTGCAGCTCTCACAGCCTATGCCAAAACAGCACATCTTGAAGTTCTGGGAGACTTGCATTTGGCTGTAGATTTGAGAACTTAAGTTCACCCCATGAAACCAGGAACCTGGAAACTCAGATAATTGAGTCTTGTTCACTGTTAGGACACTAATTTGGTCTCCATGTGGTAGAGCTGAAGCCTTTTTTTTTTTTTTTTCCCCCCACCACAAAACTTCCCTTTCCTGGAATTGTAAGTCTCACTTCTGAGCTTCAGAGTGCTTGGAGATTTCAAGGCTGCCAGCTCTCTGGGATGGCTGTCAAAGAGATGGGAGTCTATCAAAGTAGGGATAAGCAAATGAAATTTCAAGTTGTGAAATGTTGCACTGAAGTTTTCAAAATGAAGTGTTGCTATATTTAAACAGTCAAAAAATCTTCATCCAAAGTGAAAAACTTGGGATGGCGTGATTTTTCATACTGAAACAGAAGACATTTTCATCAATAATTATTTCATTTTCCATTAGTTGCACCTATCTTTTACTTTGTGGAATTTCCATGTGAACAAATGAAATATTTAATTCATCGTTATTGCCCTGCAAATGCCTCCAACATAGATTTTAGATTTAACGTACCAGATTGAACCTCATCTTGCACCATCAGGGACATTCTGGAGGCGTAAAAAAAAAACCTAAGCCAGAGTGATCAATGGCATTGGCTATTTCTATCTGCCACATAAGCACTGCTTACAGTAAGGAGCCAGACCAACCTTGGCAGATTCAGCACAGGAGCACACCACAGTCGTGAAGTCTTCTGTGCCATTCTCTTTCCCTGATTTTGTTATCTATGCAAAATTTGATTGCAATACAGACGTGTTGCGCCCAACAGTGTTATTCTGGTGAGGCAGTAGACAAAACCCTACCTCCTGTTACTGGAATTTCAAAATGTGACAAAATTACCACACTATTCTCCCTTTTCTTTGAGCTTGGAGTAGGTGGCACAGGTAAAAACTGCTACATGATCCATAAAATCCTACTTTGTTAAAGTAGGTTGCAATTTTTCTATTGGCAACATAATGAAACATTATCTAAATGATTGTATGCCACTGTGGTTTTTCAAATAACTTGTTTGTTACAGAAGATTAGAACTTTAAAGTGCAGTTTCAGCTGAAATTTCACTTTTCTATTTATTTCAGTGAAGTCTGCTTTGTTTTCTTTCTCCTGTTTGTTTTTTTGGTTTTGGGCACCACTACTTATGGAATGAGATTTTTACTCTTTAGCATTAGGTATATAATTTCATGGTAAAGGTTTCAAAATAGAGGGAGATAGATTTAGATTAGATACTAGGAAAAAAATTGTTACAATGAGGGTGGTAGAACACTGGAACAGGTTGCCCAGAGAGGTGGTGGATGCCCCATCCCTGGAAACGTTCAAGGCCAGGTTGGATAAGGCTCTGAGCAACCTGATCTAGTCAGGGATGTCCCTGCTCCTTGCAGAGGGGTTGGACTAGATTACCTTTGAAGGTCCCTTCCAAGTCAAACTATTCTATGATTCTATTCTATGATTCTAATTTAAGAGCAGAGGCTCCATGGATACAGTCAGAGGAATTTCCAGAATCTCATTAGACTAGATTCACAGTCTCCATTCATCATTTATTCTTTGTGTGTATAAACTTCTAACTCAATTACCTAAATAAGATGCTGAAGCTTAGATGGCATTAATATCTTCTTCATTTTCTGCTATAATAATGACCTTCATCTGTTCACTGCTCTTAGATCTGTTTTCTCACTTCTGTAACGTGAGTCATATTTCTCATACTGGTATATTAATAATATACGTTATCTGGAATGTGTACTGAAGAGACAGAAAATACTTTTGGTCCCCTTCATCCATCTCTCTGTTCTTAAGTTTTGGTCATCTCATTGGAAGTGTCATGTGAAACAAGTAAAGCTGTTAAAACATCTTGTATTTTTTGCCATCTCAAAACTCCGTGCCTGTGTAGAAGTAAGAGTCTGTAGGACAGTTGACCATTTATATAATAGCTAATTCAATGTTTACTGGTTATATCTAATCTACAGTGAGCTCAGGAGCATACTGACCTTTGTGAGGTGAATGACTTACCCAGTGAGCACAGGAGCCGTTTAACTAGATCAGACTAGTGATGCTTCTAATTTTGTACACAAAACATCGAATTCAGAATGTCAATTAACAGGCAATGTAAAGGGAGTGAGGGAAAGCATGATCCATCTGGGCAGATGCACCCAAATTTATGTCCTGAAGCATGAACACTGGTGGAGCCAGTGGTCCTAATCCAAAGGTTATTCAAGGCAAGGAAAGAATTCCTCTGGCTTGAAAAGACTAAGGATCTAGCATTTTGCCTTTTATGTTTTTGGTTCTGTTTCACTTGGTTTTCTTTATTTTATATTACCCTTAGCGTTAGGACCCTTCTATTCTGAATGCTTTTTCACTTTTGAAATTTGATTTTCATACATATGCCTGTTTCAAATATGCACTTTATTTCTGGTTTTGTTGTAATGTTGGCTGTTTTTTTTTTTTTTTAATTCTTTTTCTAAATATGTTGTTTTTCCCACTTCATATGAGTGGGAAGGCACTTACTTTCTTGTAAGATCCGCACACTGACTCATTGTATTAATCGGAAAGGTAGTTTGTCTTTAGATTTCTAGGTTTCTGTCTATTCTTTTTAGGTTTCTAGTTTTGTGTCTATTATTTTTCAATTAAGATTGCTCTATTAAGTCTATAATAATATCATTATTTTCCTAATCCTGGAATTGGCAGACTTGCTTTGGATTTTCTATGCCAGACTTTAATATTTTCAATAATGTGACCCTCAATAAAGAGGCAGCTGGATAAAGTAATAAAACAAGCTCTGAAAAACATGGATGCTTTAATTTGCTGTCTTGGTATCCATGTCTAAACCAGTAACTCTCAAACTTATTGCACTTTAAAAATGATACTGAAAATCATTCAGACAGCATGTCTGCAGGGTACTCTTTGATTTCTGTTTATGCATAGTAGGATACGGAGGCTGGAGCAGAGGATTTGGGAAGTTTGGCTTTGGAGTGGTTAGGGCTGGAATCTCTCAGCCTGCTGTTAATGGACTCAAGTGGGTGGTATTTGATCTGCCAGTGTCTGTGAGCTAAAGGAGTGATCTATTTGCAACGGAAAATACACACTGACATTTCCTGGCATGCAGGTGTGCTCTGCTGAAAAACCCCTACCATGAGAAAAGGGAATTCTGCAAATCCATCTCTAATGCAAATCTTTAGAGGTGTGCACAGCTCAAGTGGCCTGGTACTGCTGCTCTGCTTTAAAATAGATTGCCAAACAGGGCGTAATTTTGAAGAGGCAACAGAGTGGCCTGTTTAAATGGACATTTCTTTTCAGTGTCCCTTGGCCGCATGCAGAATTCTTTCTCCCTATTACAGCTTACTGCTGTAAGCAATACCATACTTTTCTGTATATTTTTTCAGAACTAAATCTAAACTATTTTGACAAATGTAGTAAGATTTACTGACTTGAGGAAGATATTTTTTTCCTAAATTAAAGCTGGTTGATATAGTTTTTAATAGAATACACTGAAAACTTAGGCATTCATCAGTTGCGCTCTTCTTTTCTAGATAAATGGGATCTAGTATGGACTGACAGAAGAAACACATTATGGAAGAGCTTTGTCTTGCAATGTTGACACCATATTGCAATGCTAGATACACTTGTAATAAGTTACTGTTCACTGCATCCATTATACTACTGCTACCCAGCTATATCTGATAATATTTATTGTCTTAGCAAACAATTGGGTTTTTTTTTAATCCAGATTGTTAGGTAATGTGCTCACTGTCTTGCTAACATTACAAGCCATTCCTTATAATTTTTTCAGCTCTTTTCCAGTAGTCCACTTTCACCCTTTAGTAAATTAGACTTGCTTAGGTTTTCCTTGAATATTTTCCCCCATCCTGTCAGGTTTGCCCTCAGGAAACTTTACAATGTAGAGCTTAAGGTGTCTTATTTAAATTTAACAATTTTGGTATTTCTGGCTTTGGTTGATTCTTTTGACATATGTGGTCATCTGACTCTGTTACAAATTGATTGTGCATTATTTTACTGCACTTGGGAAATCTTTTCAGAGATGGAAATATAAAAAAGTTACATGGATCAACTATAGTTTTCGTGATTCTTATGAAATAGAATAGAAACCACATTAGATGGCAGCATCAATTGGCAATTCATTTTTCCTTTATTCTTGTTCCAAGATTATGCAAAAATATCACTTATTGTATATTTTGTGTAATGAATACAGCATGATACTATCTTTGTGTGTAAAAAATTGTGATAGCATTTCGTCTTTTGCATGTTGTATTTTTTCACTCTCAGGAATTATGCTAAACACATGGATAGCTGGGGTCAACCAGGGAGAAGAAAGCTCAAATATTCTACTTGGCCTCAAACCATACCAGCTGTGCTCCTTTTTTCTCATTAGGCTCAGGCTTTTGGCTTGCTCAAGCTCTTCCCTTAGCTTCTGCGTGCCTGCAGTGCTGCAGCTGGTCAGAGTCCTGTCACTAATTCCCAGGATTCGGTTTCTTTTGGCTTTTACTCACATGTGTAACATCACAAGGTGCGTAGGGAAGGCGGGCTGAAATCCCCAGGCAGTCTAGGAGCCCAAGGGAAAATAAAGTCCTGGGCAGATAAGAAGAAGCCTTTCTAGGGCTATGTGCATGCCGCTAACCTAACTGGGGCCCAGCTCTGTTCCTTGGCTTTGGGTCAACTTTTCAGCAGCATAGACCATTGTGAAAGCGGTCTTTCTTTACCCTTGAAGATTAATCAGTGAAACTCCTTTGTACAGTCAAATGTCAAGGTACTTGATAGCTTTTAGTTGGAACTTGCTTTGACAGGCTTTGTTTTGTAGAGCAATGAATTTTAGCTGGCTGAACAACAGAGGAGCTCATGAGGATGTGTCCTGAGCTAGGATATTCCTTGCTTACCTTTAATTAGCAGCTTTCTCCTGACTGGGAAGGTTTTCTGGCCTTTTTTCCTTTCTTTGTGATAAGGAATTAGAGGAATTAGTAATGGTTCCTCCTAAAGGAGTGGGGAGCACTCAATGATACGTGAGAGCAGACTTATTTTGTTCTTGTCTGTCAGATGGGTTTTTCGGCTTGCGTTCTCCTTCCAGATGCACAGTGGTAATTGGAACGGGCAGCTCAGCGACTGCCATGGCAGAACTGGCAGTTAAAGTGCCTTCTACTTCAGGTTTAGCTAATAGACAGAAAGCAAACACACAGACTGAAAACCTGTATGGTGAGAATAAAAGTCTCTGAGATAGTTTTTCCTGATTCAAGAAAAGGTTTTGTTTGAAAATTCTGCAGCAGAGACTGGTTTGTGTCAGATAGCATCTCCCTGCTGTACATGAGTAGTGTTGTGTCAGGAAGCAAAGCAATGTGGAGAGGCGTGGGACGAAGATTTTGCTCCGAGGCATAGTTTTTTCCAGTCTGACCAGTTTGCTCTACAGCTTTGCTTCTCTCTCCTTTCCCTACTCGAGTCTGAGTTCACAGTCAAAACTGATCCTGCTTCTGAAGGAGCTTTCCCATGTGCAGTTATAAACAGCATGAAAAAGTAGCAGTAACTCCTGAGGTTTTTTTGTGATGCCGCCATGTGTTTAGACATACCAACAGATCTTAAAGAAGTGAGAATGGAGGTACCATGTTCAAGAAGCATTTAAAACCAGGCCACACAGTCAGAGCTTATTCAAGAAGTAATCTGTACTAAAAATGAAAACAAATTAGAGTACATGGATATTTTCAGGAATAACATTTTGGCACGCCAACTTTTCTGAACACTTTCAAGGTCATATCTTTGCCATTCTTTCTTAGGTGGGAGTCCCATTGAAATCAGTGAGAATTGTGGCTGAATAAAGCTTTGACCCATGTTTTTCCCTAATATGATACCTTTTTCTTGAATGACCTCCTGGCAACCTTGTTCATAAGTCATTTATCATGTTTATTCTCCGAGTAAAAAGTGCCTTCCATCTGTTCTTAATCTGCATTCCCTTTAACTTCTATTTTTGCCTCCTTTTTTCTGTCATCTGTGTTGCATTGAAAATAGAGTTTCTGGCCAGCTTTATTTATCCCCATGTAAGAGGTTGTAATTATGAAATAAATCTCTTGACAGTCTTTTCTTTAAGCCTAGACAACCACAGTCATCAGGCAAAAATAAATGATAGGGGCAACAGCTTCAAATAAATTATTTAAGTTTTAACTTAGATGCCACTCTCCAGACTGCCTTGGCTAATGCTTTCTTTTTTGCTCCTTGAGCTCTTCCAGCACTCAGCTTTACAGGCTGGTTTTGCTTTTTAATTCTTTATCTGGTATTTTCCAATCTGGTCTCTCCCATCAGCTGTTGATTTTAGGGAAAGCATATGTGCATGGTGTCTATGCTTTTTCCTGATGTGTATCAGTACATACAGGATTCTCCAATAAAGTCTGCAGTAGTTTTAGTGAAAAAAAATGGAGCACTTCTTGGAGAAAAAGTAGGAGATAAATTACTACAGTGTCTCTTTCTGACATTTAATTTTTTAATTTTTTTTTTTTTTTTTGCTATTAATGATGATTTCTCAGAATGCTGCTAGCTTTTAGATAGAAAAACTCAGCTTCTTCTAAAGCACTGTTGCCACGTGTTCGTCTCTTGTGGAAATGAACATATTCCCATTCCCTCTAGACCATTTGAAGACACTGTTCGGCTTTCTTTTCCTGATTGGAAGGGTGGAGAAGAAGAAAGTAGGCTCCTTCTCTGAATCTTTTGATCAGCAGGATGAAATCTAAGATAGAGGCTAGCCCTCTTTTTTTTCTGTCCATGGGTAAAATATATTACTTTTTCTGAAAGTTTGAGTAACTGGAAACTAGGCAGAGTACAGATGGAGCTCAGATGACAGCCTTGTGAATCCATGCAGGGGGTTATGCAGAGAGTTTTTAGAACAAGCTCCTGAGAGCTTAGATACCCTCACTGCTCCTGAAGGCACTTTGTGCCACTTACTATAAATCAGAACTGTGGATTTGAATCCAGGTAGAGTTTAGACTTAAGCAGTTCACTTTCCCTTTGGAAATTATGTTAGATATGATAAAGAGGTTCATGAAGCAAGTTATTAGTAAGCCTCCTTTATTTTTCTCATTTTTCTCATATTACAATCACAGATTGACACATATCATGTGAGAACTAGGCTAGGTTCATCAATGAATCATGCTAATTTTTATTAAGCCAAATTATGAGGTTCTCATTAATTTTAACTGACTCTTACTGTCCTCATTGAGGTCAGCAGGAATAAAGGTTAGCTAAAAATTCAGTCCACCACATCATCTCACAAACAGTACTTTTTCCTTGCTCGGCCTGGAAGCTTTTGTTAGAATGCAGAAAACGTATGATATTTTAGATGTACTATGCAATAAAGATTTCTGTTTATTCTATATTCTAGAATAAATAGAAATTATCAAGAGTTCCACTTAACCAGAGCGAAGAAACATAGGCAACTGGCCTAAATATATCTGTGTTTCGGGACAAATATTAAAAGTTTGGAAAAAATATCAACAATAAAGTTGCTAGTTATAAGTGAGAAGGCTGATATAATAAGGCACATTAGAAACTTAGTGGAAGAAAAACAACCAATGCAACAGGGTAATATTATTGGCAAATTACATGGGAAGGACTGGTAGATTTTTTTTTGCCTTGAAGAAAATGTGGAGTCAAATCTCATAGGTTACCTGTGTCCCAAAAGCAGAGAGTCCATACAGATCAAAATTACAATATTAAATAGGGAAAGTAGAACTGTAGCTCTACAAGACTGTAGTACAGTGTTATGACTGTAGTACCAACTGGCCTATCTAAATGGTGGCATTGCCTGTGACAACCTAAACAAGATCAAACAGGGTATGAAGGCAGGAAACCCAATAAGAGTGGGAGACATCACTTACCAAAATGAGACTGGATAAAAGGGGTGAGGGGATGATTCTGAGTAAAATTTTAGGTTTTATATACAGAGGCTATTTGTTTATCTTGAAAAAATAAATTAATTCTAAATAACTGTAGGACCTGATCTTAGACAGGGACAGAAAGACCTTGTTCAAAATACAGCTAGAAGCTCTGTACGACAGCAACTAACATTCTTAAATGCAGTATTCTAGAAATAGTGAAAAAAAAGGGGGAAGAAATCTCCCATGGCAATGTTTAACTTCAAAGAGGAAACAACATAAAAATGTGAAAACTGTTTGAAAAGAAAGAGAGCCAAAAATTAAAATGTTTATAGGGGTCGTGAAGATTGTTTAAATATGGGAGCTTAATGCAAGCCAACTTCCAGAAAAAGGCTTTAAAAGACTAAAAAAAGGTTTGCATAGTTGAACAGCAGGATAAAGGAGTAAGAGGATGTCTCTTATTAAAAGGACTTCTTTTATTAGATGTAAGTGGGCTTTCTTCAAGTTGAAGTTGTGTCTAAATGAGGAAAGTAAAGCATAAACGAGTTAAATATATAAACAAAATAAGGCAGGCCAAAAGGGATTTTGAAGAACAACTTGGCAAAACCTAGCAGTAAAGCCATTTCCAAGCTGTCTTTAAGTAGGTAATATCCTGACAGCAACTCTACAGGATTTCTAAATGATCAAAGGAAGAAAGGTATTTAGGGGCATACCCATCCTGGCATATTTCTCTATCAAGAACATATCAGAAGATTTGTCACCAATAAAAACATTATTAGAAGTCATTTCAGAAGCAACTGGCAACAATAAACAGTAAAAAATTACCAAGACCAGATGGTACGCATGCAACTTAAAAGAACTAAACTGTAAAGCCAGTAACAATGGTGTAATGCTTAAAAGTTTCCTGGTCTGAAAACATGGAGATGATAAATATGACACCTCATCTGAGAAAATTAGTAGGAGCTGTAATATTTTCTAGGTCCCCTTCTAAATAATTAGATTTATGGATAAGTATGATAAGAAGGGGAAGAATTGGTATAAGTTTCATAGAGAAACCTAGAATCTCTAAAATTGCTTTGAAAAAGTAACCAAACGCATGAGTAAGGGAGATCCATTCGATAGAAGCTAGTTGTCTTCCAAAGCTCATTTGAGCATGTCCTTCATCAAAGGCTCTTGAAACTGAAATATCATAGGTTAAGCAATACGGGCCTCTCAGTAATAACTAGTTAAAAAATAACATGCAAATAGTAAGAATGTATTCTTCATTTTTGCAATGGAGGGAATGCATCACTAGAGATCCAACAAATCTCTAAGTGCCTGTGATGTTTGACTTACAAATGCTTTGAAAGATACAGGGAGGGGAGGAGATGCCAGAGGTGACAAAGTTGACTGATAGTACTTAAATTATTCAGGATAGGAGAACTGAAAGATTGCTGTAGGGGTTTGCAGCAGTGTCTCCTAATACTAATTAATCATTGATAAATGTAAAATAATACACATGAGGGGGTCTTAAATTATGTATGTAAACATGACTTGGGATTACAGTTGCTATTTCTAAAAAAAAGGCAAAGAAACCCCTCACTGTATTCAGCAGAAGACAAAAAAAGCAAGCAATGTTTGAAAAAAAAAAATTTGAATGGAGAACAAAACAGCAAACATCACTGTTCCACTACACAAACCTGTTGTACACCCAGATCTTGAATTCTGTTTGCACTTTTGGCCTCTTCTCAAGAAATAGATCTCTTGTAGGATAATCAAAGAGTTTGCTGGAATAGCTTCCATAAAGCTTGCAACTCTCTAAATTTGGGCTCTTCAGCCTGGGAATGACATGGTGGAGGGAAGGATCTGTAACAGCATGTGTGACACAGAGAAAGTAAATGAGGAGTGACATTCCATGTTTATAAAATTGTTCACCGAATGCAGGGTGCACCTGCCATTCATTTCAAAGCAAGCAAATGGATGGCTACTTTGCTGGTGTTTCATGGCCTCAACTACCTCAGTTTGTAGGGCGGTGTGTGGGGCTGATGACTGCTTTGTGCGTGACCGGAGCCTGCACAGCAGAGTCTTCATTGGCTGTCCAGACAAACCTCATTTTTCTTGTTATTTGTGGGTTCTTTTCAGAGTTGAGGACTGCCTACATCTTCATTTTGTATCATTCTTGTTCTTTTATAGCTCCTCTTTTGCTTACTGCTGATTGCTTTCTGGATTAATGCTGGGTTTCTTCCATTCCTCCTCACCCCTATACATGACCTCTGAAGTAAATGGTCCTGGGAAAAGACTTACCACGCTGTCTAGCTGTTTTGTTTTTTTTTTTTAAAGCAGATTATAACTGGCCTTGAGGGAGAAGACTTGGTTTTACTAATTGTTTGATTTTAAGCATTTTACTACCAAACTGGCTTATTTTGGTTTTAAGGATTTCTTTATTCCTATTTTTAAAATAGTGCAATGTGTTTGGAATACACATTGTAAACATGTAATTCTTTGGTGCTTGCATCATTCTGTTTCTGGTGTGATTTCAGTGGAATTATGTCTGCAAAATTTTGAGAGTACATGGCTACATCCTATCTCTGAGAGCGTTTTAGGAAGTTTCTGTCAATTTAATCTAGAATCTCTGGGTTATTAAAAATCAAATTGATTTTGCCAATCCTCTTACTCTTTTTTCTTTGTATTTGTTGCACTCAATTCTGATTTTCAGGAAATCAGTGCAAAATTACATGTATTTCAATGCAAAAATGATAAGATCTTTAACTTTGTTCTCCCTCCCCCTGCCTTTTCCACTCTCTTGGAGCAACATAGCAACACTAAAGTCAGTTTCTGTACTTCAGACACAAGACTAGTCCCCTTGATTTTAATGAGGGTATATCTCTTCAATAATTACTGGTCTCAAGTCCTGAAAATGACTAGGCATATAAATGAAATTGTAAGTCTTGAGGGAACAGTTGAAGAGAGGTTGTAGAGAAGACGAGCCAGTGTGTTGAAGGTTTTTTGCAGCAGTAGTCAATCTGCGTAGATCTGTACTGCTGCTTGCATGAAAAGCCTGTGTTCTGGTACGATTCCAACATTATAAAACCAGAAGACACCATTTTTATAATTTACTACATGCTATATGGTATTGACCATCAGGATTCCTTGGTTTCAGTTTGAAATAGGTATCAGTTTTTTTAGGAAAACAGACTAATTTTGATTTTAAATTGTTGCACTAGGAAACACACCAAACCCATAGTGATAAATTGTTAACTGTTTTAGGCAGTTTTTATCCCACTTAATATCAAATCAAATGCCTCTGACACATGCCATACACAAAATACTAATGGTGTTATCTGAGAGTTATTAACATGTTTTGGACTCACCTATTGTCGGGAGTGTGGCAAAGAGAGAGCCTCCATTTTGTGTCCAATGAGGCAGAGCAGTGAAAGGTGACAGAAGGCAGAAAATTCTGGTGTGACCACTTTTGTCAGCCCTAATAGGAGTGTGGGGACAAACACTGAAACATTTTTTTTGACTATCAACAGAGACTTGCCTGGGACCCTGAGTGAGGCCCACTGAAGAAAGACACTCTACCACTATCATCTCTTGTTTATTATTATTTTTTTAAATTTAGCTTCTTATGTACCACTGTTAATTCTGGAATAACTTGAATGGACAACATGGAGCTAGAGTTTAGGTGAAGGCCAGGCCCTGCTTTGCTGCCACAGGGTTTTGGTAAGGTGAGATAACAGGAAACAGCTCAAGTGAGAAATTGTCTTTGGAAATCTTTGCTAACGGATTTTTGGATACTGAGATACCACAAGAGAGGAGCAAAGTGAACATCAAGGTAAAACTGGAAATAGATCACATAATATAATAATATTTTCTCGTATAGTTATACTCTTCTGATAGTAATTTCATATGGTACTGAAAAGAACTTTGCAACAGACAAAATGTGGATGTTGAGATCTCACTATGGCAGACTATGTCACAGCCTAATTAGTTCTTTTTTTTTTTTTTTCCTTTAATTTCTTTGTATAGGTGGAAAATGTTCGGTTACTTGATCGTTTGTCTTCAAGAAAAGCTGCACTGGGCACCTTGTATTTAACAGCTACTCATGTCATATTTGTGGAGAATGGTTCTGAAACTCGTAAAGAAACCTGGGTATGAATTTTTGTTTTTTCAGTTAGCTGTAAGTGTGTGGCACTTTATTGATGGTAATTTGAAAACAGTTTACAAAGCAGTTTAAATATAGTAAATTAGTTCATATGGATGCTTTTATAACTTCAGAGCATGTGAAATTCCAGCCTGGTAATTTTTGAAAATTTTCAATGGATTCTGGATATTGCAACACAGTGAGAGGAGTAGAAGGACCTTCACTATATGAATACCAAATGTGATTGTCTGAGGAACAGCTCCTGTAAACTACAACGTTGCTCCTATCATCTAGGAAGAACTGAGGAGAAATGCTTTAAATGTGAATTACTACCTTAGCTCAGTCAGGTCTTGCCTCTTTCCCTAATTGCTTATGCTGGATTGGTGATTTTGTTCTTTTTTTTTTTTTTTTTTTTTTTATAATGTAGTATTTTGAGTTATCTGTTTTGATGGAACAATAACATATGTTGCATATATATAGATAGGTACAGATATAGCTCTGGTGTCACACCATGTGAGAGTCTTCTATGTAGCTTAATTATGAATCGTTTTCCCAATTTTGTACTAATTATTAACTCTGTCCTCTTTTGGTCCCACTATTCCCCTCCTGATTCTTAACACAATATTTCAGCTCATCTGGTGCAGTATTTAAAATTATATCAGGACTACCGTTCTGCCAATGAGGAGGCCTGACATTTTAGCCTTATCTAACTGATGCTGGTTCATCTTTTCACTATACAGATAGATGAAAGGAGCTCCCTTTCTGACAACTGTTAGCTTACACTAAAGCAAACAAACAAAAAGCTTTGGATAGCATGACCAGGCTAATGTTTGAGCAGCTGAAACGCTCCAGAAGCACTTCTTTGTCTGTAGGTGATGTGTCAGGCACTGCTTGAGCCTGAAGCTGGAGATAGGAACAAAACTACAAGAGAAAGGATGTAGGGGTTTTCTGAAATGGTAGCAGAAGCTACTGTGCCTGCCCTGGCACATCATTATAAATAATTCTTTTTCTTCCTAAAGATTTGGATCACTTGACATAACCGTTTTCAATTCTCTTGAAGGTTCTTCACAGCCAAATTTCCTCTATTGAGAAGCAGGCCACCACTGCCACTGGTTGCCCATTGCTGATCCGCTGCAAGAACTTTCAGGTCATCCAACTGGTCATCCCTCAGGAACGAGACTGCCATGATGTTTACATATCTCTGATACGTCTGGCACGACCAGGTATGGGAAAGAAACTGGCACAAAAGTCAATCCTCAACCTGAAGAGGGAGAATATAATGGAAGAAATGTAGCTGTGCTTCTTTGTCCTTTGCAGGTTGAGAAAAAGACATCTTTAGAGATGTGTTCTGAGAGAAAAAGTCTGTGAGCAGACAGGCATGTTAAAATAATCACTTATGGACAATGAAGAAAGCACTTTATAACAAGTAGTTCATTCCATAAAGTGTGACATGAACTTTTGTTTAAAATAATACTCTAGGGTATCATGGGCCATAAAATATATTATAATGTTATTTATTGTGCAACTGTTTCTTACTGGATGTCTTGTGTAAGTGTGAATTTACAAAAATTTACAGACAAGTCTCTAAGCCAAGGGAATTTTCACATTTCTGCTGTGACAAAAAAAAACCTTATGATACAGTTAGTGGTCATGTAAGGTTTGAATTTTCCTTTTATGTGCTGTGCATAAGTTTCTTAAAATTGGTGACAGGTTTTGCACAAAGTGATTGATTTATTCCACTGGACTGCCCTTGTTTTGGCCTATTATTATCTATATTTTGAATGTGCCCTTTTTGAATTTCTGAATTCAGATCAAGACCCCTTTGAAACCTTTCATCTTTTCAATGAAAATCCAAATGTTGCACCAAAGTCCAACATCTAATCCTGTGCATTATAGCTGCTCTCTGAAGAACCAGATGACAAGGCTCCTGGATTGTTTATTTTAAATGATAACTGTAGAAATACAACACCAATCTCTATCCTTTACTATTATTTTAACAGTATGCAAACAAAATGTTTACCACAGTCTGTACAAAACTGACAACATTGGCTTTAATTTTTATATTGCTAGGAGAATATCAATTCTATCTACTCTGTAGAGGGGGAAAAATTGCATAGTCAGCCAGCACAGCTACTGAACTTTATACCTTCTATAATTGGGGTAGCAGTAGTAGTAATATACAACTGCAGCAGATGTAACTTGATATGGTAGGTAATGCAAGATGAGAGTAATCAGAGAAATTTAAAACTATGAGAAAAATTTAGTCAGTGGTTCTGCTAATGTAAATCTGGGTTAATTCCGTGGATCTCAGCTGCAAGTATGTGTTCATGGGTGCTGGAAGGAATGTGGTTCTGTAACGCTCTTTCCCTCAGCCCAGAGGAGGTGTGTGTATTGCTGTGCACCAGAACAGGACACTTTGATATGGGCATACCAAATGACAAAGGGAAGAAGAGCTGTGGACCCTGAATACAAATTCAGCATCAGACTGCATTAGAATTAGCTGTCTGCATAGTTCAGCTGCACAGTAGTTTTCCTTCTCCAGCAAACTATCCCATCTTCATGTGAGAAAGGATAAAATCTTGCTTACTTAAAATCAGAAATCTCCCATGGTCAGTTGAGCCAAATGTACCCTGACAGTGCTCTGCCATGTCGTTTTGTCTGGGCACAAAGCTGTATTGTCTTTAGGTAATACAGTTATTCAGCATTAGAAGGTACACTTTACTCCATGACGAGAAAATTTGACTCATTCAGGCTCCATTTTCCATTCTCTGTCTGTTCTTTCCATTCATTCCACCATAGGGGAACCTGAGTGAAGCCCTCTATGAAATCAGAGAGGACTCAGCTGGTGATTTACTTTACTTCAATTCTAACGCTAAAAAGCTATTGGTCAGAAAGTTTTAAGGAACTCAGAGCAACAGGATGGAACATACCCTTGTGACATGACAATATCTTAAGTATCAATGAGAATGTTAATTTCAGGCGATATGCTGAACAGTTATTCGTATCAGTGTCTGTTGGCATTTAATGGCAATGGTGTCTGGCTGCCGTTGGTCACAGGATTAAGACACTCATTAGCATAAATACAGATATATTCCTAAAAAAAAGTTAAAAACTCCAGCACCAGTGAAGTTTCTTATATGGTCCTTGACTGAGGGTGACAGGTGGCATAGCTACTGAAGTGATTTCATGGTCACAATAAAATGATTGATGTAACATATGCTATTTTTAAGCTATTACAACATCTGTATCATGAATGCCTTTGCTGATAATTAGAGGACAGAATTTTGCAGTCCACAAAATAAAGATTTCATTGAATGTATTGGAACTTCCCTATTTAGGGACTTCTGAATTAGTTCATTTTTGGAAGATTGCTGTGTATCCCATTGTTCAGATCTTTTGTCTTTTCCACAGGACAGATGTTACGTTAGTAAAGGGACTCCTAAGCTAACTCTGGCCAGCAAATTCCTATGCAAATTCCTATGTTCCTATGAACAAGTGCTTATTCTGGCACTGACTGCAGTTTTTCTTTGGATGAAAGCATATTATTACTGATGTTTTGTCTTTGTACTGAGGGAGGCTTTTACAGTTCAGTAGAGAAGAGGTCTAGCAGAACCCATATAGTAAATATACTAAAATGTAGTATATTTTAAATAGCAGTACTAATAAGGCACATATATTGCAACATATACACATAGCAAAAGAGCACAGTACTTTCAAAGTATACTTGATAATTGTTATAAACCAGGATATATGCTTTTGTATAGCAAAGCTTACTATTTTAAAAGAAACTACATAAAAGACAACACCAAGTTCTGTTTTGGAAGTGTGACTTCAGGATGAGAAATCTGGTTTACTGTTTCCATTTGTTTGCTTATTTTTCTTTCAGTGAAATACGAAGAGCTGTATTGTTTCTCATTCAATCCAAAATTAGATAAAGAAGAACGAGAACAAGGATGGAAGCTTGTGGACCTCAATGAAGAATATAATCGGATGGGTATTCCGAACAACTATTGGCAGATTAGTGATGTGAACAGAGACTACGGAGTGAGTTGTCACAGTTGGTTTTTTTTTGTTACAGAGACTGTCTGTAAAGTAAATCAGCAGTCTGACTGTGAACTACCATAGTGCTTAGATGCAGGATTGTTGTACTCAGTGTACTACACACATGTAGTAAGGTGCAGTTCTTCCACTATTTCTCATAAAAAAAAAAGAATATAGAAGTGGCAGAAAGGTTGTGTCTTCATTTAACACATGTAGAAGTGAAGCACAGAAAACGTGTCCATGGTGTAAATCATACCTAATGTTATGTGTCTGAATGGGCATTTTACTGACACATAGGGTTATATAAAATTACTACACAGTCATTTTAAGAAAAAAAAATTACTTGAAATAGTGAATTTGGCAATATTTTTTCCTCACTGGCTATCCTCACAATCCTTTTGAAGCCTCTGTGTTTTTCACAGTCATCTAACAGGTCATATATCTTCCTATCTGCCTGCTGTCCTGCCTAGTTCAGTCTTGTACGATTGAAGTCCCTAGAATGTTAATTAATTGTGAGTACTAATAACCAAAGTATTTTTGAAGGAAGTTTGTCCATGCACTCCATTGGTTCTTTTGCTGGAGCATATCCACGTTAGGCAAGGCCTTTGAAATTCCCAGAGAAGCCTGAATGTGCTGTCAGAGTTTGTTTTCTTTTTGTTGAAACAAGTGGAAAAAAAATGTTTGACCTCTTTTAAGATAAAGTGTAGGAAAAATGGCATCATGAACAAACCCCAGTTCACTGCAGCACTGCTATAGGCAGTATCAGGAAAAGGAAGTTAGACCAGGACCCCATTTGTGGTCCCACTTGTCTCCAGAGGAACTTCTAGGCTTTTTTTTCAGGCTCATTGAGTTCCTTTCAGAAGTGGTAGGCATTGTCAGGGCTCCTTGCTTCTTGATACCCTTATTTCGTATGGATCAATTTCTTTTCTCTGAGTCCCTATTTTTGTAATTATTTTTTTTTTTATTATCAGATTTGCTGAAAAATTTAGCTCTATAGTCCCATCCAATTATAACAGAGGGGTATTTGAGACCTTCACTTACTCCTATCCTTACTTGTGAATTCTGCTACAGAGGAAACTGCAGTTCTAAAGACAACCTTCCAGTACATAATGATGAATCTTTTCTTGTATAAGTATACTTTATACCTGTTTGTTCTCAATGAGGCATGAATTAACATTTGGAAATGCAGCCCCTCAACCCTTCTGCTTCAGTTTTGGCATCTGTAAGTTAGAATGAATACTTTCTAGCTTCAAAAGACTGCTTTGAGAAATGTTGGTGATGTGTGTACAATAATGATGGAATATTCCCTGAGATAGAGTTCCTTGGTATTTCGTTTTTGCTGTGGAGGTGGCTAATGTTACTTGTATTTTGTAGACCAAATAAGCAGGGTTTCCTTTCACAGGTCTGTGACTCGTATCCTACGGAAGTGTATGTGCCAAAGTCTGCGACTGCACACATCATAGTGGGGAGCTCCAAATTTCGGAGCCGAAGGCGTTTCCCAGCTCTTTCCTACTACTGCAAAGATAACAATGTAAGTGTGAATTTATAGCTTTGAAGTGTTTGAGTATTTTGGCTTTGCTTTCATAATTCTTCCAGTAAGCTTCATAAGAAGAAATCAGTGATTATTTTATATTAAAAAAAAAAGATGGTTAGTGTAGTCTAGTTAGCGTGGTTTGTGCATATGGGCACACACTGGAATTATGGTTAGATCATTAATGGGCATTTAATGCAGTCATTTAAACCCAGCTTCATCATTCAGCCAACACAAAAAAATGCGATCCCTGTAGCACAAGCAAGTGGAGTAGTATAAGAGGTCTGAAACATGGGTGGCAGAAGAGTGAAGGCTGGTGTCAGGCATCTTAGCAGGTGATTGGGAGGAGAACAGAGCAGTTTAGGATCTGGTAGTCACAGCCTGAGAGCAAGTCAAGGAGAAGGAAAAACTATACTTGCAACAGTTACAGAATCAGGAGTAGCCTGAAAGAGTTACCAAGTTTTGGCTGAGCAATGTATCGTAGCTTGGTTGAAGAGATTCTCCTTGTCTGTAAAAGCCAGGAGTGCCTGGCTTCTCCTCTCCATGACAGATATTATCAGAGCTGAGAAAGGAATTGCCTCACTTGTCTGTAACTATTTAGAAAAAAAAATCCGTACCTAGCCTATTTGCATTTCTGTTTCTGGCAGCTGAGATAAAGAAGACCCTTGGACTGAAGGATCCCATGGACTGGGTGTTTTTACATTTGTGTCCCAGCCCCCTAGGGACTGGCTTAGCTCAGCTGTCATTACCAATTAGGAGGATGGTGTCCCCTCTGTACTGACAAAGGATCTACGTGTCTAATACCTCCTCCTGTTTCAGTGCCAGGTGGTAACTGCATGGAGAGGTCTTCCCTGAGGGGAGCTGGCCAGGACTTCCCGAGAGACAGAGCTAATGTGGGATTACAGGGCGTCTGTAGAGTTTGCAATGCAGGATGGGAGATATTTCCATAGGATGTCACAAGCAGGAATCATAAGCTACAGTCTCCATGGAAATCTTATATTTACAGTGGCCCCTATCATAGGTTTAGAGCTTCAGAAGGAAGGAATGATACATTATTTTGACTCCTTCTTTACTCCTTATTTCTGCTTCCATAAAGATCTATAAATTTGACAACAAAACAGGAGGATAGAAAGATTTAAACAGTAAATACAGTCTGCATAAATTGCATATTATCTTTCACATTTCATTAGGGACAAAATTTTAAAAAAGTTAATCACTTTGCATAATTAACTAAGTCCAAATATAGATATCTAGGATTCAAAACACTTGGACATTTCCAAATCTCAGTGAAAAAAAAATATGTCCGGGATCAGCTAGATTCCAATATATGGTGATCCAGTTTGGATGAGTTGTTGTGGTTGGAGTTCAGGTTAAGGTTCAGACCACTGGGATCTGAGCCAAAACCAGAAACACAAACCGTTGCGTTTACTCGTGGGTCCTTCACAGTTCAGAGGGCTAGGAAAAGGGTTGGGAATGTTGGAGGAAATACCTTCTTGTGAGTTTGGAGGCTGGCATGAGTTGCCAGCTAATAGAGTAATGGGCAGGAATGGAGTAAGATTTGTGATGGTAGACGTTGAACAGCTATGGTAACAGCAGGTTGGGAAGAGGTCTGCTGCATGCAGGGGAGATGGGTGCCACTCATTCAGTCTTTCATACCCAGAACTTTCTCATGGCTCTTTGGTACTGACAAATTCAATGATGATGTGACACCTTACTCTGTGTATTGCATGATCTCTGTGAATATGAGAAGATCAAACTCTGGAACTATCTGCTGAGCCTGTGCAATAGCAAAACATGACCTCATCTCTTGCTCTGCTCTTAAACATAGCCCAAGAAATATTAGAGACCTAAGTGCTCATCGAAGCAATTGGCCTACATCAGCAGGAGGTGATCTCTTCATGGATGCCACGGGTAACGATTCCCACTTATGATACATAATGGTCACTAGGTCAGCTTATCTTCCTAGTTTTGCAGAACTGGCAGTGGAGCTGTTTCTTAAGCTGGGGCTAAACATGATCTTAACCCCAAGCCTAACTTGACAGACAAGCCATCCTCTCATATTGGTGCCAGCAGATACCTTAGCCTTTTGGGCCCTCAGGATCTTATAATGAAATGGGCTCCAGCCTATACTTCCCTGAATCCTAGCCTTCATCCACAACCCTAATTCTAACCTTAATCTTAAGGGCAATATCTGCCTTGTGTATGGTACACTATGGATGAGAGAGGAATGTCTTCCTTCTATTGACATGACAGGTTGTGGACATGAATGTATGTATGTGGACATGTATATATAAGTACCTTTTGCTTCATGCAAAGGGGGTATAAGCATATATTAAAGCACTGGAAGGTGCGCCAATCAGCAGGTGAGAGTCTGGATAACTAATAATCTGTTTGAAAAACTGTTAATAAAGCATGAACAGGCTCTCACACAGTTCAGGGTTTCTGTATTAAAGGTCCACATTTTACTAACTACCGATGGTTCAAAGACTTGGCTGAAAATTAGCATGTCCCTTCTCACAGGAATAAATAATCTGCAGCGCAGTCTGCATGGGTCATGACCTTCAGCAGGCAGATTCTCTTCACGCTTACATTCAGTGCTTAGGAAGTGCATCTGTTAGCCCCTTGCTCTCTACAGATCTAGCTGCCCTCTGCGTAGTGAAAATAAAAACCTCCCTGCTTACCCATTTCACATTCTGTTCCTTCTTTCCCAGTTTCATCTGGGGGTCTAATCCTGATGGATCTTGGGAGAAACTCTCTTGCCTTCTCCAGTAACACCAATTAATAACTGTACTCCAAGAGTCAGGCTGCCCGACCCAGTTGCCATGCAGTAAGTTCTTTCTCCAGAGGCAGCTAAAAATACACCACCATCAGTGGTCTAGCTGCATGTTACGCATTTTCGTTCCCGGATTTATGGTGTCTCAGGCTGCTTAGTAAAGCATGCATTGATGTAAGATGGGTGCAATCAGTGTCCTAACTGGTAAGTGTGAGTGACAGTGCAAAAGGACCCATTCTTCATGTGATCTCAGTGTTCTTGTGATTGCAATGTTGTACTCGCCAGTCCTCTAGAGACCACCTTTCAGGAGTTAGAATCACAGAATCATAGAATGGTTAGGGTTGGAAGGGACCTTTAAAGGTCATCTAGTCCAACCCCCCCTTCAAGGAGCAGGGACAGAGTTATTCTACATTCGGGAAGTACTATATTTAAAATAGCTCTAAAACTTGGATTCAAGACTAGACTTGGGCCAATGGGGTTGTATGTTTTTAATATTTCCTTGTCTTTTAAAAACGATTTTTTTTTTATTAACATGTGATTCATTTACCATTCTGCCTTTCCCATGTAACTCTACACCTATGGAAGCATCTAATGAGCTGATTTTGTATGTGGTTTTGTATGCTAAATAATTTCTGCTTAATAACTATGTTGATTTTTTTGTTTGTTTTTTTGCAGGCGTCCATATGTAGAAGCAGCCAGCCTTTATCTGGCTTTAGTGCTCGATGCCTTGAGGATGAACAGATGCTCCAGGCCATTAGAAAAGCAAATCCAGGAGGTGATTTCCTATATGTTGTTGACACTCGGCCCAAAGTAAGTAGATGAAATTTCTTGCACATAGCAAGACTGAACCTGGGCTGGATATGTTAGGGAAGGTGCACAGCCCAAATGACTGACCCCCCAGAAAGATGGGGACAAACTTTTTAGTAGGGCTGTAGCGATAGGAAAAGGGGTAATGGTTTTAAACTAAAGGAGAATAGATTTAGACTACACAGAAGGAAAAAATGTTTTACAATGAGGGTGGTGAAACACTGGAACAGGTTGCCCAGAGAGGTGGTGGATGCCCCATCCCTGGAAACATTCAAGGCCAGGTTGGATGAGGCTCTGAGCAACCTGATCTTGGTGTCCCTGCTCCTTGAGGGGGGTTGGACTAGATGACCTTTAAAGGTCCCTTCCAGTTCTACTTCTGATTTTAGTTGCACCCGTGTAACTCCACAGGTAAATCAGGATTTATCAGGAGAATTTTAACTCGGAATCTTGCTCACATTTTTGTCTCTTAAGATATTTTCTTTCTTTACACTGAGCTTTTGTGGTTTTTGTTCTTAAACAAACTTATAAGATACAGAACAGTTAATAACTTGGAATAGTAACTGTTTCCACACACAGAGGAGCTGTCAGTAACATAGTTATTGATAAGGCTAGCGAAAAGTAATTCTCTTTACAAAACTCTAATTACAGTTGTTTGTTATGTTGCAAACCTCTGCCTGCTTATACTAAAATTTTCCATGCAAGTGGGAAAATTTAATTGACCTCTGTTAAGGCTAAGAAGAGACAATTTACTGAGGTTACAAGAATTGAGAAGACCTTCTTTGGGAGTGCTGGTGGACAAGAAGCTCAACATGAGCCGGGAATGCGTCCTTGCAACCCAGAAGGCCAACTGCATGCTGGGCTGCATCAAGAGGAGCATGGCCAGCAGATCGAGGGAGGTGATTCTGCCCCTCTACTCTGCCCTGGTGAGACTCCGCCTGGAGTACTGTGCAGTTCTGGAGCCCCCAACATAAGAAGGACATGGACCAGTTGGAGAGGGTCCAGAGGAAGGCCACGAAGATGATAAGAGGGCTGGAGCACCTTTCCTACGAGGACAGGCTGAGAGAGTTGGGGCTGTTCAGCCTGGAGAAGAGGAGGCTCCGGGGAGATCTGATAGCGGTCTTCCAGTACCTCAAGGGGGCCTACAGGAAAGATGGGGAGAGGCTGTTCAGTAGGGCCTGTTGTGATAGGATGAAGGGTAATGGTTTTAAAAGAGAGGGAGGTAGATTTAGATCAGATATTAGGAAAAAATTTGTTACAATGAGGGTGGTAGGACACTGGAACAGGCTGCCCAGAGAGGTGGTGGATACCTGGAAACGTTCAAGGCCAGGCTGGAAGAGGCTCTGAGCAACCTGATCTAGTCAGGGATGTCCCTGCTCCTTGCAGGTGGGTTGGACTAGATGACCTTTGAAGGTCCCTTCCAACCCTAACCATTGTATGATTCTATGATTCTTTGAATATCTGCAGCACTTTTGTGTTTTTGAGAGAGAATCTGAAATATGGTAAATAGTGATGTCAGATGCCACATCTCTATAATTGACTAAAATCTTTGGCTAAGAGAAAAGCTTTAGAAAAAAATTATGCTGTGCAGAAAGACAGAAACTCCGTAATGATCTAGAAGAGGCTGTAAGCTAAAAAAAAAAAAACTTGCATCCAAATTTGGCAAACAGCTCAAGTCGATGAGGACTAGATAGGCTTCAGTGTCTGGAGGTTAGAGCAGGGGTTTATTTTTTCTTACAATATCAGTAGCTTCCTTATTGAAATTACCAAAGCATCTGAAGAAAACAAACTAAAGGGGCAAATCTCCACTAAATCCCTAGTAGATACAGGATCAGCTATAGCGGAGGGGAAAGGAAAAATAAGAGCAAAGGCTTGAGGGAAAAGGAACAAGGAAGCTGTTACAGCATCCTGAGATGAGGAGACAGAGCCTGAAAGGGCAAAGTGGCTAAAGCTGAGAAACATGATGAATGGAGCGGGGAAGGGCAAACCTGGCAGCACTGGAGCAGAAATGAGGAACCTCTCTGGCT
This sequence comes from Tetrax tetrax, assembly GCA_009806455.1. Taxonomy (NCBI): domain Eukaryota; kingdom Metazoa; phylum Chordata; class Aves; order Otidiformes; family Otididae; genus Tetrax; species Tetrax tetrax. Next base: position 51,552 of record WHYT01014815.1, on the reverse strand, counting down.
GGCCATTGGCTGAAGACCTGAGTGGTGGTGGGAAAGTGCTGGGCGCTCAGCTACAGCTGTAGTGGGAGGCATTAGGCAGAAAATCAGGGCCTTGGGATGTCTTGTAGGACTTCGTAATTTGGTGACTACTTTGACTTGCAGTTCCCTCTTTTTTATTGGGAAGATGAGGATGGTACCACCTTACTTGTGGTCCTGAAGAAAATGAATCATGATGAGCACTAGGAAAGGATTGGTATGACTGTGTTCTGAGCAGGCTATGTACAGGAAGTACAGACCTGGCTGCCTAAGTAATGCTTGCTTGACAGTTTTCTGAATGTGATAATATTTACAGCTTAGCATTTCCTGGCTGATGGTATTGGTACTCTTCCCTTATTAAGGATGTTGCTCATTGATGGGATTTATTACTAAATGCTTTCTGACTCTGACTTGGCTATTAATGATGTTTGGCAAGGTAGTAACAGGAAGATCTCATCCTGTAAATTTTTTCTGGTAAATGACTTTGGTGAGACACCTCCTGTTTGTAGTGAAAAAAAGCCTGTACTGTGGAGAGTGAAAATGGCTCACTCAGTCATGAGGGACAGCGTATATCCAGCAACACTGGCTTTTTCAGAATCCCCCTCAGCAGATGTTTATTTTCATTTAATTTATTTGGGAAAAAAAAAAGAAGTTTTCATGTAAAGAAATTTGTATGCAGAGATTTCTACTTTTCTCTCTCTGTACTGCAAGGACTGATTTTCTAAAACTCCTGTGATCCCAGGTGCTAAATACAGCCGTGTTACAGCTGTTACAGTTAATTTTGCAGCTCCTAATACATGCATAAACCTAGAGCATGTAGGAAGTGACAGATACCAGTGCAAGCTGTTCCTGGCATTCCTCAGGGCATCTTTAACGAATGTAAAGGTAAGTTATCAAATCTGGTGCAAAGTTTCCCATTGCTCTAGGAAGCTAAAAAACTACCTGCCTTTTCTCTCATCAGAACCGGTTCCTTGCAAAGATGATGGATGTTGATGGGCCCTTCAGTTCAGCATTCCCAAGTGCTCTTCATGTGCTGTCCTTCATTGCACTCGATAATCTTCAAAACAAAAGCTTTGGCAGTGGAAAAAGGCTTTGTTTCTGCTTCATTTAAGTATACCAAGATGACCATATGCAGAGCTTTACTTGGGCTACTGTCTTGCTTAATTTTCTCCTTCCTCTATGTGTTTACAGAAGAAGCTAATATAAATTTACTGCTTATGAGTAAAACAAATTAGTTCTATAACTCTTTATAACAAGACAGGACTTGGTTATCCTTCACGTTGAAGAAGATGCCAGGAAATTTGGCAAGTGAGATCTCTTTCCTTTAGAGATTGTCTCCTCATATTTGTTGAGATTAAGTGAGGACAGGCACAATTTGGACAACTTTACAACAACTGCTTTAAGAGCAACAGATGGAATTTGGTAGGTGATGTGGAAAACTTGTTAGTAAATATTGTGGCAGCTGCGAAGTTTGGTGACTGACAATATTTAAAATAAATGAGTGTCAGAAAGCCTTGCAAATTTAACCTTACATTTATTTACTTTTAAAGAGGGCTATTTCAGGCTGTCTTAATAAAGGATTTCTGTGATAAAATTTCTCTGTGGCGGAGACAGTTAATAGCATTTATTGTACTGAGGATTAGGCCAGTTAGGGGCTCGATGTTTTTCATTTAGGGTTTCGGGGGTTCGTGGTGGCTTAGACTCATGCCTACAGATCTTTTTCCTGAAGCTATATGCTACTGCAGAGAGAGACTGCTTCATTTTTGTTTACATTAGAACACTGGTGACTACTTCAAAAGAGAAAGATTAGGATTCAGCAGATAATTTATATCTTTCTAGCAAGTTACACAGAGGACTCTGTCCTTAAATGACATGCTGTTCACAGGCTGTATATTTTTTTTTTTATTGTTCATTGATAGTCAAAACATCAGCAGACTGCTGGTTGATAGACAAATTTTTTTTTGCCTGCACTTTTTTCTGAATTGCATACTACAAGTTAAAACAAGTTTTACACAGGACTTGAATACATGAAAAATGCTGGCTTTTTTTGCCTAGGTTTCTGTCTTAGAGTATAGTTGCTTCTGTTGTATCGTGAAAATCGTGCAGCGTTTCAATTCCTAATGGTGGTCCACAAACGTAAGTATGTATTCCTGTTGCCAAGTTCTGCTCATGGGAATGAGCAGATGAACTAGGAAGTGTGAAGATGGGAAAAAATCCCCTGTCTTCACGTCTTAAATTGGACAAAATAAAAGAAAAGAAAAGAAGTCTTGCCTATCTGTTTGCTTATGTATCTATAAGGAAATTATAATGGCATAAAAAGCTTTTAGTCTGTGGCTGTTTCCTTTGAAAGTTAAGAGGTCAAATTTGGTCCACGGAAACCTATTTTGACATATGACGTAAAGAAGCTAGACTTGTTCATCTTAGTTGGAGATAAGTTGGCAGCTGATAATCAGTCCTACTCAATTGCATGCATTCAGCTCCAAATGAGTATTGAATCTTGGGAGTTTGTGTGCTTGGGGTGGAAGAGAGCAGGATGAGACACATTCTTGTCTATCCCATGATACCATTATCTGAGTACTGAAGTATGTTGTTGTGAGTTTCAGAAGTGACACAGAAGCAGCGAATCAATAGTACTGTCTGTGATATTGGGAAATAAACTGGAAACGGAGTTATCTGCGCAGCCTCTTATCCCCTAGGCAATACCTAAGAGATACTTTGCTTTGATATTTCATGAGCATTGGCTCTCACTGCAATGAAGATGAGTCACTTTTTGTCCAACTGATACCTCATAAGGTCTCTCCAAAAGCTTTGTTAGGGCCCTTCAGTCTGGATGTACAATGTTCATTGTTATTTAATTCTTCAATCTTTCCTGAGCAGAAGCTGTTGGTTGTGCTTGCAGGTGTGGAGGTTCTGCCACGTGGGCTGCTTTGTTACTCCTGGAGCCTTCATATTTCTTGGGAAGTTCAAAGACTCCCCAGCCTTACAGAGTGCATTTCATAGAAGAGCAGGGACTTTATGAAAAAGACAATTTATTTCTATTGGACAGTGAGATTTTGCTATAGGAAATATTTTTTTTTAAAAAAAAAAAAGATAGAGTAATAAAATAAAAGTACTTAATTCATTTCTATCAGTTATAGCTTTCAGTCGAGAGATCAAAATTTGGCAAAAGGGGCTTGGCACATAGTTTTGCTTTTCCCCCAAGAATTTCAAAAGGAGGGAAAATAAGCATTAAAAAACCCCTTAATTTTACGCTTGGGAAAACTGAACTAAAGAAGCATTTAGTGACTTTCCCATGCCAGGAAGCAAGTAACAGATTCAATTTCAAAACTTCAGCTTCCAGTTGAATGTATTTTCTGCTGAAGCATAGCAAAATATTTGATAGCACTGCATTGCAGATGAAAATATTTGTGGTTGTTTTGTCAATTCAAATATTTTGTGGTTTAACGCAACTAGGACCAGGATACTATAAACTTAGAAAAAACTACTCCAACTCTCTCGTCATTATTCCAGGCTTCAAAGAAGTAAGTTGTATCAACTTTTGGATGCTTTGAGCAGCAAACCACAGTAATTTGGCCAACGTTACAGTGTACATATGCTATGAAACAGTGGCATGGCAGATAAGACACTGCCACCTCCTGGGTATGTTTTGTTAGTAAACATAATGCTGATCAAAAATAGAATAAAATCAGAATAGCCTCTTCAAAACAAATGAAAACCTTTATGTTCTTGCAGAGGTACCCTACTTAAGCTGTGGGGTTTTTTGTGACTAACCTCACTAGTGAAGTTTCACTCAAAGTGTGTAAAATAGAAGTCAGAGCCTCAGCAGCTCAGCACCCTGCAACAGGCTGTAAACAGATCCTCAATTCCTAACCCGTTGTGTTGACACTGTGATAAATGCTACCAGTTTGTGCCTGACTTAAATCACTCTGATTTATTGCAGTAGACCACGAGCTTTGTTTTGAAAGGAATCTGTCTGCTACTGGTTTTCATCCAATTTTGCCTAATTTTTTTCAGCTCAATGCAATGGCAAACAGAGCAGCAGGGAAGGGATATGAAAATGAAGACAACTACTCCAACATCAAGTTTCAATTCATAGGCATTGAGAACATCCATGTCATGAGAAATAGTCTGCAGAAAATGCTTGAAGGTAATAAACTTCTTTATTGAAAACCAGTGGAAAGATTTGATCCTTCTGTCACACAGATCAGGATAAGTGCTCTGAAATCATCAGCAGTGGAAATGGGTATGAAAAAAGAGCTTTACCTGTTGCAGCTGCATGCAGCTGCCTGCTGGCTGATGAGATTTGTGCACTGGAGCATCATTGCAACTAGTGGCAATTTCCTAATTGTGCACACATCTTGTTTCGTGGGTGAATCCAGATATCATTTACTTTAATAACAAAATTAATTTAACTTCAATACACTTCTACTACGTCATCTTTTGCAGTTTACAGTTTGATGTTATAATGAAAAAAAATCACTTACAGCTGACTGATGCTACTGGAAAATATAGGAAATTTTTTTTTAAGCTCTGAAAATCAGATTTTTGTAGGTGGTCAATAAGGTAGTCATGCATTTTAGACTGTGAATTTTAATAGAAACTCACATCAGGTTTATTTGTGAAACTCATAGTCAATGGATGTAACCATTCAGCACCTTCATAAGCCCATGGAAATTAATAATAATTGCTTTATAAATACTTCTCAGTATATAAACAAGCACATCTTTACTGCCATTTCATATTTGGCTTACATTACTATTTAGAGGCCTTCTGGGAAAAGGGTAAGAATAAATAAGCCATCCTTGACCCTCAATGGCTTGTTGATTTTTACCAAGCAAATAGTAAATGGTGCTCACTCCACTCCACAGAGTCTCAGTATTTACCTCGTGTATATCCTCAACACCTTCTGCCAGCTCCTGGATCAGCTTCATCTAGCTATTCTTGATGGTCTGCCCATGCTCTTCTGTTCTTCATCTGTCTGTATGCAAATGTGAATTTTAGATGTAGGTAGGGCTTACATTTTCCATGACGGGAGAGCTGCGCTCTGTTTTTAAATAAGAGCAGTTTATGAAAGCTAGCAGTAAAGCGTGATGCAGATAAAACAGTCACTCTCTTCATGACATATTTTTACTTAATTCCTTGGTGTTAGGAAGGAAACTAGAAGGATTTTTAGTTCCCTACAAAGTCGTGTTTGGCTAGGAGAGAAGCTGGGTGAATAAACCTGTCCCTTTATTTGTTCAGCTTAACACCATCAAAGTTAAAACAGTAAACAGGCAGCTTGGCTGCGTGGGACAGTGCTGTGTATTATTTTTTGAGCCAAAGGCTTGTGAGACAGGCCCGTGGCCCAAACTGACATGCAACAAGGTAATTTCTAATGCATTTAACACTTCAGGCTGCTTAGGGGGACATAACTTCTTAGCCTCTATTTTAAAATGAGCCATATGCTCAAAACAGCTGCTGTTTTCATAGGTTTTAATTTGCTGTGTTGAAATCTCATATACAGTGGGTAAGATTAGAAATTAGAGAAGTGAAGTCTGTGATTTCAACTGGGTGAATCTCTAAGGTAAAACATCACATTACACTGCAAGCGTTACGAAATGTCTGCTGCTGTCGTGATCGGTTGTGAGATATGTGGTACATAAAAACCTTTGAAGTGATAAATGAGGCTAATGAAAACTAATTTCAGTTTAATATGTGCTGTATTGGAAGTGTACAGCATGGAAAAGAGGACATCAAGACATAATAAGTCTGATGTGTTGCAGGAGTGCAACAAGGGTAATTTCATTCAACTTACTGGAATTAAGGAGAAGTGAAAGTTGGAGTATTTCTTTTGCGTGAGAGACTGCAGATTATTTTCAATTATGCAATTTTAAATAAGTTCCCACACTGAGGAAATTTGAAGAAAAATTGAGTATTCAGCTTTCCTTTGGAAAATGCACTTGTATTAGGAATGTCTTCATTTCAATGACACTTCTTTAGGAAAAAGCGGAAAAAATTAATTTATAATGATGTCAATAATTTATTTAAGGAGGTAAAAAAAAATGGTTTCAGCTTTGTAATTTTTACTGACTTTAATTCTAGCAATTTTATTTCTCTTAAATTTAGTATGTATGTACTCTTTTATAATGTTAATTTTTGGCAAAATATATCAGCATTATAGAATTATTAAATTAGTAGAATAATGAGGGTTTTTTCAGAATACACAAAAAATGTTGAGATTTGACTGTACTCTGTAAGTTAATGCATTTCAACATTCTGGAATTTGTCTTCCAGAAAAAAAAAAATAATTGTTTTACTTTTTTCTCTGCTGCCTCATATTGCTTCAGCATAGTATTGATTTTTTTTTTCCATTTAAAGAGAGGTGTATGTGAAGATCCTTGTGATAATTTTGATCGTGCAAACAACCTCTTTGAAATAATATTTTAGTATTAGAAGGAAATGTTTCACAAGGACTTGTCTCAGTAAAGATTCAAGGGCTGACTGAGGCTGCTGTTTGGTACTTGTGATGCAGTGAGCTTTGCTGTACATCCAGGGCCAACCAAGACTTGATCCCCGTTTGCTGTGCGTTGAGATTCCGCATGCTCCCTGTCTGTGTTTAAACAGCAAATACGAGCTTCTCCTCTCGTGCAAGCAGCACTAGTTGCTGATGTAAGAGCAGCCCTCTGATCCTTGGACTTCAGATCAGCCAGAAAGAGGGCCTGAGGGTTTGGCCTGCACCATTTACTCCTTTCTCTCAGTACACTGAGGAATGGGGGAACTGGTCCAGCATCCCCCTGTGGTGCTTTTTCTGGTTGAAGAGGCAATCTCCACTGTGTGCCCTGTTTCTTCCTCCCCTCCTGAGGAAGGGAGCACTGCTGGATTGCTATGAGCTCTGCCCAGGGGCTCTCGTGCCCAGCAGGCAGGTGGAGCAGGTCTTAGTTCTCCAAGATTTTGGTACCTTTTCTGCTGAGATGGAAACACCTTTTCCCCTTAGGATAAGCCTCATAATTGAATTAATAATTGAACTCAGTATTAAGGTCCAGATCGGTAGCCAAAATCATGTGAAATATACAGTGTATGCCTTTAGGACAGTCTGAACTTTGCTCAGTGAAGTGGTCGGTAAATATTGACTCTAATTCAGTAGTTGGAATGAGCAAAGCACTATTTCAGCCTTACCTTGGGCTTTTGTAAACAGAGACAGCAGCTTCAGCCAGAATTTAGCTACTAATTGGTCATGCTTCCATCTGCACAGGATCATTAATCATGTGAAAAGCTGTTTGCTTTCAGTGCTGCTATCTATGCATTTTTATAAATACCCTTCAAAAATTACTTTTAAAATAACCATCTGGAAGAGGCCCTACATACAGATTGCAAGCCTTTGTATGGACACATTAGGCTATTTTGCTTCTGAATTAAATGGAGTTAAGATAGTCGAATGTGTTCAGATATGGTATAAACTCTGACTTTGGCTTGTAAAATTAAATTCCAATTATATTGAAGGCAACTAAAGTTTTGCCACTCGTCATAGTGCCCACAATACACTGAGCCTTTCAGATTTCCAGAGAAGAAGAGACTTACTGTGACATTATTAATTCACAAGTCATACATTAACTCAATAAAAACCATGACATTTTTTACTGTATTCCTTAAATGAATTTCACTGGTTAATATCTTTTTCCTTAGACAGTATAATTCTACACGGGTCAAAAGAAATGTATAGTCTGTTTATGGGGTGGATTTAGTATCTCACTGTTGAAAATAGTTTGCACCAAATATTGTTGAATATTTGTTTGCTGCTGGATTAAGGTATCTGGATTAGATTCTGATTGCCCTTTTTTTTTCTTCTGTTGTCACAAACTCTGTAATATTAAAAAGTAAACACTTGGATACAGCAGGGTAGAAACTTAAAGTTGTAAAAACTGGGAGATATTTTTTTTTTCTTTAAACATTGCACGGAGCTTGGAAAGTTTTCAGGAAAATATTTTCCTTGATCAACTATGGCTTTTCCTCACCAGCAGAATACTTTCTGGCTACAAGTGAAGTTTTAATAAGGTTTTATTCAGGGATGGTGAGCTGTTGAGTGAATCAAACACCATCCTCTGTGGTGATTATGAAGGCTGGGTTTGGTAAGCCTGCCCTTACAGAGCCTCATCACCAAATGTGGCTGTGAATAGGACGCTGTGGCAGAATTTGGGTGCCTGGCTGCCTGTCCGACAGCAGAAATCATATGCTCTCTGTTTCCAAGCCCTCATTATTAAGAAGATTCCCTCTCAGGGGTTTGAAAACTTCACTGTCAACACAGTTTTGGAAAATCTGTGCTGCACAGAAGGATGTATATGGTGAATTGTTTGCAACAGGCTTTGTAACAGCTTCTCTTTTTAACTGAAATGAACATCGCGGGTTGTATGAAATTTGACCCAGCCCTGATTCTTAAATATATGCTTTTTTAAAATGGTAAAGTTTGACTGTGAAGAAGCCACACTTTTCAAAAGATGGATGTTTTACACGGGGGAACAGTCCATGAAAGCTTAAGGGACTATAATTACTCTGCATTTAAGACATAGCTTATTTTGCAGTTTGTGAGCTGAAATCGCCTTCAATGAGTGACTTTCTGTGGGGCCTAGAAAATTCTGGCTGGCTGAAGCATATCAAAGCTATTATGGATGCTGGCATTTTTATTGCAAAGGTAAAGTGTGTAAAATGAGAACAAAACTTGGACTAACCAGATACAGAAAGTGAGGACCAAATTCTCTGCTTGTGGGTAACTTCTGTTATCTTCAGTGATGTTTTATCTGAAAAAAAAAAAACATCTTGCAATGCTTCATATATGAGGAGGGGTGATTCTTAGGTGCTGTCGTGTGGATATTGTGCTAACTTGGCTTACAAAAAATTGTAATCTTTTGCACTGAAGACTTCACGTTTACTAAAGCCTCTACGATCCTGTATCTTGTTATGCCAGGTATTTGAATGTCCTTACTTTACTCCCCAGCAGTGATTGTCACTGTTTCTTTCCCTATTTCCCCTGCCTCCTCCACTGGTTTCTGGACATCATCTTTGCTGAAGATTTCTGTTCAAGGGCTTCTTTGCACGGTAGCTGTAATACAGGAATACTAGCTACTGCGTTACCCTCCCAGAGTTATTTAGTGACCAACTAAGTTCACCTCCTAAATCAACTCCTGTGTATTACCATGGCCAAATTCTCTAGCAGCTTCTACTCTTAGAAACTTGAGAACTTTTTCAGAAAACAATTGTTGACTTTGATAAGAAATTGTTTCTCCTAAACAGTAATGCAGATATTTGTCATCTACCAACAGTAGTTTTAATTCTATCACCCCCTTCCTTGTGCTCTGCCTTTTACTATTTCAGTTCTTATTTTTAAGATTACTATGACAATTTCTTTTATGCTTTTTTATTCACATGACCTGCCACTATGACTATAGGATAAAACTTCATGGGTTTCCCTCCTCAGTAACTGCCTGTTTCTCTAGCTTTGCTTCCTCCTGCTCAGCAGACAACTGTAGTTTCTTACCTCAACAGCAGCTGTGGGATAAATGCACATGTTATTTCTCCCAGCCCTACTAGCTTTCATTAGCTTATAGAAATCAGGTCATTTACATTCACTTTTGCCAACTTTTCCCCAGTGGGTAGTCTTAAAATACTGTCCAGAAAAATTTATCTTTTGTCCGTATGCTTGCTAGCCTTGTGCCTCCTCAGATATCCATTTTGACCCGTTCTTATTTGCACAGTTCCCAGTTCTCAGTTACTGGTCTCCTGCCCACAGGGGTTCTATTTTGGTACAATTTATTTGTCTCTTGAGATAAACATAGATAATTTATTATTATTCCTCATTCCCTATTAAGCCCAAACTTAACATAAATGTTTATTTTTCTAAGCAGTGTCTTTCCTAACCTATTTTATTTCTCTACTTTCTAAATTTAGTTCTCTTTAGAAATGACAAAGGCCAAAACCCTCAGAATTTAATAAAACCTCTCAAGTTCCAAAAATAATGCAATACCAGACTTTGGAAAACTTAGCATGATCTCTTCTTTGTGTGTTTGTGTATAAAATGGGATCCTCTCTCCCCACTTATTTATATTAAACATACTAATATAATCTTGCTTATTAGATATGGAAGTTTACCACTACTACAGGCTTCCCCACAAACCATCCAGGAGTATGTTGTCAGCATGCGATGCAGTGCGCTGTAATAATATCCACGCTAGCGCTGGCATCAGGAACAGACATCGCCATTATTGGCACTACCATCAACAAGGGAAATGAAGAGCCATATCGCAAATACAGCTGCTCCGTTGCTGGTGTGTGAGTTAGAGCATTAGCAGCATCTGAAACTGCTCTAGGTAGTTGTTTGCTCTGGCAGACCGGTGTATTTTAATTGAAACAGATCCCACATCCTCCTGTAGTGGAGCAACCACCATTTTGATAGGATGGGATGAGATTAAGACTTTTCAAATGAGAACACTCAACATAATTCAATAACTCTGTGTCAGAATAGAAAAAAAAAAAGAGCAAGGTTTCCTCATTCCCAAATTAATACTCCTTGTATTGCACTGCCTTGCTGTTCCTCTCTCACTGTTGCCTTTCTCCCTGCTTGTGAAATTTCTGACTTTTTCTGTATCCTTAGGCTGTGGCTGAGGAAGGTGTGAGTGTGCTTGTTCACTGCTCTGATGGCTGGGATAGAACAGCCCAGGTTTGCTCTGTAGCGAGCCTTCTGTTGGATCCATATTACAGGACTATGAAGGGATTCATGGTAAGCAGGTTCTCTTTCACAGAGTAAACAGAAATTTTATGGCATTTAAGATTAATATCTTTGGTTTAAATGGAAAATAAACTTTCCTTAAATACGGGGGGTTTTTTTGTTGTTTTTTTTTTTTAAGTAGGAAGGAAAGGTTTTATCTGTCCAAGTTAGTCTCCCAGTTTCTGTAAGAAATGTTATCAAAGGTGAAGATCAGCTGGGTACCCATTTATTTTTTTTCCCTAACCTTGACCAAGAAACTTTCTCGCAGCCCAAGAAGCTTTTGTGCAAGCAAGAGTTTGTATTCGTTTTCAGTGTCAGAAGTGTGTGCTCCCTAGATGTTAGATTGCAATGAGCAGCTGTGTTGTTCCTTTTCCAAGCAAACCAGCACTAGTAAAGCATCTAGGAATGCTTATCAAGTTACTGGTCATGTATTAAAAGGTTTGAAACATTTTTATGTTCCATTTTAGAAAATTATAAATGAAGCTAATTTAAGTTGTGTTGAAATACTGGTATCCTACCTGCATCAATGACGAGTGCTGCTTTCTCTTGACTTCGCAGTGGTGCTCATAGTTCATTATTTTTCTGCTTGCTCTAAGAATTAACTGGGATTCTAATACTGTTTGCTTATGTCATTCTTGCTTGTCACTTTTCTGCTTATTCTAAGAATTAAGCGGGATTCCAATACTGCTGTTTACACCACTCTTCTGCCTGCGTCAACCTGTGTCAGCTCTGCTCCACAATACTGAACACAATATTCTCATTTTAGGTGTTAATTGAAAAAGACTGGGTTTCCTTTGGTCATAAATTTAACCACAGGTAAGGCAGTGCTAAGGTTTTTCTATATATATTTTTATGTAGTCAGTATTTGCTGCCATTCCGATTTTATTTCCTTGTTGCCTTTCAAAGCATATCAACAGAATGCCCTCAGGAACCGCCATACCCTTTTCTCCTACTTTATAATTCAGCGCTCTGGAAAAAATCAAAGGGAAATATTTTCATATCAGTTTTTTTCTTATATATGCACTCCAAGACTGTTATTGGGAATTCTGAGTGCTGGTCTTGCAGCTGCTACAAGAACTGACAGATCCATGTGAGAGAAAGGTAGTATGTATGTGGCTGGCAAAGTCCCTTTCAGTAGTGCCAAGAATTCCCACTTAAGTCCCTGTTCAGCAAAGTCTGCATCTTCCAGAACAGCACATAATCTTAGGCATGTCTGTGAGTTATCTATTAAGTAAAATATACTATTCCTGTTACGCAAAACCAGTAGGATTTGTTCAGAAACATTAGGTAAAGGGACGTGGAAAGTTACCTATTTGAACAAGTTATTTTGTACATCCATTATGTAAATACTATAATGTAGTGAAAACATTTGAAGATTTTATATATTTAAATATGGATAAATACCTACATTTTCTTTCTTTCCTGTATTTCCTTTAAGGTTCTGGGAAAATATAAAGTGCAAATTTTTTTATTGGAATTTAATTACATTATATTGATTGATTTGATTATAAATTTATGTTCTAGTTTTAAAAAAAAACAACAAAACTTGCAGGAAGTCTGTGCAGCTCCACACTACCTGTGAAATTCCAGTAGGAATTACTACATGTCATATGGCACTGTCTGATGTCTATTACTATCAGCGGTGACAGATATTATGAAATGTAAGCACCACTGATAGCTTTGGTTTGCAGTACTATATATATACATATCTATGAGATACTCTCTCATGCATAATAATACTAAAATCAGAGGTTTCCATTTTAGATGCTTATGGAATTCCACTCTGTTGGAACATATATATTTAAGCTATATATATTTATATATATATATATACACACAACCTATACACTAGACAAGGAGAATGACTAAGTAAAAATACTTCTTCCCATTAGGAAGACCTACAAAATATTTTATACTTCTATGTGTTTTATATTTTCAGGCTCCTGTTCTGCAAAGTACCCCATTGCAAGTGGTTCCAACAGACGTTTTTGTAGCTATAAAGTCTGATGTTCACTTGACAGATACAGTAGCATGTAAACGTTTCCCACTGTCTAAAAACTTCGCCAAGAGAGGGCAGCTTTAAACTGTTTTCTGCCAAGGTTATTCTGTTTCTCTCCTGTTCAGTTTTCTGGTTTTGGGAATGGTCTGCCATTGAGTGACTTAAGGTGTGTTTTTGTCATTAAGTCGTTACTGTGGTATAACCTCATATTAATAGCTTAAAAATCGGCTGTGCAGGAGGCAGCTGTTAGTAGCTGTAAGGCAACAGGACACCTGTAAAAGTATTTTTGCTTGTATTTGATAAATTCTGCCTTCATTCAACTCCATCAATCTTGCATCATTTTTGTAAGTAAAAAAATAGAAAATATACTGGTAGTTGAAATTTTAGAAATTAATGCCTATGATGTAACTTCCACACTAAAAGTGAGGGGTTTGTTTTCATTCATGTTAATTCAGTTTTCCTAGGGGATTTCAGGTTGCGATTGAATGTATCTTGTCTTGTTTCAGGTATGGCAATTTAGATGGAGATCCAAAGGAGATTTCACCTGTTATTGACCAGTTCATCGAGTGTGTCTGGCAGTTAATGGAACAGTTTCCTTGTGCCTTTGAATTCAATGAGAGATTCCTCATCCACATACAGCATCATGTCTATTCTTGCCAGTTTGGGAATTTCCTGTGTAACAGCCAGAAGGAGAGACGAGAGCTGAAGTATGAAAGCCTGTCATTTAGTAGTGTGTTTACTTGTGGGGTCTGTGGGGCTTGTATTGAGGATTCAAACATTTGCCAGTCTCCATGCATATGCTTTCATAAGGTGCAGTGTGGACTTCTTGGCAACACAGGTTAATACCAAAAAAAAAGTTGATCCTCTGCAATGTGGCTCTGCTGGGAGCGTAATCCATGGAGTGCGTGACAGGGATCAGTGAAAACTGACAGGAGCATTAGCTCTTCAGCCATGCAGTGGCCCTACCTTTATTGTAGCATTAACAACATACAAGGCAAGCTGTCACTGTAGCTCTAATACGAGATGGTATTAACTCTAAGTTCTCAGTTTAAGAGTCACTGCTCTTCTGTGTTTTAACCTGTCTTTGGCTCTCATGTCAGGAAACTTTAGTCCCGACCTTTCAGATACTTTCTTATGCCTGGCAGCCCTCCCTAGGACTGAATCAGCAAACAGTCCTGCTGCTTTTTAGCCCCAAAGCAATGATGTATTAATCTCCCTGCCCTCAGGCCCAAACAGACAACAATAGAACTCCTGGCAGTGCTGATGTTTGTAACTGCTTCCTGGGGCCCTGGGTCCTCAGGTGCATCGTGACACTCACTGCTTTTCTCATGCATCCGGATCATGTCAGCAGCAGTGATGTGAGGAAGGTGGAAGTTACTGCCTGTTGCTGCCATTTGGTTCCTTTCACTGCTTAAGTGCAGAGCAGCCTCAGTCCCACAGTCCATTTAAAGTCGAAACCTCTACAGGCCATCACATCCCAAAACCTAACTGCAGGAGACATCACAGCTCAATTGTGCTTTTACATGTGGGACTCTCTTTGGTGTAGAGATTGGTCTGAAAACAATTTTATGGAAGTGATCCTCTCCATCTCGCAAAGGAACTCGTCTCTCTACTTTCTGTCTCCAGCTGCTCTGGCTTCATAGGAAATGGATTGGATCGTGCTTTTAGTGACCAACAAAGGAATTGGATCTTTTTTTTTTCCTGTATTTATAACTTAAGTGTAATTCTGTTAAGGAAGTAGAAAGGTGATTGTAAAGGAGTAGTACAGAGCACTAGAATGCCTTTTTTAAGCTTTAGTTGTAACTGAATTGTAGTAGAGACTTTAATATATCTTTATTTAATGTATTTTTTTCAGAATCCAAGAACGAACATACTCATTGTGGGCTCACTTGTGGAAAAATCGTGCAGATTACCTGAATCCTTTGTACAGATCAGACCACAGTCAAACCCGGGGGACCCTGCGCCCACAGATGGCTCCATGCAACTTTTTGTACAAGTAGGCAGTATCACTTGCTATTCAGATTTGTGGGACGTGTTAGTACAGAATAGAGTGCCTTTGTGTTTAATATTTCTCATTTCATAAGGTAGCTTATAGAGTGAATTCCAGCTCAGATGCAATGTGTTTGTTCCCTGTGTGCTCAGAGTCGGCCAACACCTCTGAATCATTCCACAACAGAGTATTAGACTGAAAAGCAGCTTAAGATTAAAGCTATATTGATAGTTATGTGTCCTCATTTCATGGTTACTCACTTCTTCCACTGGGAAATGGCTCTTTCAGTTCTTGTCTGTGGTTTCTAAATTTAAAGTTGCTTAAACATCTTCCATTCAAGATTTTGTAATTATTATTTGGATCAACCGATATCAAAAGTAAAAAGGGACATTTCAAGAAATCATATGGTTTCATTGCTAAAACAAGTGTTTAGTAAAACAAAAAGCAGACTTTCTCCATGTTGTTGTTATACCTCAAAGTATACATAGTAAGTTTTACTTGTTATTTTCAAAATTTAACAAAAATCTAATAATTTTAGAAACATTACTGTTGACATTCTGACTTGAGCAATTAATTGTGCCATTAATCTTAACAAACTGAAGGATAACTTGATTAGAAAGTAATGAAAATTGTGACTTAAGTAAAACAGATTAGCTTGTTTTCCAACTGCAAGTAAAAGCACCTGTTAAAAAGTCAATAAATATCCTAAATGACAGAAAGCAAATTCTTTCACATCTGCTGTTCCAGGTCACATCCACTTTAAAACCATTTAAAAATAGTCATTAATCGTATTCTTTAGGATAGTGGGATTTATAAAATAAGTACTGATACTGCAGATCCTCCATTGGATGAGTAATCCTGTTGATTTTAATGGAATTACTTGGGTGCGTAAAGATTTCCAAGCATGAGCTATCAGATGATAAACTTAAGGGGGAATGTGACTTAAATAGTACACTATTGGGGTAGGACTAATAAACCACCACGGAGCGTGCATGTGCTCCGAAAATATCTGTCAGCTACTTGGCTGGACAGCTGCAGCTGAGGGCAGGTCTCCCAGTTACTTAACCTGACTGGTGAACTCGTTACATACTCAGGGTCTGGCTGTGGCCATGTATTGCCAGGAAGACAGAAGACAGGAGGAGTGGTAGAGGAAGCTGCAGACTTACAATTTGAGTCCTTTCCTGCTGACAATGAAGTATGGACTCAGCTGTTTAACTACACCTTTGTCAAATGATTCCATGGAACAGGAAGAGAACTTGCCAATGTATATGCTTCACACAATTTCCATAGGCCAGTTTAAAATGTCAGTTTAAATGTTGAGAGAACAGGATGCCATACTGGTTTTTACCCCTGATTTTTAACTCTTCTTTACAGGGGGGAAAAAACCCTGTTAACTAGGTGCACCTTACCCTCCCACCCCAGCCCCAAACAAAACCAAACATACAGAATTTCAAAGTTCACTTCAAGAGAAGCTAAACAGTTGAGAACTAGGATTATGAGAACCTGTCTTTAACCTTGGCTGTTTTATAGGTACCATTGCTCTAAAGCCCATAGTGTAAAACAAGAAAATAACACAGCAAAGTTTGTGTTCAATGAACCAGCCTCAGCTATGTGACCTAAGTCAAAGGTACATTCACCTTTCTGTTGTGTGTCAGAACTGGTTCAAGCTGTATATGTCCACAGAGGTGCATCTTCAGGAGAAAGCCAATGCAAATGAACCATAAATCTCACCAAATATTCAATGAATTTATGTGTACACACTCTAATCATGAATAATCTATGGATGGATCATTTAGGACATCATGTGCCTGAAAAAAGATTATTTAAGTCTTCTGAGGCCACCTCACTAAATGAGAAAATGCTGACCTTCCTGTCAATTCCAGGTTCTGGAGTGGTATGTACAACCGCTTTGAGAAGGGGCTGCATCCTCGACAGTCAGTTACTGATTATCTGATGGCAGTGAAGGAAGAAACTCAGCAGCTGGAAGAAGAGTTGGAGGTCTTAGGAGAGGTAATAAATACTTGATCTTGCTGCCCCAGACTTAACTGATGGTAAATGGAACCCAGTTCCATACACTGCCCACTGCCCTACATACTGCATCTTTTTTTTTTGGCATGAGGATGTTCAGCAATCATCTTTGTTCTCACATAAATTACTATGTTTTGCATTTAAGACACAACAGTGGACTTTTTTTCTTTAGGGATAAAATTTCACCTGTATTGGTGCACAAGTACTACTCCAGAAAGAAATTTTCTATCTTTCTGTTACTTGCAAGGAACTGTAACTCAGAAGGATGCTGTAATTCAGCGTTGGTTTGTGATAAATTGTGCACTTCTCATATTCTCAACTGCCTAAATACAAATGGGCAGTTTGAAAGGATGCCAGGTGGGTTTGGCTCTGAACTTAGGTTTTTTGTTTTTTTTTTTTTTTTTTTTTTTTTGTTTTTTTTTTTTTTTTAAGG
>WHYT01014815.1:15071-33956 GCA_009806455.1 Tetrax tetrax | reverse complement strand
AAAGGAAAAAAAAAAAAAAAAAAAAAAGAGGGGGGTGGGAAAAATTAGCAGTAAGATGGGGAACCACATTCTTTGAACAGGGAAATGCCAGAGCACCAGTACACATAGCATGAAAGATGTTTGATGACAGTTAGAACCTAGCAACAACAAGGAGGTAGGCTTCCTAATGAAGATAAGCATTTTGTCACTGTTGACCAGCTAACTTGATGCTTTTATGTGGATGCTGCCCTGATCTGCACAGGAAGTCCTCAAGTTTATGATAAACATCACAGCTGAGGCAATGGGCTGCTTGTGTGCGCAGGCTGAACGCTGAGTGTAGCGCTTTTGGGCTGGCTGGTCACCCTCACACTCTGTAGTGCAGAGACAGGCAAACACCACAGTGATTGAAAAATCCTCCAAAGACAGGTAAGTAAGTCACTGACAATGCCTTTGGGAAGGGAGGCACATGTGGTGGAGGAACTTGAAAGTACGTCAACTTATCACAGTACTAAGAGTAGTGACAAGTCTGCCAAAGGTCTAGGGCCAAGCGTACAGCAAACCCCGAATGCAGAGAGGCCAGAAACATTGCCAGAGCGTGGAGCGATGAAAAGGAAAGATAAGCATTCAACTTTACTTACGTTATTTGAATTACCAGTAAAGCACCTGGAGCCAGTAAATCAAATAATGTTAAATCTTAAAATAAAATTTAGCAGGTTTTTTGATATAAATCATTCTGTAAAGAAGCTAACAAAGCCTTATAGTCCCACCAGAATGAATCACTGTGACTGAATTCAGGCAAGCACTCATTTTTAAGTCTGCTGGTTGCCAAGGTTATTCAGATTAATTTATTCTGTTTCCAAAGGCTAAAAGAACACAGTGCTTTATGCCTATTACTAGATAGAAATTTGATCTCTACAGGTATCTGACCAAACCAAAAGCAGTAGCCAGAGACGCAATATGGGTTTTCAAAGCCCATTTTAGTGACGGTGGCTCCAGGAATTACTGCTGTTGAAAGGATTAAACAGCAAATGCTCAAATGACTATACACAAGGATTAAAAGTTTGTCCTCGAGTAGCTTACTGCATGTTTCCAACACAATTCTACATCCATCCAACAAATCCTGCAATGCCCAATTCTGTCCCTAAGTTAGACAATTACAAGATATATTAATCCCAAAGCCTTTATTTGTAAGTTCAACACATGACAGTATTTACTGTGCAGAACAATGTAGACAATAGGGCTGTGATAACTGACTAAACTTTGTTGCCAGAGTTTTAATTCAGTTTTACCCAAAGGTCTCTTAAATCTCTCTTTTAGAAAGATTCATCCTGCTCTTTGAAGGGAGTAGTAAGAACTTGGACAGAAACAAGACTAAAAGATTTTTAACTTCCACACTTGGTCGAAGTTCAAAGTGGCAAAGCTGCAGGAATATGTACAGAGCAAACACCAGAACTGTAGCAGATCATTTGATACTGCTTAGAACTAACAGTCTCTCGCTTGTAGTGGTGGCTAGTGTAGCTCTATGTACCTGACAATCCCTCTTTCAGAAAGGTTAGCATGTCAAATACTGTGAAATCTAGAAAAACTTTCTTCTATAAGCCCCCGCTGAATCTACTATTAACACCAGTTGCATACAAGATCACTCTACAATGAGAGCTACTTCATTTCAGACTTGCATTTTAAAATTTCTCCGGTCTGCAAAAGCATTCCTTACAATTGCTATATGGAGAATTCAGTTCTAGGCTTAAGTAATCACTTGTCTCGGGGAGGAACAAAAGGCCTAAATTCAGCTATAGAAAACATTTAGCAGTAAGAACAGACGTTAAATTAGGCAAAACCAAGACTCAATTAGCAGTTACAATACAGAATGCACCCTCACCCCCACCCCAAACTACCACATCACCAGAAACAAGCCACGTCCTTACTCTTGTATTTCTTGCTCATTACCTCACTGCCCACTTTTCCACTTGGCAGAACACCTCACCATGAGCATGACACAGTGCAAGGACCTCCAGAAATAAGTAATTGTATGTAGCCTATTATTATAGATTGCTTAAGAGTTCACTTGACACATTTGAAAATATTTTAGAATATGCATTCAACAACAGCTGCCATTCTCTTACACTTCATAGGGAATTGTTTAAAGCTGGATTTACACCTACACATCGCATTTCGGCAAAATAAGATAAGGAATATGCTTAACAGTGAACTAGCAGTGCACTAAAAAGCCTAACACTGACAGAGTGTTACCAGCGTTCTGCTAAGTCTTCTGGTGAAAGTATGAAGATTAGCTACAAGGAAAATGTTCACACTGGCACAAACAGTGTAGGACTAAAAGTAAAGAAATAAAAAAAACCCAAACCAACCGCAGGTTGAATTGTCCTTTAACAGGCACAAACAGGCTGGCCATTCCTGCATGTGACAGGAAACCTGTAGTTAACCCAGTACGCTACTGTTGAATACAGAGACTTCTGTGCTTCTTTACTAGAGAATGGGTTTGTGACTGCAGAAGGGGGTAAAAAATAGGGGAAAAAATCCCCAAAATAGGAAAAACAATACGAGAGAAAATAGAAATGGAGAAAAGACCTTAAACTTTCATATCCTTGATCAAGAAGCACTGTACTAAGAACTTGTATTGAACAGTGACATTTTCTTCTAGACTCTCCTCCATTATCATCAGAAGGACTCCGTGGAGAAGTCCTGAACTTGTAAATTTGCTCACAAATGCAGTGTAAGAGGAAAACTTGAAGTGCTAAGAACTTTTACTAGCTTGGGAAGCAAATCCTGGCTAAAGAGTTCAGTCACAGTAGAGCACCATAATACACTACATAACATTCAACAGCAGGAGGCAGATGAGGACAGAAATCTATCATTCCATGCCATTATAAAATGTATAAAGAAAATAATAGCCCAGCTCAGGAAGAGCACTAGCTGTTCGGTCATCTGTTCCTTTCTCTGCTTTCAAGGAAGGAACAAGAAAAAAAAGCAGCTGTGTGCAGAATTGTGTGTCTAGTTTTTAAGCTCACTAGGTAGATAATCAGAAAAAGATACAAACCAACCTGTATGCTGAGCACAAGAACACATGGACTTGGCCAAGAAGGTAACACTTATGACTTAAACTCTTCTCCAGAGCTCCAGAAATCATGCTACTCAGAGACCTAAGTTCAGAACCACTCGGAAACCTGTGCAATCTCATTTTTAATTAGGGCTTTAGTTAGCACATTAACAGAAGTGCTATGTCAGTACACAAGCAGTATTATACACAGTCAGTAGAAATGTTTTTTTGCAAGAACATACTCTAAAATTATTGCTTAACCATGGCACTTATAAGCTGTTTATTTTTTCAGGCACCTAAGTGTCTTCTATGATTTGGACAATAATAGTTCTATGTGCTTGGGCCATCTAATCTCAGAGTTTGGACCAGCTTTACAATGAAAAATTCTATCAAGTATCAGTGAATAGTTTACCTGCCCTGAAAGGCTGTAGCTTAAGACAGACAACCACAGTCTGTAAAGTACGACAAGACTGAGATCAAAACCCCATTTGAAGATTCACTAGCCTGTGGAACAGTGAATTTCCTTGCACTCATGTAATTTTCTTAACTCCCAATCTACTCACTTTTCTCCAATTCAGAAGAAATACCTTATTGCATTTTGCTAGAAGAGCACTGAGTTTGGGACTGACTGAAGATCAGGGATACACAAATGTACTCATTTGGACTGACACGCTCCTAGTTTGAGACTTGAATCTGTGACGTTCTGTGACCCTATCTAGGTAACACAGAGGCAGTGTCTTGGCTAAGAGGTTTATCTCCAGACTGCTTCCTGACAAGAAAGAAGCAGGATTCCTGACAGATTACTTAATCAGTACTTCATCTTATTTATCTTTCAGAACTGTACAGCTCCTTCTGTTCTTTTGGAATTTGACTGTCTCCATGAAAACTTCATGCACTGACAAGATGAAGAAAAAGAACGTCTCTTTTTGCAAGAGCAAGGGAGAACATACATGCATGTATTTAGGGGCTGTATTTTTCTCCTATAGAATACTGTGCTTGGTCCTATCAATTCTCACCAGATACACCCCCATCCTAAATAAAGTCAGTTCACCAGAGCAAGATTCAGTGATTAAAGGGCAGAATTAAGTCTTGCTTCCAAATTTTATCACTGGCCTTAACATAACACATTATGCAACTCCAGCCAAATTAGTTTCTTTGTTCCTTAAAATCAGGGAAAAATAACTGCTACTTCACAAAGAACTTCAGAACTAGTTTTTGTAAAGTGCTTTTGAGTTCCTCACATGACGAATATATTCAAGTTGCATAACAGAAACTGGGAGGTGACCTGATTATTTTTCATTTAAGTAAAAACAAATATGAAAATGAAATTGTTAGATGACAATTGTGTTTAATTACAGCAGGAGGTATCAAGCCGCTCTTGAAATGAAGTGCATCAGTCCTGCTGAGCAATATACCAAATCTAGGCAGAGATAATTTATTCTATTCTGATTCCAATCTAATTTGTTTCAACATATCCTTTGCTTAATCCAAATCTACTGACCAAAACACAATAGAGGCTACACTTAGTTTTGTATTATTACTTAAAAGTAAAAAACTTGTTCTTAAAACATTTTGGCTTCAAGAAAAGACAGTTTGGGAATCCAGTGACAATCTCAAATTATTTAACGTCTTCAGTTTCCAAAGCCCTATTACCATTTATTTCAACCTCTTCCACAGATCAAGCCAAACCTATGTTTAAAGTTCAAAATACAAAAGATATGAATTATGTTTTTATAAAAATGTAAAAAGCTAGTCAAAATTACATGTTTAGGTATTTAATCTCTGAAGAATGGAGTATAGCAGCAGGAACTTAAATATAATAAGAACTATCAACAATAAATACAAGAAATTAGTGCAAAGATTGCAATAGAAGGATTTTTGAATACAATGAGAATATAAAGAGACATTCTAATTTGTACAAAAACCATCCCAACTCTGTATACAATCTCTTCTATAAATACAACCACAGAAGATGAAACGCTTATTTGCAAATAATAGTCATTTAAAGTGTGCTTTATAGGGTTTTTCACTCGTTCTCTTGGTAGGTGTAGTTTGCAGGAAGTCTGTAAAGACAAATTTCCATAATTAGACATTTTAACTCCTCCAGAAATTATGTTTTAAATACAGCTAACAATAGATGCAGTACATACTTGATTTCCACAGAAGGCATTGTTAGAACACTAAGCATTGTAACAAAAATTCACTTGCAGTTAGCAATTTGTAAGTTTGTAACAATGAAGTAAATTTTAAAAAAAAGAAGTTCACCACAAATGCCAAAACAGCAGTTTACCTATAGGGGAGCATGAAATTGGCTGTGCATTGCTATTGCTTGTTGAAGTTTTTCCTCTTTGGCTCGTCTACAGTGGCAGAGCTACAAAATAAGACATAGGAAGAGTGAATTCTGAAAGGAATTTTTTATAATGCATACTACAATTTCTCTTTAATGATTTAGCTACTTTGCAGGCTCTTTAAAAAAAGAAAACCCTATGAACCACTTCCCTTCTAAGCTTCAGGCTGAACAACCGTCTATATTGATAACATTATTCCACTCACAATTGCTTACAAGAGAAGCGAATAGTTTCCTATGTTATGAAATGCATTGATTAGGTATCTTTAAAGAAAGGTATTCTACCTGCTAAGTTGCTTTTGTCATAGCATGAGCTACGTCATAGCATGAGCTGTGTCATTGCATGAGCCTATATCTATATAGGATATAGAGGAGAGTGGCACAAAAGTATCTGCAACAACAGAGAACGAGGATGAAGGAAACTTTTGCGCTCCCACCTTAAAAATACGTGCCTTCACAATGCAGATTATGTTCTAAATTGACTGGAGCCACTTCGGGACATATTTTGCTTTTGTTGGAGCTTACTAAAACACTGTTCTGTATCACTCTAAGTCTTCTATTTATTCACTATGTGCTGTATATCTCTCAGATGAGAATGACTTGGGTATTACCGTTCTCTTTTCCATGAAACTACTAAGAAAGTCATCTATTTCTGTTTTGCCTTCCAAGAAGTCTTCTGCAATAGTGTCAGATTCCTCTTCAGCTTCATGAGCAGCTACTTTAAGTCTGGCTTGCAGAGTACTTGGACTGCAACTCTAAGAAAATAAAAACTTCTATGTCATATTAAATAGCCCATCAAAACCTACATTTCCAACAAGAAAGATAAATGACTATATAAATATGGGATAGCTAAATAGAGCTTTATTATTACATAAAAGCCTAAGTAACCAAATGAAACTTCATCTCCAAGAAACACCATAGCTTGATAAACTAGAAAGGATTCAATGTGAGATAAGCATAGCTAGTTTAGGTCTTGATTCACAACTATTCTCGCAAATGTACAAAGCTTTTCAACTTTTACCCTACACTGTAGAAAGTAGGCAAGTTGGAAATCTGACAGGTTCTGAAGTGCACGATTTCTGAGCAGAACTAGTGTTTCAAGTGTCTTCAAGAAACAGGGTCTACTTTTGAAACTCAGTAGTGAACATGAGAAGTATAAAAAGGCAAGAAAAGCCCTCACCGTTCAGCTTTTAAATACTCTTAAGATGACTGTTGAGAGGGAGACAGGAAAGGAAAAAGCACCTACTCAAGAAGCAGGCGGGCTGCTAATCTACGCCAGCATACTCATTCTTCTGTTCTCACAAACCTCAAACCTTATTTCTGTTTATTGCACATAATTTATTATTTTTTGTATAATAAGTTTGGGCAGTTAACCAGAATGTGATTCACATCTTCAGCAGGAGTCTGGACAGAGCCTGAACTGCAAAATCTTGTGCAAAATAAGAGTTTGCTCTAATAAAAGATAACTAAAATTAACCCACAGTACAAGTAAAAATACTTGTCTGGAACTCTGAAGGAGAGGTAACAGGAAATAGCCCAGCGCACATCAATATATGAAGATATCGCACATGTGGAAAAACAGCACAAAAAGCCAGCTGTAACTCCCAAACTCTCAGCTTCATAACAATCATTAAGTTGGATCAGCAAACCTAACTTTGAAAAAAATAACAGGTAATAGAGCAGTGGGATATTATGTCCTGTTCTTAAGTAGATTCTTACAGAAAGTTTCTCAATGTCAACCACCTCTGCTCACTTTAAAGCCAACCTACGTCACGCAGAAAAGAGGCATTAGGAGTCAGACTATCAGGACTTCCAAGTGCAGAAACATTTAATTCATTTTGATCACCAAGGAAATAATTCAGTTTGCTGTCACATAACTTTTCATTTGCTGTTTTGTATTTTGTTACTTTTTGAGCATTTTGAAATTCAGGTGCTATGCATGCTATTTTGATGGACTGTAGTATTCTCAGCTGACTGAAGATTTCAGCGCAGAAATTGTTTTATGGGAAGTTAATTTTTTTATGCATATCCTGATAAACATACTAAGAAATTATTCTCGTCTTCCAACTGCTTTTTGAAGTAACAACTGTACTCTATTTGCTCTTCAATGTGCAAAGTTTGATAGCATATATAACATGTTGCTCAAAGTAAGCATACTCAGTGAGTCATAGAAGTTAAGTTTCTAAATGGTTTTAATAATTTTTATCTAATACAGTTTTACAAGCTCATTATGTTAAACTAGTACCATTAATTAAACAAACCTTCTTTAAAAATCATTGTGTTCTTGAAACTGGTTTGACCCAGGATTGTACTTAAGAACAGCTCTAAATGCTCATCACACTCCCTTCTTCCAATTTTGCTTCTACTGTAGTGTTAAAAAACAAAACAAAACAAAAAAAAGTAGGGCAATCATAACACTGTTTTGCTTTCAAACTGTTTGGTACTTCATCCCTTCATCCCATTTTATTTCATACATTATGTGAATCTATTTCATCTAAAATTAGAGTTTAACCAGAAGAATATTCTTTATGGATAAAGACACAAATCAGAACTTCAGTTTTCCTGAAGTATTCTTAAAGGATAACATGATATAGAGATTATACCTCACTAAGTTCATGCTGTCTTTGCATCTTTTTTTCAAAGGCTGCTTTCATCTGTGTCAGTTGCTCATACTGGAAGGAAGAAGAAAAAAAAGTGTTGTCCTGAAAAAAAACGGAATATTACAACTAGTATGTCTGAGAAATGTTACTCTTCACTTACTTTATCCAACACCATCTGTCTTTTTGCCTCGAGAGTAGGTGCCAGCAACAAGTTTTTTTCTGTAAAATAAAGTCACTATTACTACTTTTTTTAAAAGGATTCGGTTCACAGAACACAGTCACAGATTCTAATGTTTTGACATCTTACTTGCCAGCTCTTCAATGCTTTTCACTAACTCCTCTCTATCAGTGATGACTTGCTTCAGTTGTGGTAGAGTCACAAACTTCTCCAGTAACACTTCCTCTTGCTCATTCATACTGGTCAGCTGTGATATACTATATTCAAAGAGAAAAAAAAAAGCAGATTTAAAGCTAACAGCAAACATTACATGTAGAGCTACTCATTTCTGCCAAAAGTTTGAGGCATTTATTGGTTCTTCACAGATCCACAACACTTGACCACAATTTATTTTTCCCCTTTCTCCTGGATTGTGGGCTCTGCTACCTGCAGCAGTGAGCTTAAAAAGCACGTGTTATAAAGTATCTGTCATTTCAAACCTTACTTCCTTTAAAGTGTTTTTTTAATGCTACTATAGTGGGTTGACCGTGGCCAGCTACCAGATGCCCACTCAGCTGCTCTCTTCAGTCCTCCTCCTCAACAGGATTCAGAGGAAAAGCTTGTGGGTTGAGATAAAGACAGTGAGGTCACTTACCAATTAGGATCACAGGCAAAACACTCAACTTGGGAAAAATTAATTTAATTTATTGCCAATTACAGTAAGAGTTGGATGGTGAGAAAGAAAGACAAAAACTAAAACACCTCACCTCCTTTTTCCTCAGGCTCAATTTCACTCCTTCATTCCCAACTCTTCTACCTCCTCCTGACCCAAGCAGCATGGGGTAGGTGGGGAACTGCAAGCGTTGCAGTCAGTCTGTAACAGTTCATCTCTGCCTCTCTTTCCTCCTCATGCTTTTCCTCTGCTCCAGCATGGATCCCTCTCACGGGCTCCAGTTCCTGGCAGGAGAGTCTGTTCTAGTGTGGGCTCTCCATGGCTGCAGTTTCCTTCAGGGCATACCTGCCTGCTCCATGGACTGCAGTGTGGATATCTGCTCCAGCAGAGTCCTCTCCACGGGTGACAGGGAAATATCTGTTCTACTGTGGTCTTTTACAAAACTTGCACGGGCTGCAGATGAACATCTGCCCTGGCACTTGGAGCACCTCCTCTCCCTTCTTCTCTGACCTTGGTGTTCACAGGATTTTCACACTTTTCCACCCCTCCCTTCAATCCTCATTGCTTCTGCAGTGTTTGCTCTTTTTAAAATGTTTTCATAGAGGCATCATCCACTACACTGATCGACTCAGCCATCCTGCAGTAGGTCTCCTGCCAAGCTGCCTGTGTCTGGCAAGGGAGCAGCCCCTGGCCCCTTCTCACAAAGACCACTCATGCAGCCCTCCAGCTACCAAAACCTTGCCACCTATATCCAATAGAGCTACTCAGAAAAGCTGCAACACTATTTGGATTTAACTCAGCTACCACCAGAGGAATCACGCAATTTTCATCCAGTCTTCTTGAAAGGATCAAACTTGATTCAAATGTTTTCTTTAAAGAAATTACACCTTCCCCCAAATGCCCTAACTTTAACTTTCCGCTAAATGAGGATGCTGCTAGAACTTAAAGCTGATTTAGCTAAATTAAACAAGATCTTAAGAAGGTGTTAAGGGAAATAAAAAAAAAAGAAAAAAAAAACAAAACAACAGAAGTCCTTCTTGACAAGTCTTTTCCTTTTTGAAAGGACAGAGTTTTCAATCACTAAACTATGACACCACCATAAAGATCTGAGATCAGAAAGAAACTAATCTCCTAAGACCCTTTCAGAATCAATAGCTGATTTGTAATCTATTCAATCCCAGATAGCCTGAAAGCCTCCTTGATCAGTTTTCTCATTAGATCTGACCAAATTGCTGGGAACAATAACTAACACATTTTTTTTTAATTGTGCCAAGACATGCTTTTAATGAAAATATTTGTGTAAAATGTGTATGAAGTATTTACATATGAAAGTGATTCGCACTGGCACATTTACCACGGGGATTTATCTAACCTAACCCCACTGCACACACTGAGCTGCTCCCAAAGTAGTCCATTGTTTACTCTGCACCACAGTCCTTTCTAATTTAAGAGAATGTAATTTGTGAACCAGTCTCAAGTCCAGTTCCCTACCCCTTTCCTCCTTCAAAAGCCGTGCTTATTATATTAGTAGAAATTAAGCCCCTGGCGAGGCCCCAGAAGACAGCAGAACACCGACAGTTAGGAAAAGTAAAAATACATGCTCTTATTCCTGCTGTTGAATCCTGAAGTACTGTTCCTGCTGAGAAAACCCTAAACAAGCAGCACATTTGAATACAAGGCTGGCTTTCTGACTCTACAATTTTGTTAAGTTTTGGTATTTTAGAATTTCTACAAAAACCTTTCAGTGATGTGTACAGACTTTTGACAAATATCAGATACAGACCAGCAGTAATTGCCTTCAAATGACTATAGGAAGTTTTGCTGCCTTCTGAAAATTTACCTTAGTTCAGAAAGTTCTGGAAATGTATCAGGAACATCAGGCATCTTGTAAGTAAATCCATTCTGGCCAACCTAAACGGAAGTTCAGAAGTGCTTAGTAGATTCCTGAAGAGCAATTTATTTATATTTAACCTGATTAATCCAAAACCAGAGCGGAATATATGCCAGCAACAAGAAAAGTAGGAAAAGTAGTAAGAAGCAGTAGCACTAGTCTCTGATCAGAAGATGTCTCAACTCAACCATGGCAACAAAATACTTGGAGGTGTTTGGGGTGGCACGTCATAAAAGATGAGTCAATTTTGGAGGAAAATAATTTTGTCTTGTTATGTCCTCCATTTGGCTGGTGACCCAGGAAACACACAGAAGGAATATAACTCAGTGAAGTGGGAACAGAGAAAGTGATTTACAGTTTGATCTCTGTCATGTGGTTTTTAAAGCTATAATCCCTCAAGGAAAAAAAGTATTTAGACAAAGGAAAAAAAGTCTGTCTTCACAAAAGGTAAAAATTTTCAATTCCACAAAGCCAGAGAAGTGTCTTCCAAGATGAAGAAAGCTTTTTTTTTCCCTGAAGACAACATTTTATGAAAGACTAAACATTTAAACTTTTTGGAGGATATTAAAAAAAAAAAAAAAAAAAATATCCTTCCAGAGTGCATCAGTGAGAGGGAGTTTGCGAGTACACAGATATAAGATCCATGAAGAGAAGCTCCTTGAAGCATGAAACGAGAAGTAAATATTCTATACATAAAGGCTTAAGATTTGCACATCATTCTTATCTGATAGGTTCTACGCAGGAAATCCCATATAGAGAAAAGGATCTCATTTTCTATGGCTGGAGAAAGCATCACAGCTGCACTATATATTCAAAGATAGTTAGCATAACACCAGTTTCACTAAAACTCAGAAAGTCAAACTTGGTGCTCTGACCTCAATTACGTTATAAAAATCCTTTCATCAAAGCCAAAAGGAGAGTTTCATTTTCCTAGCACCAGCAAAACAATGAAGTGCAGTCACTCTGACTGTTCGCTTGAGTTTTGTGGCAATACCCTCTGTGCCCGTCAGGGAACTTAGACCCAGTGTCCGACAGCTCAAGCAGCAAAACTCAGGGCACAGACCTGAAGCACTGCTTCTGCCGTTGGAACAGGCAGTGGCAGGTCACCAATCAAGCCGTAAGAGGGAGCAGCAGGCTTGTCTGTAGTGTAGCTTGAAGAAACTGATTCAGCAACAGGCACGGCTGCCATTGTTCTATTTGTTTCTTGAGG
The DNA here is from genome assembly GCA_009806455.1 of Tetrax tetrax. Classification (NCBI taxonomy): domain Eukaryota; kingdom Metazoa; phylum Chordata; class Aves; order Otidiformes; family Otididae; genus Tetrax; species Tetrax tetrax. Next base: position 22,044 of record WHYT01014815.1, on the reverse strand, counting down.
TGGGTATGGAGGAAGAAATGGAAACCCCTGAGGAGCATAAGGAGGAATTCCAGCTGGTTTGTTGAAAAGGCTAAAAACAAACAAACATCACCATAAGCAACTAACTGCTTACAGCACATTTCTTATCCTTTGAATTATAATCACTAGACTACGTACAAGACGTAAGATTGAATTTTTAAAAGAACATAAACTTTACATTTTGTGTTCTCAGTTACTTCCAACGTAGTAAGTCTACTTTATGTCTTATACTGCAACATAATATACGCCTCCATTAAACTATATTCTTGTAGAGCAGCCAAATACACACTCCCACTCTTAATAATAAGAAAACTACTTCTCAAAAATTTATGAGAGCGTAAATCTAAATTGTTTCCATCTAAAAGTCCTGAGAAATGCATCTGTGCCACACATTAGTTTTTATTTACAGTACTGCATTTAACTGCTTGGGCAACACACACACAATTACTTCTAAATAACATGAATTATTTTTTTTACATTCACAACTTGAGTTGCATCTAAACCCAGTATCACTGTCAGCCACAAGAACCATAGTTGTAGTGATAAAGCTGTAATGTCTCAGACCACTTCTCCATATTGAATACAATTATTTAAATAGCACGATTTCTGTTGCACAGTTGTGCAACAGAAGCTGCTTCTAAGCCTGGGAGATTACAAGCAGAATACAAAGAAACACAGCTGCTGAGATCATGATCTAAAGCAAATTCAAATTGCATCTGATAATGTAAACATTTATTATTTTTCAAGAAAACAGAAGCATTTAAAATTATATCAGCATGTTGATACAGTAACTCCAATGAAATCTAGTGCTTCATCTCAAAACAGTCATGCCATCAACCATGCACACAAAGTTGTGAAAGGGCAGTGTATTCCCCAATACACTCACTACATTATTCCTGTTCTTACCCTAATACTTGGTTTCATCTCTATTAAAAATGTAAGTTAATACATACAGTTCATTCATAATGTTTATAGATACTTACTATGGAAATGATGTTGAGCTAGGTGCCAGAACTGGAGGATTCTTCCAAAACTCGTCCAGTAAACTTTGAATAATTTTTCCAAGATCTGAGTGCATTGTAAACTAGTAAAAACAAAACCCAAAAACCTTAAAGTAGATGCAGATGAAAAATTATTCCTGCAATCCCACAGTTCCAAAATGTGCTAAACTTGACTATTTATTATACCAACACCAGTGCTGTAAGCTATGTCAGAAAAATACTAGCTAATGTAAACTGCTTCCACAAGCTCCAAATAAAGTAATAAAGCCACCTAGAACTGAAGAGAAACTACAAGTCTTTTGTATATTGCATTATTAATGGAGAATTAACCAAGTACAACATTTCTGATGAACAATCAAAAACCCACCCCCTTAGATAGCAAGTTACATTTGAGAAACGGAAAAAAAAAATAAAAATAAAAAAATAACCAAGATTTAAGTTTGAGACAAAACAAAAACATCATCAATGGCATTCTGAAAAAGTAACTTCACTTCACCCTACAACCCCAAAAAAACCTAGAATGTCCTTGCTGGTAGAGAAAAAAAAAACCCACAGCATATTAAAATCCTGCATACTACAGCTAAAATCTTTACATCTTTCTAACAGGATTAGGGTAGAGAGAAGTACATTACAAAACAGTCTTACAGCATCCTTCTCCCTTATCTGGCACATACTACAGAAAAACAATAAGTGTGCTATTGGTGCTAACAAGAAAAGCAATAGGAACTTTTAAATCCATAACAACTTAAAATACTTTCAGATATACGGAGTACTGAACTCAGTAATGGTAGCAGTAGAAGAATAAATAGTATACTGAACACTACTGAATTTTTGTTTTCAGACACCTTAGGAGGCAGTTTGAGAGGGATTAGGATCTGTACTAGTCTTTTTTACCAGAACTGTTAGCAATAATCTAGTATGACATGTATTAAAACTGTTAGTAACAGTAGATATATGTGAAGCTACAAATCAGACATACATTACTTATTAATGGACCGGTCACATATACTCCCTGCTTGTCCATTAAATGATGTCTCACAGGTGGGAAAACACTGATTACTGGTTTTTCCTGAGGAAACTGAGGTGGAAGCAAGCTGCAAATACAAGAATAATTATTACTACAGCTACATCCCAAGATATAGTTTGCCTAAGAAGGCTTCTTATGCAAAGAAAAAGTACTATTAATTACATAAATTTCCTTTTTACAAGAAGAGTTATGGAAAAATACAGAGTGAAGCACACAAGAGGATTATTCAGTTACAAGGGTGGAAGTCAGATTAGAATACGAGAAGAACAGTTCTGTTCTTCCACGGAACTGAAGAGATCATTTAGTTGGCAAGATTGTAGTATAACAATTAAGAAATTACATCTATGGACAAAGAAAAAGCCATAGCATTATGAGAATATTTTCTAATACAAATGTTATTACTACAAAGGCAATGCAGTGTAACCTGCAAGAATATCAGGCAAGTTTTCAGGCTAAAGTAATAAAAAAACTTGTGAATAGAATACCATCAATATTTGCCAGAGCAAAAGCACCCCCCAAAGTAAATTCACAGGAAATGTTACAATAAATTACTTAAGTTATGATCCAGAAGTTTCACTGGAGTAAAAGTTAGGATTTACAGCAGATTAGTAAATTACTAATTAAGTTTATTCTCACTTGTAGAGGATTCAAAGTCACCAGAAACCCCGAAGTACTTTCTCCTACTTATGTTCAACTAAAAACATGCACGTTATCTTAGGAGCTGAACACAGCAAAATATAGTTTTGCTTTCAGCTGAGCACCTGCATCTTGTACAGAACGAGTCACTACAACTACTAATGCAAATCCAGGTTATAGTTCTTGAAATTAGTTATGAGATGGCAGCAGTTTATGTCCTATTACTACTTTTTTTGAGAGCAATTTTAATTTCAAGATGTGCACAGAGACTCACTCTACTTACATGTTAATATTAATTGTCAAGTTGTTTACAGTGAACGGCAGTCGATATTCCACATCTTTCTGAATTTCTGCAATGCTGTCAAAGAAGAAATTGTCAGCATTCAATCAATGGTCAATATAACAGCCTAAAGTCTAAAAAAAAAAAAAAAGGCATAACTTCAGACATCTGTATTTAGTTTGGTTTTGAAAAGTCTTGTAAGAATAAAATTGAAAATGCTGGAATAAGTCAATATGCTTCAGAATGCTATATCAAATATTAAGATTAAAAAAAAAAAAAAAAAGATTCCACCTTTAAACCTCATACGTGATCACAAGTAATGGAAATACAGGCAGAGAAATTGTGCTACCCACTGATCTAACAACAATCTCAACTTATTTTTTCTCCACTTACTGACTTAAGACATGCCATCAGTGATTCTTTTATGTACTGAATTTTATCTGATAAAATATTTACCTTGCCAAGGCATTACACTTGGTTCACAACTGAGTCCTGCTCTGCAACATTGCCTACAGATGAATATTGAGAACATACATTACAATAGGCCTTCTTCCTTAACAGATTAGCTTACTAATTAAGTAGTAGTTTTTTCCACGTGCACCAAGTTCTATGCACTTGTGCAGATATTTTCAAGAATTATCTGGCAAAGAGATACTTGCAAGAATGTAAAGATCTGTAATCCTCAAGACAGACCCCTCTGAAAACCGACTGAAGAAACACGTATCTTATGAAATTGGGTAAGACTGAATCCAAATTTGGTCCCTTGTAACAGGTAAGTTACTGAGAAAAATCTTTAAATCAGCTGCATTAATAGGAAGTTGATTTCAACACCCAAAGCATTCTACAATTTATATGCACAGCAAGACTGTTTTGAAAGATGGCATCCCAAAGAAGGACTAGAAGAGGACTAGAAGACCTAGCTCAGAAGCAGAATTTCTGGACAAGACAAACATCCCTAAGCTGGCACTGGGAGAGAAAGGAGGGAAGAAAATCAGCTTCACCTTATAATGTCTCAATCAAAACAAACTTAAAAAGCAGACTGATTCCTCTTGCATGTATTTTTCCTGCCTGCACCTGGTTAACAACATTATTTTCCCTCACCTCTCTAAGGCTCCCTTATAAAGGAAGGGAACACAGCTAGAATTGGCAGTAACGGCAGCTGAGTGTTCCCAGAAAGTCTCTTTGCACCCAACTTCAGATTCGTCCCCCCACTCACCGCCAGGTACACACCATACAATTACTTCCTCAAAAAATCCAGACCACATCACCTGCAAATGTGCGCTAGGCATAGTACTAAGAGTGTTCTGTACTCCTGCAAAGCATGACTTGCACGTAGAATTTAAAACCCTAGTTTTCAGAGCTTTGGGAATACACAGAGTAAGATACAAACTTCGCTCTGCACCTTGCTCTCTGCAGCCTGACCTTATTCCTCTCACAGACCAGTCAGTATCTCCTCTTTCCCCATGAAAACCCACGCCATTGGGTTGAGGCATCCTCACCACAGGAGAATTCAAATCAGAGTTTAGGACTCTATTGTGACACACTGTACACCGAGATCACCACCTCCTCAGTCTTAACTGAAGGAGTCTCCCTGGAATCTCTCATGCGCATTCCTGCCCTGTAGTCATCTGTCATGCATTTTAATAGCCTGCTACAAAATCCTTTTGAAAAGGGTATATAATTACGCTCCACTCACGTGCACAACCTATAAGAACTGGGGAGGAAGAGGAGAATAGGGAGAGAGAAATGAGAAATACAGAATCTCATTAAGCTGTCCAAACCGTTATAATCTCCTTTAAGAAAAACCTTGAACCAATAAACTTAGTTGTCCCTTCCCCAAGTGGGAACAGGTACACTGGAAAAAATGGCACTCTCTTCACTTCGTTTAGAACAACAACAAATACAAGAAAACTGTTATTGAAACACAAAAACTTTATGTCAAGCTCCTAACCTGTGAGAGATCCTGAAAAGGAAGACTAGCTACTGTAATGAAATTAAGATCACATACACCTGGGCTTTTATTACCTATGAAGACTGACCAAGCTTCCCTAACTTAGGTAACTACACCATGCCAAGAATTTTATTCTGAGCACTGTGGTAAGGAGCAGCTGAGATACACATGAAAGAACAACTAAATACACTTATCAGACAAAAAAAAAAACACATTAGAATAACACTCATTTCATCATTGCTTAGGAAATAATGCTGTTGCGATGCTTGATGCATATTCCTGTAGATCTATGCTGCTGTGGAGTCCATCAGCAAGCACATCAGCCCCACCTGAAAAAAGCCTTCGTATTTTTCAAACCTTGCATCAGCTACACGTACCTTTTTAAAAGCATAGGATTTGAGGCACTGTTACTCAGATTTATTCAGTCATAAACATCTCTTTTGAAAAATGCATACTTTGCCAGAATTTACTCCTTGGCTTGCCTAATTTTGGGGGTTTTTTTACGCCTACTGCCATGAGAGATCAGGTAGGCTAGTTTACATGGCTGTAAAGTTACATTTGAGCAGCTACCATTTCCCCACCCCTCATTTCCACTCCGGGCTCCACTCTTTCTCTGCCCATGCTTGAACTAGTGCCTGCACGAACAGGTAGCAAACCAGTCTACCGAGCTGACCTTGAGAAAAACTGGTCATCTTTTTTGAGGACTTAAGTTGGGGTGAGCTCACCTCCCTGGTAGAGAAAAGAGAATAGAAACAAAAGGCTAAATAAGGAAGGCCAATCCAATAAAAACTTCTAGTTAGGCAAGCTGCTGTGTCCCCACAGAGGAAGCTCCTTAGAAAAGTGAGCTGACTTTCAAAAACATGTGCGAAACTGGCTCTGAACAGATTTCGGTTTAAGCAAGCAACAATACTTAGCGATACCACCATACTTACGTTTCCTTCCTGATAATTCAAAATATTAGGGTAGTGGGCAGACCGCAACTATTAAACTTGGAAATATAATAAGTTTCTCTTCCACTCCTAGCCTCAGTCTGGCATAACAGAAGACGTTATATTTTGTTTTTCTGGATTGCTTTTGGAGGCTTCTCTCATTCAATTTCAGCAGTCACCCCAGGAAGGGTGAATGCTCACACGTTCACAGAAAATATAACTTGCAATACACGAAGCGTGGATCTCTTTTTAAAACGTAACACTTGCTGTATCTTTTTGGAGACTTTTAAAACGCATGGAAGCATTCAGCCGGCTTTCGGGCTAAAGTGGCCGGTGTAACCGGGCACGACGACCCACGCCCTCTCACCCGGCCCGGCCGCTCGGGGCCGGCCCCACGCCGCCGCCCCGACACCAGACCTCGCTTTCCTTTTCCCTTTGCAACCTCCAACCCCGCTCTCCCACCCGGCCGGACCCCGCGGCCCCAAAGCCCCCAAAGCGGGGTCTGGCCGGCCCGGGATGCGGTGCTGGCTCGGTTTCCTGTTTACGCGCAGGGCTGAAGGCCGGAGGGACCCAACCGGGCCTCACCGGGAGACGACGGGCCGGGGTGCGGGATACGGGACGGGACACCCTCCCGAGCCGCCGACCCACAGGAGCCCGGAGCGGCGGCGCCGGATCCGTCGTCGTCCCCCGCCCCCCCAGCCCGCCCCGCCGCGGCCACTCACGAGGTGTGGGCGCCGCGCAGGGACTCGATCTGCCGCTGCTTCTGCTGCTGGAGGCTGGTGAGGGCGGGCAGCGGGGCGGCGGGCGAAGAGGAGGACCCGCCGCCGCCCTTGGCGAGGGGGAACAGCCAGTTCATCCTCCCCGCGGCAGCCCCCGGCCGGCGCGGCACCTACGGCGGCGGCGGCGGCGGCGGCGGCGGCGGCGGCCCGGCCTCGCGCAAGCGCATCCCCGCCCGCGCGCGCGCGCGCGCCGCCGGCACAGCCCCTCCTTCCCGTCGCCGTCCCCCGGGGGCCGCCGCCCCGCCCCCGTGGCGGCAACACGGGTCGCGTCACGGCGGCGCGGCCGACGATTGGCGGCCCGGCTGTCGGTCAGAGGTGAGGGGGGGGAAAGGCCGCGCCGCGGCGCGCGGCG
>WHYT01014815.1:0-15051 GCA_009806455.1 Tetrax tetrax | reverse complement strand
CCTTCCCAATCGCGCCCCGTGGAGGGGGGCTGCCCGCCGCGCAGGGCGGGCCCGGCGGCTCCGCGGGGCGCTTTTCAGGCCTCGCGGGCGTGAGGAGGCGCTCGGACACCCCGCCGGGGTGCGAGTCCGAGTGTGGTTTAGCGTGGCCTCGTACGAGCTGAAGGAGCTCCTCCATCCCAGGGTGGGGGGGCTGCCTGCCTACCTGGGCGGCTCTATGTCCTCCGCGGTGTCCCCGAGTTTGGCGTAACGCTAATAGTCACTTTGCCGCTTCGTTTCATGTTGCACGCAGCCGTGGGATCCACAGGAATGTGCTCTTCTAACCCGTGGGGGAATAACGCTTGTGGGCTCAGGTATCTCTTTTATCTGTTGAATTAGTGCACCTCGCCGGTTTGCCTGGCTTAGTGCAAGAAATAAAGTTACTAACAACACCGTAGGGTTTTAGTTCCGGATAGTAATCTGAACTCACATAGCTGAAATTCATGTGGTTTTGGTGGCTATGTCGTGCTGCTTTTATGAAATTCTGAACAATAAATCTTGATCCTGGTCTTTAAGCTTTTTTTTTTTCCCCCCCCAGATAAATGAAGAATAAAAACTTACACTGTGATACTTTTTCTGTGTCTCTTAGGTTAAAAAAATAAAAATTTAAAGTCCTCTTTATGAAACTGATCCTCAATCAAGTGTAACTTTTGATGTATGGTCTCTAAAGCCCCCCACTATGCCAGCAGCTACCGTAGACCATAGCCAAAGAATCTGTGAAGTTTGGGCTTGTAACTTGGATGAAGAGATGAAGAAAATCCGTCAAGTTATACGGAAGTATAACTATGTAGCTATGGTAAGTGGGCATTTGGTGTATATCTAGCAAATTACTGAAAAAAACACCATGACTTCATTTGGTGTTAGTAAATAAAGCTACAAACTCGTTCATCTGTTTTCAGTGAAGGAATAACAGATTCTTAATGTTGAATTAACACTGTACAAACATTAGGATCCTGATCTATGACCTTTTTAAAAGCGAAATTTACACACAGTACTCTTTAGCTATGAAACTGTTAGATGCTTGAAACATGTTTCATTAAAAATTAACAACATAAATTTTTGTGGGTGTCTTTTGTTGAAGCTTTAATTCTCTTCTTACAGGATACAGAATTTCCAGGAGTAGTTGCAAGGCCTATTGGAGAATTCAGAAGCAACGCAGACTATCAATACCAGTTACTACGCTGCAATGTAGACTTGCTAAAAATAATTCAGCTAGGACTGACATTTATGAATGAACAGGGAGAATATCCTCCAGGAACTTCAACTTGGCAATTTAATTTTAAATTTAATTTAACGTAAGTGATAAATATCTCTGCTGTTGAATGTATGTTTTTGACTTACTAAAAATGTGTGATAGGTTCTGAAAGCTATAGCAGCTCTTTTTATCTCTGTGATTGGAGTATCACACACACTTTATGTGAGGAAAACTTTTGTCAGCCAAACACCTGCTTTCTTGCCTCAGTTCTGTGCAGTCTGTCTTACTGTTGGTAATTTGCTCAAAAATGCTAAGCGATTTCAACAAAAGTTTTTAAAAGAGCCATTTATACTTAGTGCAAAAGTTGGCTCTGCATTTTCACATTTAGAGTGGCTCTACCTTGATTTAGTTTAACTCTTACTGGTTGTTACAGAAGTCACATGTTGTTTCCTTGTATATTTTTAAATGCAAAATATCATCAACATGTGAGGAAAAAAAAGTGAAGTTACTGAAGTGACTGAAAAAAGAGCTATGTCACATGTCTTCAGCAGGTTCTAAAGGAAGTGTGCTTTGTCGTTTTTAACATTGTTCTTGTTAAAAGACTCACAGCAAGTTCTAAATGGTATTGTAGGTAAAATATTGCTGACTTCTTAATACTGTAGCAGCTTTTCTTCTGTTTTCAAAGCAACTTATTTTATTAAGCTACTTTAATTTTCTTCTATGATAGATTAAAAGGGATTATTGATTCTACAGCATAACTCCTGTGGAGATTTTTGTTCTGGATTATTTTGTGTAAAGTGTTAGTAAAAACCAGCTTGCTTTTTAACTATCTGTTGGAATAGTATTGTGAGCTTTGTTTCACAATGTGATTTGTGTCAGTGATAAACCTTTAAGTATAAACCTAACTTTTCCAATGGGATGAGACACTTCTGTGGAGTTCTAATTATATCTTTAGCAGGTAGTCGACAAGGTTACTAGTATCTCAATTTTTTTCCTGAATTAAACATAGTTGGTCTGATAGGTTCTCATATGGCCTGAGGTGAGTATCAGCGCAAACGCTCCAGACTTAAATGTGTTGAAGGCTTGGGGTTTTTTGACAGTTGTGTTACTGGGTAGCTTGGTACACAAGTTAAAACTACAGCCTACAAAGGGGGTTTAGAAAACAGACCTTTTTTTTTTTTCTGTTTTCAAAGTGATCAAAGTTCTTACAAAGAAAAAAAAATTGCTACTGTCTCTCTTGATCTTTCTGCTTTTCTAAACAAGCAGTGCTGTGGCTTGTCACAAGTCAGTTTTGTCTGAGAAGTAACATGCTATTTTTGAAGCACCTCTTGGAAGAAAAAGAAGTTTCTTTCAGATATTGCAGATTTGGTATTTTGATATCTCTGAACTTACCTGGCCATGTAAGTGTTGGATGGAAGTTATTCGTTGTCTTAATAGAAGACTATACTAATCCTTCTAAGTGTGGGAGAAAGGGGAGGAATGAGTTAGTAACTTCCAAACTGTGATCTGAGAGTCAGTGCCTGTGTTATGTTTTACTCATTTTCTGAGCTTTGAAGGTCTACTCAGTATCAAACAACTGAAAGCAAAAGTAGTTTTCCATCCATTTGTTGCAGACGATGCACAGATAACACAGCTTAGAGTAAGGCAAGATATAGGTGGTCACTTAACTACCTTGTTAATAGTTCACTGAGGGGAGTTTATACAAAAAGGTGAGCTAGATAACTGCTGCATAAAACATGGTTTGTTTGTTGTTGGGGTTTTTTTTGTCGTGTTTTGTGGTGGTGTTTGTTTTGGTTTTTTTTTACAGAGATGGAGAAACTTTTTTTTTCTGTTTCTGAACTTCCTTTTGAGAAGTGGCACTTGCCAAGTGTTCTGCTCCTAAAGGAAAACAGCTGTTGGCTGTTCCTAGAATGTAATTTTTTGTATGTAGTTCTAGCCAGGTCTTGTTACAGTGTGCTTTTAAAGAGCATAAATACTTCTCTAAACTGCCTATCCACCTGATTACTGCAGAGCACAAACTAGACATAAAACTTATTTTTGTAAAATAGGCATGTTTGTTTTGGATGGATTCTTTAATGTGTTATGGAGCTGGACGGGTGTCGGGAAGTTGGTGCCTTAAAGGTGGAGAACTAATGAGGAGCTGTGTGGGAGGGAGGAAAAAAGATACAACACATCTTGAGAATGTATCTCTGTGTTCTGATGAGTGATGGCTTGCTATAAGGAATAAGGAATATAAGTCTACGACTGAATCTATTAGTCAAGTTTGATATATTGGTTGTCTTATCTTTTTGTTTTGTTTTGGTTTAGTTGTTTTTTATTAAAAATGAAAACTATACGTGGAAGAGACTTTGTAGAATAGTATGTTGTGGACAGTAATATGAATATCATCCAAGTAGAGCCATGTTTGGATTTTTTTTTTCAGTTAATCATTCTATGTCTTAGTTACAATGATATAGATTAAACTTTAGGGGAAAAAAAATCCATCCGTTTCATCACAAAATCCTTAAGACTTAACGTAGATGTTAGTGATAAAGATAATAAATACAGGCATAAGAGGGGATCAAACAAGGCATAGAGGAATTTTTTTTCCATCCTGTTAAATTTTAGGTCCAAATAAGGCTGTTGAAGTAGGTTTTTTAGAAAGAAAACATTAGGCTACCTGAACTTTAAGATTGACTAGATGGCACAGGTACTTAACTTGCAGTTGCTGAGAGAAGAAGTTTTGATGAGCCTGTGTCCAAACATTTTACATAAGCTTAAATCACAAGAAATGTGTGGGAAATATTATCCACAGAACTAATATAGCACTGGGATCTGAAGTGTAGCGTTCCTGGTTCTGTAGTGTAACATGTTAGTGCTTCAGCTGTTCTATTACATTTAATTTGTCACAGTTCAAGTGTCTTAGTTGGTAAAGTGTCTGTAGTCATGCATTCACTTTCCTCTGTAGATTTGCAAAAGGGGAGTTCTAGGTAACTGGAAGAGGAGCAGGAACTAGATTTTTGTGAAGGAAGCAGGAATGGCAGTGCCGGGAATGCTGAAATCGTAGAATAGTTTGGGTTGGAAGGGACCCTCAAGGGTCCTCTAGTCCAACCCTCCTGCAAGGAGCAGGGACATCCCCGACTAGATCAGGTTGCTCAGAGCCTCATCCAACCTGGAATGTTTCCAGGAATGTGGCATCAACCACCTCTCTGGGCAACCTGTTCCAGTGTTCTGCTACCCTCAGGGTGAAAAATTTCCTCCTTATCTCTAGCCTAAATCTACTCTCTTTTAGTTTAAAACCATTACTCCTTGTCCTATTGCAACAGGCCCTGGTAAGAAGTTTGTCCCCATCTTTTTTTAAGCCCCCTTGAGGTATTGGAAGGCTGCTATCAGGTCTCCCCAGAGCCTTCTCTTCTCCAGGCTGAACAGCCCCACCAACTCTCTCAGCCTGTCCTCACAGGAGAGGTGCTCCAGCCCCCTCATCGTTTTCACTGACTTGCTTTCCTCCTCTGGACTTGCTCTAACAATTCCATGTCATTCTTATGTTGGGGGCTCCAGAACTGGATGCCATACTCCAGGTGGGGTTTTATGAGACTACAGTAGAGGGGGAGAAATGTTAGTGAAGGTTAAAAAACTATGAAAAAATGTTTGGTTGTTTTTTTTTTTTTGTAATTAACACAGAACAAAGTCAAGTTGCTCCTGCTCTATGCTAGTGAAGTCTGTGGAATGAATAGTGAAAAATAAATGTTACCAGGTTTATAGTCAGTGAGGTTTGTAGATTTAAAAATTTTACTTTTCTTCTCTTTGTTTTTAGAGAAGATATGTATGCCCAGGACTCTATCGAGCTGTTGACGACATCCGGTATCCAGTTTAAAAAGCATGAGGAAGAAGGAATTGAGACACAGTACTTTGCAGAACTGCTTATGACATCAGGAGTTGTACTGTGTGAAGGAGTCAAGTGGCTTTCCTTTCACAGGTAAATTCTGCGTGTTAAGTATCTGAGTTTTCAGTATTGATTATTGAACTCTAGAGCTTGAATTTCACGTCTCGTGTTAAGTGGTGTACATCTGGTGTGTATATAGCACATCTCTCGGTTGGTAAAGCTTAGAAAACAATTTCTGTTGTAATACTTACAGGCTATTTTGTAGTAGAATAATAGAGCATACAGGGTGGTACTGGTGTTTTATTTTTGGTGTGTACATTGTAACCAGAAAACTGTAAAACAGAAAAACATTAAACTCCTAAGCCAGCAGGTGGCATTGCATCTCTTAATATCACACATGCAAGTTATCATAGTAACGGTGATAACAGCAAACTACTAAGCAATTCCTTGGGCAAATATTGCTTGTCTCGTGGGAGTGACCGCAGAATTATCAGTGAAGAGTTTCATAAAGCACTTTTAAATTTATTTTAAATCTCCTGGTAATCTGGGCATCTGAAAATTACTCAGATTCTGTGAATCTGTCAAGATACAAAAGATCTTCTGGTGTTAATAAGGTTTAACACTTTAAAACTTATGCAGTAGTCAACTTATGTGCCAGAGAGAATTTGCATTTTTTGTAAGTAGCCGTGGCTCTAACGGCTTACTGTAATGTAATGCCCTCAAGTTGACATCTTAAATACTGACTGCTAAGAAGCAAGTCAGCAAAGGTAGAGCAAATGTTTTAGCTGAGACTCGTAATTTCCTTACAGTCTTATTCTTGTACCACGCATGCTACATGGGTGGGTGGTAATCTGTGGATGACCAAGCTAGAATAAAAACAAATTCTTCATCCTTAAGTATTAAATCTTAGAGGGGAGGTTGGAGGAGAGAAAGTTACATGGAATTAGAGAAGTATTTACATTATTAACCAACTGAAAAATAACAATTGCTTCAGTGAGGAATGTAAAACAGTAGTAGAAAGGTGCATATAACAATCTGTTGCAGAATTGGTCATTTTGACTTGCTTTGTAGAAAGCAAGTGTTTGACTTTCCAAAAGGAAGCGGGAAAGAAAAGAGTTTAAAAAAAAAAGGAGAATCCTCTTTGATTATGCTTGTCACCTAATCTGCCTACATCTTCCACTTGCAGCTGTCTTGACTCACAATATGATTCCAAAATAATCTTACTCTTGCTGTCTTGCTACTAGGGTAGCACTTAGGGAAAAGTAGTGGTACTGTTCCAGTACATCAACAGACACTGCTGTGTAGATACAGCTACAAAATGGTGTTTTCCCAATATCACCTAATAACTTTAAGATCCTAGTGTAAGCTATCCTAGCAGAAGAATACCTGAGCCATTTCTACACTAGGGATTCTTTGAAAGCATAATTATATTGATTGATTGTGATTCCGGACTAATACCCTGGTCAAAGGGGAGTGCAAACTATGTGCAGCTTTTGAAGGGTTTTTGGAATGGTTTTAGTAAAGTCCAGTTTCATCTGTGCTAAAATGAGTTTCTGTTGTGGGCTTCACTGAAAATGTGATAAAACAGTCTTTATAAATCCTCTTAAGACAGCTATTCCAGCAGATGTTTGTCAAACACTGATTATCCACAACTGAAGTCAGAGAGTGTTTAAAGGCTTTTGTGCTTGACAGAGCGCGTTGATATTATCTTAAGCACAAAACTCTGAAGTAGTGGGTGAAGTTCTGAGGAAGCTGAGATTGCACAAACCTATAAACGAGCATGGGTCACATAAAATGTGCCAGAAAGAATAGTGAACAGCTGTTTCTAAATATGTTAGCTTGATTGTGATTACGTGGAAACTTAAAACAAGCAGGACAGCTCAGTTGAAAAATTTGTTTCATGTAGGCTCTCGATGCCGTAGTTCTTTGACTGCTGAAAAAGCTGTGCTTCATGGTTGCTGACTGTGCTATTGCTTCTGTTTCCTTGAAATGTTTTAATTACTACTAACTCTCAAAAATTTGAGTCTCTTAGGAAGCAGGCAGAGGGGAATTACTCTTTCTCAGAGTGTGAGGTTATGTTTTTGTTTTGTTTCATTTCCCAGTCTTTGATTTCCTTGAACTCTTATGTAGTTTATTTCTGAGCTTTTAGCTTCTCAAGTAGTGTTCTTTGTGTGCTTTTTATCCCTGCATTTGATGTAGCTGCCTTGACATCCTGACCTATTGGCAAATCTGTGTGGACCTGCAGTTCTGCAAGGCATAAGCAAAGAAACATTTGCACTCACCAGTTCTTACATACTGCAACTACATGAGTGACTCCAAATCTTTTGTGTGTGTTAAAATGTATTTGAGTTGATGAGAGAGGAGGGGGAAGCCCTGAATTTCTGATTCTTGTCACAGTCAAGAGAGCTGTGAGTTCTTGGCAGTCTAACAAGTTACGAAACAGAACAACTCACGCTGTTTTTGTGGATGTTCAGCTGGCTGATCTGCTGAAGCTTTGAGTGTCCACCTGTGTGCAACCTCCTCAGCCTACCTTTGGAGGCTCTGTGCAAACATGTCTCTTAACCCAGATGTTTTGGGGAAGATGGAAAGTTCCAAGCTATTGTATTTCAAAAATCATTTGTATCTAACTGATTTTAGTATAGCTTAATCTTTTGGCTCGTTTGTATTAGCCAGTTATAAAATGAAGTAAAGCTTTCTCAGCTCTGTCAGATTTTGATTTATTTCAGAGACTGTTGATGCTTGAGTAGAATTCATTGTTAATTGGCTATCTGAATTCTTTCTGGATCGTAAAGGAAAGAAATTCAGGCACACTTGATCTTTTCTGTGGTCTTGTTGCCTGCAGCTGTCCATGTTCAGTGAAAAAAAAAAAAAAATTAAGTGGTTGTGAGAGTGCTTATGTTGCTGTATAGCTTCAGGGATTGTGGCTAGCTGCGCTAAGTAACATCAGGTGATTATATTAGAAATGGTGAAAGCTTTTTAAGGAAAGGAAGCCTATGTGCTTCAGGATATAAAGCCACTAATTGCCTGTTAGAGGATCAGAAGAAAACTTCTTTAATGAGCAGATAATTACATAATTGCTCACTATGAGCTTTCTTACCCTTCTGTTAGCATTCAGCAGTGGTCACTCCAAAGTTTTTGAACTAGCTATATCTTAGTCTTGAATTGGAGTGACAGCTCTTATGTCTGTGTAAGCTTGGCTGACTGAAGCATACTACCCCCAAACAGTATACTGAAAAGATTATGTAAATACCTTGGTCCTGCACTGTGATTAGTGAAGTGTGGTTTGTGATGATTGTTATGAGCACTATGGGGCTCAGTGTAAGCAGATGGAACTTAAACAATGTGAGACGTTATTTGGTTGAGCTGACTAAAACTAACCCATGCTTAGGATCCAAGAACAGATACCTGACTGAATGCTGTCATGCAATGGAAGGATGATGATGCCTGTTAAATCCACTGTTCAGATGTCCTGTTCCCTTTTTCTGCATTGAGAACCCTAGATTGAAAAATCTGCTACAATCTCCAGGGGCTATCTAACTATATATATATAAAATACAAAAATTTGTAATCGAAATTGCAGTTTTGTGATGGCCTGTTCCCTCTCAGTAGAAATAGTAAATGCACCTTGACTTTTATAGATGAAGAAGGAGCACAAATACTGTTTTCTGTACTTTAAAAGTTTTAATACAAATATTACATTTGAGCCACAGGGATGACAGATGTCAGTAATTCAGTGATTTAATAAGCTCTCTAATCTCTAGAGGAGTAAATCTCCTTAATCCTGTAGAGTCTTTTTTGCATCTTTCTGAACAACCTTTTTTGCTCATGTGGCTTTTTTCTTTTCTTTTTCTGTAGAGGGCTTTATGCTGGTGCAGGCTTCCCCACCACTTCCTTCCCTGTCCCCCGTAGGTGCGCTAGTAAAAGTAAGCTTCCCAGCTGCTGTTTTGCCAAGTATACTACAGGCTTTTACTTTGTAAGACTCGGCTGAAATCCTTCTTTATCTTTGGCTCTTTTGCTCCATGGCCAATGGCTGCGGCTGTGGAGACTGGAGTACTGCCAGCACAGCTTCAAAGCACCAGATGCAGTGCAGGATTCATTGAACATTAAATTCCTGTTTAGAGCACTGGAAACCCCGATGGGAGAGCTGCAATTGTCCATACATTTTGTGTATCTTGTATTAATGGACTCCTGGCAGACAATCAATTAATTCCCAATATGTTCAAGATTTTTCTACCCTCTGTCTAGAAACTCATAAAATAAAGATGATGTAGACATACAAAGGGTATATAAAGCAATCCTCTTTACACTGAGTATGCGAGCTAAAGTCTTGAACCTGCATCAGAAGTTGCCAGTCTTTGTGGATGCTAAATATCCGCAGGATCCAGTAGTGCAGTGCTCTTAACTGATTTATCTTCTGTATTGCTCATCTCACAGTTAAAGATCTCAGTCAAGATTTACCAAGCTGCAAAATTCTTGGGTTTGAGTATGATCCTCATGTAACTAAGAACAAACACAAAGTCCTGAATTGGGAAGTTGGTGTCAGTGGTGGCCACCCAGTCACTTGAATTCTCTCAACTATACGCTAAGGTTTCTTAAGCAGCAAAACTGATGCAGCCTCAGAGGCAGCCCTGCTGCGTATTTTCATCTTCTTTGTTAGAACAGACATTTTAAAAATTGCATGTCAGTAAAATCTAGGAACTTATTTGGTTCAGTGCAAACCTAATAACAAGGTAGCATATCAGTCCCCATTCCAGTTCAGTGTATATATAGGTGAGCAATCCTGGAAGTAAAAGGGATCCGAACGGATCAGATTCATGATCAGATCATTAATAATCTGGCTTATACTCTCTAGAGGCTTTCCTAGGGAAAAGGATAACTAGTCATTACTGCTTTCTGTTGTGGTGTTCGGTCCTGTTTAATACCTGCCATCTGTCTTTCCTATGCTTTACACCCTCTGTTTCATTTCACAACCCTTTGTAAAAGCACGTGATTTCCCCTTTTACTTCAGCACCTCATTCCTATGTCCTCTTTCTTCAGTCAAGCCTACTGAGAAGGAAGTCTTCCCTAGACTCACGCTTTATAAAATACCTCTGTTTTTTTTCTCCCAAACCAATACTGCTCGGTTCTCTTGCTCCCTCCTGCTGACTTATATGTACACACAAAAAAATTTCCAACTTACTCTGTTCTTGCCTCTAAAAGGAGTATTAGTCTACGAAGTATTAAATTTTTCAGCTGTCTAACTGTGTGCTGATTTAATCGCGAACGCTGAAAGTCATTCTGCTCTTCTTCGTTGCTAAGAGTAAAAGCTGCCTGCAGGCATAAACATGTTGGTTCTGGAAACTTATTGAACCCTTTGGATTTCAAGAACTGTAGAAGTGTCTCTGTCTCACTCAGTTTGTAGTGAGAAGCTCCACTCTCTGTGAAAGGAATCAGCTGGGGGTCTTCTGTTTTAAGTTCTTGTTACTAGATGAGGCCTCAGCAGCACTTACCTTGTTTCAGGATTTGGTGAGGCTCCTCTAGGCAGATCTTTTTCTTCTTCTTCACTCTCCCTCATTGAGACTAACTTAAAATGTTTTCTCTGAAAGCTGCAATGGTGCCATTTACAGTGAGACTTAGTCTTTTGTAAGAGTCAGTTGCATTGAAATTAAGCAAAATGTCCTGTTGATATGTAATAAAATCTTGATGTTGGAAGTGAGAAGGATGTTTCTAAGTTATTTGCTTATATTTGTTTTGTTATTAATTTGTAGTGGATACGACTTTGGCTATCTAATCAAAATTCTGACAAACTCTAATTTACCTGAGGAAGAGCTGGACTTCTTTGAGATACTGCGATTGTTTTTCCCTGTCATCTATGATGTAAAATATCTCATGAAGAGTTGCAAAAATCTGAAGGTAAGTAACCTGTTGATGGCTCAGAAGAAATTTTGGTTTTGGAGAGAGAGTATGTTCTGCTAAAAAAACCACTTTCTGTATTTTTATTTTCTGGTTTTGGTTTGAAAATACCCATTAAACAGCCTTGTTGTCTCAAACTTTATATATTTAATACTAAAGGCTATTGATAGAGGCAGGCAGGAGCACATACAGATTTTTATAATTGTTTACCAGTTAAAAATAGCACGTTGATACTGTATTTATAGTGCCCAGTCTTTCTTGACAGATGATAAACCCATGTTTGGAATCGATCCTTCGCTTCTTGAGCCATAAGAATTGATGGGTTTCATATACTCTTATTTCCTCATTGCGCAGTCCACTAAAGGACTGCAGTCGTCTTGGCAAAGGTAATTGCAACGATGATGCTGTGGAAGTGTCTTGGGAAGCGGAATGCAGCAAAGAATGTTTCAGTTGGCCCCATAAGGGAAGATAAACAACAACATATGTTCAGGGACAACATATGACTTCTAGAAAAAAATGCACTACTAGAAACTAATGTCACACGTCCGGCCAGCGGGGTTACTAATTGACTTACTCTATCAGGCATAAAATTTGGATACTTTATTGGACTGGAGAATGAATGGAAACTAGAGCTAAGTACATGAAGAGGAAGACAGCAAGTGAAAGATGCTACAGAGATTGTTAACAGCTTTGCTTGCCAAAGAACTGTAAGAGTCTGGACTGCTGCTGGAATGAGGTGCATCACTTATTTGAAGCAATTAATGACTTACTGCTTTCATGTAAAGTAACTTGATTCTCTAGGCTTTCTTAATGTGAACCTGCAGAACAAAGAGAACACTGACTGTAGTACGACAAAATCCTAACTAAGGAATGGCTTGCCATTATGTCCTGCTCAACTAGTGATCTGCGTGGGATTTAGTCTTCTCTTTCTCTCTGAGATAAACCAATAGAGTGTGTAACTTTTAAGTAGTAGCCTACTGTGTGGGAGGTAAGGTGTATAAATCATTTTGTTAATCAAATTAATGTTGGAAATTGAGACTTTCCTTCCAGTTAGTACCAAAAGTATACCTACCTGTGTTCCTCTAGAGGTGTTACTGGTATAATCAACTGGGCAAATAACTCAGTATTAGAGAACATTTTAGAAACAATTTTTTTCCACAGAGGCCATAACTAAAAATGAAATGTTCATAAACTTCAGGAGTCTTAAAAGGAAGGGAAAGGAGGAATGCCAAACCAAAAAAAAAAAACCCCTCACTTTCTCACTCCTAGTGAAGCGAAGTAAAGCATCTGGTGTCTTAGTGGTGGCAACACACCATGAACAGAGTGTGTAATCCAACTTTAGTGACGTGGGAATGGTGACGTTCTGTATCACCATTCCAGAGGTGACATTCCCAGTGGGTTTGGGGAGGAGGGGATTGCATTTTCTGTCATTTCGTTAAGACATAGTTGTGTATAACCTGCATTGTTTAGAGATACTAATATTTTTTTGGAAGATAACAAAAACCATCACAGGTCTTGTTTCAGCAAACGTTAAGAACAAGGGTGACCTTTTTCAGAGCTGTAGGTCAGCTTTCCTGCAGTAAATCTTCTTCCTGTCACCTAACCTCAAACTAGTAACGACAGGAGGGGAAGGGCTGTAGACTACCGTGCCCTTCCAGATTCACCAGTGATGCAGTGGTGATGGACTTGTACTGTACTGAGAGCAGTTGTCTGAAACAAGTTGGTAAACATTCGGTGTTTTTACTCTAAAAATGCATGTCCTGTCTCCCAGTGTCTGTCTCTTTCAATCTATTAAATTGCAGTGAATTGAACTGCTGTGCAGTTGTCCTTTATTGACTTGTCTAAGTTACTTTTCATATGAAAGTCACTGACTTGCTGTAGGTCCCCCGCTCCCTGCCACCACACACTCAAAAAGGAATTTTTGGCATTGAGAAGATAAATATGCTTGAGGACTGGGAAACTGTTTGATGCTTTTTTTTTTTTTTGGTGGAATTAAGTAGTCTGTGAATTTACAGTATGCTGCTCCAATTCAAGTGGACATGACTGTACTTTACTGAATGCAGAACTGGGACTTAACTTGAGTTATTAACGTAGTGCAGGTTAAATTCTTGCTTGTTTTCCTGTTTAAACAATTGCAAACCATTTATAGTAACAGTGACTCTTAAGTAATGTAGATCTATAGACCTTGTTGGAAACTTGCTTTTAACGTGGGGAGGGATTGTATAGAACATTGAACTCTGGTACCAGTGCCGTGAAACTTGAGAGTTTGAACTGGATTTGCTGTTGACTGTGGTTGTGTTGGTTACGTAAGTCATTCTGTGGCCTCTTTCTTGAAAGACCAATGCTATGAAAAATTGAAAAGAATTTGTCTTCCTCTTCCAAGAGTAAGGTGTTCTTATCTGGGGTGGAAAACTCTTGCCTGAAAGAGAATCTCAGTAGCCTATTAATTTTCAAAGACAGCTAGGTTTTGTTTTGTAATTATTGCGGTTATAGACCAAGAAGTTCCACACAAGTGGTGTGTGTGATATATTTACAAATAGATATATACCATTAAAAGCACTATTTTCAAAGCATTCTTCTGTAGGCTGCTGTTACTGTAAATTTTGAATTACTAAGTCTACATTCCAGAGCTTGCAGCTGCTGTGTAATTATAACTGATTTTTATTCTTGAGTGGTTTTTCTTACAGCTAGCAGAACCTGATGATGAGGTACTGCTAATTCGCAGCTTAAGCAAGAGAGGGTTTAGGAACAGGAAATGGTGCCTTGAAAGGGTGCGGGCCTCACTGCTGTTGCTAACCCTTAACAGCTCTTTATTGGAGTTAAAAAATGGGGAACATGCTTGTATGTGAGAGGCACTTCCCCCCCCGCCCAACAGCCCTCAGCATGAGTGTAAGTTAAATAACTGAGCATGTTTGCAGTGTGCAAATGTTGCATTTAAGCACATAAAGAAAACAAACTAGCTTCAGTGCTTAACTGTATAGTGTATAGACTTACTTTTATCTTAAACTTCTATAAACAATATTCCTGCTGCTCAAGCTAGAATAAAACCAGTCATACCTGTACTAGGTTTTCATGTTGGTTTGTAAGTGTTACTTGGGAATGTTATTATTGAAGCTTCCATCTTTTTAAACAAAACAAAAGCCTGGACCCAAACCGGTTACCCTAAGATTCATAGGAATTTTCACAATGTTTGATCTGATTTTCAGGTCAGACTTTATTGCGCTTTGACCTTTAGCTTTAACTGTTATGCTTTTGCCTGTTACTGCTTCCCTTCCTGTACTTGAAACAAGAGTGCGAGGAAAACAAACTCAGCTACGAGGCAGTCTTTCTTTAAAAGCATTGCCTCTGTGCAACATTTTGCCTTGGAGAGCTTATGGCAACACTAAGGATTTTGTCTTTGTTTTTTTTGATCTTTCTAGACTTTTAAGAATGTGCATGTGCTTTAGTCTTATTTCCAGTAGCTTTATGGCTTAATGATTAAAAAAAAAAGCATTTATGTACAAAATGATGTGCTTGCAGCGTAGCTTGCAGCATTAAAAGACTGCAGGTACGGTATAGCATGTCTGTCCTTCAACTGTTATCTATGTAAAACCAAACTGTCCTCTGATGGGGTTGCTTCCACACGCAGTGGTTATTACCATTTTGGGCTGCACTAAAACGAGGTTTATTTAGTCACTCTGCAGCTAAGGGAATAGTTTTTCACATAAGCTTATTGGGAAGAAAATTTACTTAAAAACTGGAGAAGTTTTACCTTTAAGAGCAGATAGATTTGCAGCTTTGGAGTGATATTTGCAGCTTTACAGTCTGTCCTTTTAAACCTTGTATCAATGCTCAAAGCGGACAATTACTGGTTTAAATTGTTCCCTTTTTGTATGCAAGATATTTATATACTTTTTTTAACCCGGAGGTTTCATTACACGTGTGACTAAATATACATCTCTAACAGAAAAGCTGGCTATGCTATTGGATTTTATTATCTTATTTACTATGAAACAAACTTTAAAGAGAGGTAGAATGTCTTGCAGAGATGGAGTGGGCACTTTCTTCCTTTTTTTTTTTTTTTTTT
>WHYT01014814.1:95929-117837 GCA_009806455.1 Tetrax tetrax | reverse complement strand
TGTTTTTTTTTTTTTTTTTTTTTTTTTTTTTTTTTGTAGGTTCTGCCTTGTGCAGGTGTTACCTTGCAAAGCATGGTCCTTTTCATATTCTTCAAACAGGTGTTGCCTGTTTGGATACTACTCATATGATTATTTTTTTTGAGATGCTCTAGACTAGGGAATATTATTTTATTTTTTTTAACCACTATTATAAAATATTTCACTTTGTATCTTAAATAATCAGTCTTGTAGCATACCCAGCTGCAAAACAAACAAGGTAAGTTACAAATAATAGATCTTCATGCTATGTATGTTTTAGGTAGGTCAAAATCCATCTAGGAGTCCCCAGAAAAAATAATCTTTGCCCACTTTAAAATGCCAGTATGTTTATATCTCAAATGTGTATCACTTGGATTTCACAAATAAGTTTTAATACTTCTAGATTGCTGACATCAAATTA
Organism: Tetrax tetrax; assembly: GCA_009806455.1. Classification (NCBI taxonomy): domain Eukaryota; kingdom Metazoa; phylum Chordata; class Aves; order Otidiformes; family Otididae; genus Tetrax; species Tetrax tetrax. The sequence continues at coordinate 117,398 of WHYT01014814.1, read as the reverse complement.
AGGGGATCTAAAACCTTTCAGAAAGCCACTACTGAGATGTTAAACAATCAGTATCTGGACTTATTTTCAGGTCATATTCAGTGATGACCCATGAACAGAAAAATTTTGAGAAGTTTCATTGTAGCCTGCATCATCATTCTTTTATATCTACATTTATAAGCATGAAATCTATCTTTCCAGAAATGTTACAGGTAATTAGGGGTTGCCTTTTTCCTTTTATTTTTTCCTTTATTTCCTCTCTCTCTTTTTCTTACCTTTCCCCTTTCCTTTCCCTATCCTTCTTCTTTGCACTCCTTTCCTTAATCTTCCCTGTCCTCTCTTCCTCTTAACACTCCACTGTCATGTCTCCTTAGCATTCCTCTCTCTTCCCCTCCCTTCCACTTATTGCTTTTCCCTCTGTAGCTATTACATAGATACTGCACATTTTCCTATATATTTGAAATCTTTCAGAAATGAACAAACAAACTTTTTTTTTTTATGAAGCAAGCACCTGCCTGGGATAAAATTACAACTGAAGAACTTAATTAAGACTTTTTTTAGAAGAACAGAGTATTATGATATCCGCAGTAATGGAATTAATTCAAAACAAACTCTCATATAGTTGCAACAGAATGGAAAGATTAAGCATCTGGTAGTTACTCACGGATAAGGTATGTAGGAAAGACAAGTAGTCTCTTGTAATGTTTCGTTATGTCATAAAACCAAAATAACCTTTTATTCTGGAGGCAGTAGGAAATGGGTACATTATTTGCAATGATAGTAGTGAGAATTATCTGCCATGCATTTTAGGAAGCAATGATTTATTTTCTTCCAGATACAGCTGACTTCATATACATATATGAAATAATTTCTTACATATATTTAATGTAAACAAATAGGTCACTTCCAATTTCTGATTTACTTTTCCAGAACCAGATAACCGAAAGACATCAAGAATATTATGACAGCTGTTTCTGATAATTCCTACAGTTTCTTTGAATTTTATTATTTATAATTGATTTTAAATGTTATTTCAGCTTAAAATTCTATAATAATTCACTTAATTAAAAGTTAATTATAAGCTTAATGTACAGCAATACTGAAAAGCAAATAATGCTTAACATGCTAGTAGATTTTACTGAAAGTTTTTGTCTTATATTCTGCAAATTTTGTAGTATTTATCATTAATACATAATTGGCTACACAATTTTGGTTCTTGAACTATACAATTACTACTAAAGAGTAAGATATTACTGTTATTTACCTAGGGGTCTGTGTAATTGTGCTTAGGAACACTAGTTGATATTCACTGTTTTCTGGTGCTAACAAAAGAAAAGGCTTGGAATAACAATGACACTGAAATGAAAGGAAATAAGAGGGTGTGACAGCACTTTACAAAACTTGCCAAAACTTGTGATATCTGACTATTTAGAATTGATGTTATTGGAGATAACATCATCATAATATGAATATCAATATAACATGAATTTATATTAGAAGGAAGAGGGATTATTTTGAAGGAGAAAAAGTATTCTTACTAATGAAAGTCCACTGTCTTACTCATCAAAAATCTGTCTCTCGGACACACACATGGAATATGAAAGCAGGATAAAAATTAGAGGATCCATCTAAGCAGCTGTAAGCCTGTTATTTTATTAGGTCTCATATGATGTGACAGACCTCCTTCTTTCCTCTTTTGTCAGGAGAGAAAAAAAGAATAGAAAAAGAAGGAAAGGCAATGGGAAAAAATCCATTCACCTGTTGAAAAAGGATCCATGTTTTTGCTAAAACATTTCTGATAGTATTATTTTTATTTCATATAAGAAATTCAGAGCCTAGTGCAGGGACAGAGAGAAAATTACCACCCCAGTGTATCAGGAGCTCATTTAGCTGTGATGGAAGACAGGGCAATTATATGAAATATTTTACTCTGTACTCCAGTTTTGAAGCACAGCCATGCTATAATATTCTTTCTATACCAACATGCTTCTGTCAACACTTTCTCACTCAGGTTGCCAGAATAAGTGGGTGCATTACCAGTGTAGTCAGTTCTGAATCCCTTGAAAGGGTTTATGCCCTCTGGATCAGAGGACAATCTGTGCTTTGATAATGTGATATTAACATTACTGCAGTTACAAAAAGAACTGCAGAAAATACTTTAACCACAATACCATCCTTCTTTTTCTTTGGGCTCCTTACAGTAGACACCGCCTTGTGCACCCCACTGTCGTGGGTCTCCAGCTCCTCTTTGTGGATGACAACAGTGGCTGCAGCAGAAACAGTGTGAGGATTTACAGCATTTTGCCTTAGCACCATTTCTGCTTGCCCCTCTGTCTAACACTGTTAGCAACCCAGAGGCTGTGTTCAGTGTTGAATTTAATCACAGATATGTATTTTAACTTCCATGCACTTTTTACACCTCCAGAGGGCCCAAATACTAAAGCTTTCTTCAGAAATTGTGTAAATTCCTTGTGTGCAGTTGGGAACAAAAATATCCCTTTGAGATATTTTTATCATTTGTAATTCTGCCTTTAAAAGAAATCCAGAAGAGGGAGAGTAACCATACACTCTGAGACTTGTGCATGCTCATGCCAAAAAAATAGTAGAAACTGGTTACACTAAGTAGCATGTATAAGTTTTACAGACCAACTACTGCTTATTCAAGCCATTTGGAGAATATTTATATATATCAAATGCATCTGCAATAATGAAGGATGTTTTGTACATTCATGACAAAAATAAAATGATGTATTTCTCAGACATATTCACAGTATAATTCCCGGTCACATTTATTCAGGTATCTTTTTTTTTTTTTGTCCTGAAAGTACAGAACAGTGCTTACTTTTGTTTTCACATATCATACTCTGTATGTACAGTTACTTAGGGTCTAGATTTCACCTGGTACTAACTCAATATTGCTAAACTCATTAGTTTCTGTCATGTGTAATTTTATATTCTGTTAAGAAACAGAATCTGAAATGAATATATGTGCAGAAGATTCAGAAATGGAAGTTTGTCTCAATTGAAAAGGTCAAGTACTTGTAAATCTTTGTCAGAACTGAAGCGGCACAAATGCACTGCAGTGTCAGTGGTCCAGAAACACAGTGCATTTCATGGCTCAGTAATGAGACGAAGGTCTTGAGTCTCGGCAGTGCAAAAAGCTGTAGCAGCTTGTAAAAATCATAGAATAAAAAAATATCCATAAACAACAATGTGACACACGATTCAGGTGTCCTGAGTAACAAATAAAAGTAAATCTACTTAATTAGGAGAATGTACTGAGGCATCGGAATATGAACTGGTAAAAGGTAAGCTGGCAAAAATACTCTGGAAAACCTGAAAAAGAGTAATTCAATTCCAATAATGGACAGATAGTTAACTACTGTCATCATCCCTACCTTATTACCCATACTCTGAGTATGTAATGAGGGCACATGTTCTTAATCTGTTTTATTTTTCTTGCAGATATTTTTAGATTTCTATTACAGATGTTCAAAATGGATGAAAATCAACACCATAGGTCTGTAATCGCCAAAAAAATTTTAGCTTCTGCAAGTAATACTGAAGTAGAGACCGTACAATTAAGTGATTTGTTCAAGACTGAAATGAAAGGAAAGAATGCTAGGGCAGGAACTTTTTTTTTGTGCTTAAATCAGTAGATTATCTTAGAGTATTTGAAACATAATTTCCCTTCATGAAATTAGCATTGTTGACATGGCATATCATTGTAGTAAGTGGTTTCTTATTACAGTTTCTATTCCATATTTATAAACAAACTGACAGGGCTCTTTTAAAATGATACCTACTAAGTGACACAAATATAGTTATATATTATTTTTTTTTTCAGCTGGTTAACAACTGACTGGAAACTAAGTGTTCCTCTTTTTGTGTAAATTTAAACTGTACAATTTTTGTTAATTGAACTACTGCAAATATTTCACATATTGAAATTTATATTTTTCTCTGAAATATCTGGCATTGGCCAGTGTCAGAAATCAACCAGATGAAACAATTGGTTTCATGGAATCATAGAAACATAGAACGGTTTGGGTTGGAAGGGAATTTAAGGATCATCTAGCTCTAACCCCCCTGCCCTGGACAGGGACACCTTCCACTAAATCATGTCACTAGAAGTGCCACCCAACCTGGACTTGAACACTCCCAGGGATGGGACATCCACAGCTTCTCTGGGCCACCTGTTCCAGTGCCCCACCACCCTCACAGTGAAGTTTGCCCTACTTATGCATAGTTATGCATTTTCGTTGTCAAAATTTGAGATGTTGAAACAACACAGAGACTGTATTTCTCAAATAAACATCTCGCATTTTGTTCACATTACACACAGAGCGCACAAAAAGTATGTAAAGATCCTAGCCTATGTCTTGAGAAGCAATGATACTCAGTAGCATTCCATCCATATCCTGGGCATTTTTAATGTGGTGAGGTTACAATGATCATACTGAAAACACAGAGCAGAATACCTACCAAATATGAAGACATGTGCTGACTAAACTGGTTTTCATTGAAAAGCCAGTTATTACATGGAGAAGCACTGAGAAAGGAAATACTCAGTTTCTGCATTTGTAGACAGTTTCAGTTTTGGAAGCATGAGAACTATTATAGTGTTTCTTCTGCTTCTTTCATTCTTCTGAACAATCAGATACCTCTTTTTCACACATCATTTTGTTCTTAACTACTGCTACACTTAGACTTAGCAAGTTTTTAGAGCTTAGTAGCTGCCCACTCAGATGATAACTGGTCCTGAGACAAATGCCTGAACCAGATGCCTGAAGTCCTCAAGCACTGCTTTTACATCCACCGTGCTGCTGAAGTTCTGCTTCTGGAACTGTCATAGTCTCAGGAATGAGGGTCTCCCTCACACCTATGGCAGATAAAGACTCAGAAGTAAGTTCTTTGATGATCAATCAAGCAATCATACCTTGGGATGAATGCTTGATTTTAAAATTCAGTCATAGAGATCTCTATCGACACAATACCGTGTCTTATTGTGACAGGTCCCTAAAATATTATTTTCAGATAGTAAAAAAAATTCTTGTCACTGACTAGAATGATGGTTTTTATTATAGCAGCAAATTAACTATATCAGACAAAAAAAAAAGCTGATGAAGGAGATGATAGAAAATATTCCTGTCAGGTAAGTTTTGCATCCAAGTTTTTATCTTTTATTAGTATTTTTTTTTTAATGGAATGTTTATGGTTTTGTTGTGTCAATGCTCAGGCCTCTTAGAAGGACAATTATCTTCATATGGGACAATTCTACAGTTAAAACATTCATTTAGGAAATGAAAGACTTCAAGCACATCAGGTATTGTGAATTCCAAAGTGCACTCAGACCTTCTTCCAACTCCGGATTTTTTTTTTTCACATTATACATTCAACATCTGTGAGATTAAATGCAATCCAGTAATCATGAGCAAATGATTTCCATAAATACTGATTATTTTCCTTCTTATTTTGCCTGATGCAAAATTAACTTCATAGTCTAGAAATAACCTGGATGTTTTTCTTTAAGGCCTGTATACTCACGAAACTGCAGACACCTACAGTCCTGCCGTTTCACTATTAAGTATTTTGCTCATATTGGCAGAGATGCCAAGTTTATAGTGCAGAAATTTAAAAATATCAGCCTTTGCCTTTTCTTAGCGTTATGCACTGCTCTTGACAACTGAAATATCACTTGTCTTATAACTTACACCTTCTTGAATAGTTAGGCTCCTATTTTAATGCTTCTCTAACTGATAGAATGTTAATAAGGGTTAATGTTCAAATGATGTGATCCATCAGTTGCAAAAAGGTAATTTTTTTCTAAATAATAAACTAATTGAAATTAATGGAACTATAGAAGTAATAGTAATACAATGTATTTGTGCAACAGTAGCTCCATTTATATTTTAGTCTTATGGTAAATTCACTTCATCTGTTTACATTCATTTGTCCTCCAAAATAATTGGCAGTGAAAATCTTTGCATATGAAGAAAGACCTTACCCATCGGCTCAAAACTATTAAATATTGCTACATTTTTAGTTATATAACTGTTCTAAACCAAATTTAACTTATCCCACCATCCTAGCATGTTCTTGTTAAGTTTAGGACAGCTTAACTCAAAAGAACATAGCATCATTGTTAATGTTCAGTGTTGCTAGGCAGCACTACCTTTCAGTGGTGCAGAAGGGTAGTCTGAAGAGGGGGCCTACCCCTTTTTAGGAAGGCTTTACAGCTACTATGATTAATGCCATTTAAGATACATGCATATGATTTTCAGTATAATCACTGCAAAAAATACAGAAGGATTATCTCACACCAGCTGTTCGGAGTTACACTAATCTACACAGGCTGCATATTTGATTTGAGTTACCTGAGCAGTACCTACTAGCATTATTACTATTATATTTGAATAATATTCAGGAGTGATAGACACCAACAAAGAGGAAGTCAGGCAAAAATGTCAGGAGGCTTGCATGGATGAACAAGCAATTCCTGGACCAACTGAAAAACAAAAAGGAAGCCTACAGAGGGTAGAAACAAGGACAGATAGCCTGGGAGGAGTACAGAGAAATTGTCCAAGCAGTCAGGGATCAGGTTAGGAAGGCTGAAGTCCTGATAGAATTAAATCTGGCCAGGGATGTCAAGGACAACAAGAAAAGCTTTTTTATCTATGTTGGGGACAAAAAGAAGACTAGGAAAAATGTAGACCCTCTCTGGAAGGAAATGGGAGACCTGATTACCCGGGACGTGGAGAAAGTTGAGGTACTCAATTACTTTTTGCCTCATTCCTGGCGAGGGGTCTAACCACATCACCCAAGTTGCAGAAGGCAAAAGCAGGGAATAGGAGAATGAAGAACTGCCCACTGTAGAAGAGCACGTTCTAGACCATCTAAGGAATCTGAAGGTGCACAAGTCCATGGGACCTGATGAGATGCATCCGCAGGTCCTGAGGTAAATGGCAGATGAAGTTGCTAAGCCGCTGTTCATCATATTTGAGAAGTCATGGCAGACTGGTGAGGTCCCCACTGACTGGAAAAGGGGAAAGAAGACCCAGGGAAATACAAGCTATTCAGTGGCCTGCAAGATCATGGAGCAGATCCTTTTGGAAACTGCGCTAAGGCATATGAAAAATAAGGAGGTGATTGGTGACAGCCAACAGCGCTTTACTAAGGGCAAATCATGCTTGACCAATTTGATGGCCTTCTATGATGGGGTTACAGTGTTGGTGGACAAGGGATGAGCAACTGATGCCATCTACCTGGACTTGTGCAAAGCATTTGACAGTCTTACATGACATCCTTGGCTCTAAACTGGAGAGACATGGATTTGATGGATTGACCACTCAGTGAATAAAGAACTGTCTGGATTGTCTTCTCAAAGAGTTACGGTCAATAACTCAACTTGAGATCAGTGATGAGTGGTGTTCCTCAGGAGTTGATACTGGGACTGGCCCTGTTCAACATCTTTGTCAGCGACATGGACAGTGGGATAGAGTGCACCCTCAGCAAGTTTGCCGATGACACCAAGCTGTGTGGTGCCGTCAACATGCTGGAGGGAAGGAATGCCATTCAGAGGGAGCTTGACAGGCTGGATATGTGGGTCTGTGCAAAACTCATGAAGTTCAACCAGGCCAAGTGCAAGGTCCTGCACATGGGTGGGGGCAATCCCAGGCACAAATACAGGCTGAGTGGAGAATGGATTGACAGTAACCCTGAGGAGAGGGGGCTGTTGGTTGATGAGAAGCATAAGCCAGCAATGTCTGCTTGCAGTGAGTCCAGAAGAGGGCCATGAAGATGATCAGAGGGCTGGAGCACCTCCCTTGTGAGAATAGACTGAGAAAGCTGGGATTGTTCAGCCTGGAGAGGTGAAGGCTCTGCCAAAACCTTATAGCAGCCTCCCTAAAGGAGGCCTGCAAGAGGAATGTAGTGACTGGACAAGGGATAATGGTTTTAAACTTGAAGAAGATAGGTTAAATTTGATATAAGGAAGAAATTATTTACTGTGAGCGAGGCACTGGAAGAGGTTGCCCAGAGAAGTTGTGGATGCCCCATCCCTGGAAGTGTTCAAGTCCGGGTTGAGTGGGGCTTTGAGTGACATGGTTTAGTGGAAGGTATCCAGTTGGAACTAGATGATCCTTAAATTCCTTTCCAAACCAAACAGTTCTATGGTTCTATGTGAAAAATGTTGACAGTACACTGATGTTATTAGTTATTACTAAAGATATCAAGGACTTTTTCAGCTTCTAGGGTTTTGCTAATTTGCCAGTGCAAGAAGTTGAAAGAGATATCATCAGTACAGTTGACCCAAACTGGCCGAAGAATGTATTCCATACCATAAACATGCTGCTCAGTATATAAGTGAGGGTTGGCCAGCTCTCTCATTCTTTCTCTCAATACTTTGGATTGTTCCAAGACCACTTTTGATTTTTGTTCATGACTGGTGTTCAGGACAGGCTGTATTGATCATGGAGTCATCAGGTAGTGAGAAATTGTACATTGTTCATTTTGTATATTATATTATTGTTATCATTATATGTATATATTATTATTATATTTTTCTTTCTTATACTACTAAACTGTCTTTATCTCAACACACAAATTTTCCTTTCTTTTCCATTCTCTCCACCATCCCCCCGGGGAGGGGGAGTGAGCAGCCGTGTGGTATTTGATTGCCAACTGAGGTTAAAAGATGGCATGCATCTACCATATAATTTATACTGTATGACTGTTTGCTACAGAAAACAAGCAGTGTCATAAACTGAATAAATTTTAGGAAGGGATTGGTTGTGCTTGTATGGAACGAGTTGTTAGAGTTACAGCTGTTGCTTTTTACTGCAGATACTAAAACTTGTGTTCCTCAGCTTAAATTCATGAACTAACTAGTAGTTAGACATAAATAAACTTATTCAACTAGGACATGCCCTAACATGTTACGTATCTTTGTCATAACAGATCAATGAAGTGTTTCACACCAGTGTGCTTGGGATTCTACTGTCATCCTCTAAAATATCTTGCCCTGTTCACTGTCAACAATTTTACTTCTCTGGGAGAAAGACAGCAAATTAAATTAGATCAAGCTTGATAATCTCTTGTTAATTGCATGTTAACAGTAACTGGAAAAAGAGGGTTACTGTTCGTAATTGCAGCATAAATATGACAGAATATTATGTTTCACTAAATCTAGGACACCTCAAAATTTTCTTGAGACTCCCAGGATACTACTCAGAAAAGCTCAGTTATGCCAATTATATTCCAAAATGCAGTGTTACAAGCCGAATTTCAGCCTTGAGTGGGGCAAAATTCCTGTTGACGGAAGGTTTTTTTTTTTTCCTTGCTGTCAACAGGTGTCCTTTTTCTCCATCCTTGCACTGAAAGAGTGGCTGATCGTTACACATCTATCTAGACTGAAGCTTAATCATCATGTTGTTGATGAACTTCTGCATTTCTCTTGGAATGGAAAACACACAATGTAACAAAAAATAATATATTTTAAGATTTCAGGAGGAAAATAACTTTACTAGGTGGGGGGGGTGGGGAGAAAGAGGTTATTTTAACCTCAGACATACTTTTTATCTTGGAAATTTGACACCTCTTTTTGCAGTGGAGAGTTAATGGCTGGAATTTCCAAAACGGTTCACCATCACCATGGCACTGCTTTTAAGTTAAACAATGAAAAGTTAACCATCTGAATTTGAAAATGCTGAAACATTGTATTTCAATTGAAAGTGCAAATATTTTGTCATTTTAAAATAATTTACTTTTACTGAGTTTTCTGTCCTTTTGTCACTGCTTCCATTTAAGTCTAGCATAGAGAGAAGTTGTGTAATGTAGAGCAAATATGCTTTGTGAACATATTTTTTACAATTTTTGTTATTCACTTCTCATTTTGTCACAAATTCCTTCTCATCAAATCTGAAGAGAAAAGCTATTCTTCTATCAGTTATACAAAAAATAACAAAGCGAAGCAATCCATGTAGATAGTTCACAAAAATCTTTTTACTCCACATGCAAAGGTATTTTAATGATAAAAAAAAAAGAGAGAAGGTGAAATCTAAAGCAAAGTGTAGTTTTTGTGTTCCATTCTCTTCCTAGCTAGTAGGAGCCATATGGAGATCACATGCTTATATTCATCTACAGTAAATTGGTGATAATATAATTGTTTTGTTCCCATTGTTGCTTTGCCAGTAATGCATGGCTTCTAAATTGTTAAAGGCTGAAATATTATCCTTGGGTACATTTGCAGATGTTGTGGTTTTGTTTAGTGAGGGGGGCCTAAGGTGGTAGAAAAATATCTAGCCAAATCTAGAAAAATATCTAGAAAATCTAGGAAAAAATAATATTGCTTAGAATGTATTCAGCATTCTTGAAAAATAGATCTAAAAGTGTTTTGGCATGCAACAAAAGCTTTACAATAGTTTTATACTCAGGTTAACTAAGATAAAAAGAGAGTGAGCAGTAGCAATGTTGGTTCTCCCAGATTCTGTCCTCCAATCTACTTGTGAATAAAAGCTTTGAAAAATGAAATCTAATTTTCTTAATTTTTTATATTTCAAAGTTATGTAGTTCACCTTCAATTAGAACATACACTGTCTGCCTATGAGCAGACCTGGCTTCAACACAGGAGTTATAATGAAGCATCCTTCACTGCCAGATATCCTGGAAATCTTAGACCATCTGGTTTCATAACACACTTGTAGCTGATTATCTGCTTAAGAATTAATTAGGAACACATGTTAACCGTTGTGATAGCAGAATTGTTGACATTTGTCTTATATGTCTTTTGAAAAGCAATCATTGTCCAAAAGAGATTCCAAAAGAGGATGAATTAATGAAATAAAAGTCAGCTTCCACTGGGATTAAGATACATTGTCTTTGTCCAAAAATGATACTTACAAGCATTATGTTGTAGTTTTCAGTGACTGAGGTATAAAAAATATTACATTCAAGAAGCTACTTCCTTCCTAGGTTATCTCTCCCCATCGTGTGAAAGGTAATGTATCTAAGTGCAACTGACACCATAGATAAGGAACAAAACCAAAAGAGCACAATGTAAAGTAGAAAACACAATGAGACTCATCTGCTTAGCATCGCTGAAATATATCTTTATTTCCTCAGCAGAGTTAGAGCTCTTTTCACTTTTTCACACAGAAGAAATGCCTGCAGCATTTATAGTTAAATAATTGTCCTTAGAAAAACACCAAACATGGAATATTCTAAAAATGGTATCTTCACTTAAAAGTTGCCTGTTCTTTCATACCATAATTTGTCTCTTTAAAACAAAGACTGAGGGTAGCTTATATGAGTACAAACAATAAATCATTCTGACAAAGTAGGTTGTTGGCCATCAACTGGGCTATCACAGCTGACCACTTGTACTCTCTGAGTCACTGAGAAATAAAATACCTAAGCATCTTAGACTATCATTAGATTGTTGTGGTTTTGGTTGTTTTTTTTTTTTTTGAGTATTTATAAAAATGTAGCTCAATTAGAATGAAGTGGAAACTGGAAGAAAAAAAAAATATTTAAACTATCTTTCCTCCAAAATTTGTTGTCAAAATATGAATACATTCAGTCATATGAATATTTTAAGAATAAGCCATTAATACAAAAAAAAAAATATTCTTATGTCTGATACTAACCTTACCCAACAGACAAAAGGCAACATGAAACACTAGAGTTTAAAATTCAAAGCAGCTTTCACTTCTACATATTGTTTGAGAAAAGGGTTTTTTCCTAATAGTGTTTTGCATTCTAGTGTTTTGCATTTCAGTTTCTTTAGTCCACAATAAAATGGTCATTATAATTTAATTCAATAGGGATTAAACACTATAAATTTGTGATTAGGTAGTTGACACAAGTGAAAGGGCTTTATAAACTCCAAATAGGCTTAAAAGAGCAACTGCTTACTAATTTATTCTTTCCAAACTGTAAGTCTCATCGTACAATATTAAGCCTAAAGGCTACCTGGTAACTTATCTTTGCAAAGCTTGATAATTTCTGCAAAATTGTGATCGCTGTGGAATTTTTGGTTTTGTGCACTGTGCTGAAGTGCTGATTTTTTTTCCCAGAGCAGCCTCGGGGATAACTAAATTACTATTTTACTGTTTACACAATTCTCTCTCCTACCCTCTTCTCATTTTCTTGGGCACAGTGTTAGTGCTTGACACCACTTTAATGTCATTTAAACCTGACTGAGAAACATTGAATGCTACAACTCACAGCGAAAATTTTGGCTACTTTTGACACGAGTTACAAAGAAGAATGCTAACCTTTTCTAGTAGCCTTACATAGAGGATAACACAAAATGCAAGACAACAGAAAATCTGCTTTTTGCAGAATTTTTAATTAATCCTAAATTGTGATTCCAACTTAAGTAGTATTTACAACTCTGAAGGTTAAACCTAGTCTATAAAGAAATTTTCAACCAGTGTAATTATTAGTCAAGGGCCAGAGAAAACAAAGGAAAGATCACAATAACATACATTCACACACACACACACAGAGAAGTTAATATTTCTTTATGAATTCAGTAGGGATTTATACATTTAAATAAGCTATATTAGCTCATTAGTTGTATGAATTATATCAGCCTCAGTTACATCAGTCTAAATATGCTTAATTTCCCTACTCAAACCAGAATAATTAGAGTAATAGAAAACATTCTATCAAATCCTTCACAATGCCTAATCTTTGTTTAACAATAGAAAGTTGTCACACTTTCTTAATCATGTTACTATAGATAAAGCTATGCAATTCTCCAAGTATTGACTTCAGCTGTAATGTGCAGCAAGCTTTAAATTACCAAAATCTACATTAATTAATTTTATAAGGTAAGGAATAAATTCTGATCTGGTCGAATATAATAGACACTTATAAACACGAAAATAACTAAATACGATGTAGACAGATGGAGACATAGATCCATCTGTCAAAGATATACAGGAACACCTGCATTAATAGTGTTGCCACCAGGAAAAAAAAAAAAAAATTATTCACTTAAGCAAGTCTGATGTAATATAGGCATGCACAGTAGCTGGTATAAAAAGGATTTGCCATTTTAAATGGACCTATGAATGACCATTAGTACTAAATGTCTTTTTTTTTTCTGATATACCGAACCAATTAGCTATGTTGTCTTCAGAAAGAAAAGTAGCATTGTCATGTAGTATATGTCAAGGATTCAATTTAAAAGAGTCTCTCCATCTAGTTTATCACAACAAAGTATTAATATTTTTCCCTGAAAAAGCTAGAGAGAACATGAAAAAAAAATTGTGATTGAGTTACACTTAAGACCTCGTAAATATAAGTTCACTATTGTAAATTGATTTATCTTCCACCAGCTTCCATCAAGTGAGTGTATTTTAATCTGCAGTGTAGATGAAGGCATTTCTTTCCTTTTGACTGCTATGATAATGATTATAGTTGGAAGATGCTATAATTATAAAGATTAATTACTAGTCAGAGCAATAGAAGCACATATCTTACATTAGCGATGTGTCAGATTCCAAGACTGAAGCTTTCAAATAGAGAAACGAAATTAGAAAATCACAGTGCTTTATAGGTCAGGCAAGTATATGAAAATGTATTTTTTTTGTCATTAGGAAGCTTTTGTGCTGATATGTAAAAATGGTAATGAGTCTTCTTCCTCTTCATCAGAACATCTTTTTAAGTGTGCAAAAACTCTTTAAGTGTTAATTAGGTAAGAACCCATCAAAAATCAAATTAGGAACAATCAACACTCATTGTCACTACTAAGGAAAAATAAAGGAAGGAAATACATTTGACAGCATGCAGGCTTTTACTGGGGTATTTTACTTGAAATAAGTGCACATCAAACTACTTTACTGTGCAAGAATTAAAAAATATCAAATTATAAATGTTCTTTATATAAATTAATGCTTATTCAAGCAGAGACCAGAAGTTCTTATGAAGAATAGCTAAAGATATGCTATGCTGTATGTCATAGTTACTAGAAACAAAAATTTCCTGAGTAAGCTAAAACTCTAGGCAATATTGTGCACGTATAGAAATCACTAGTCACAGATCAGGTGTGTACGTGTAGGGGGAGTTTGAGCATGTTTTTCCTGTTCTTTGTTAATATGAACACAATAGATTTTGACTGAATAGTGAAAATATGTTGCATTTCTGTTGTTTTTTTCTTAAAGTTCTTTGCAAACAAATGTATTGCCTATCAAAATACTTGCTTTATAAACTCAACAGGCATATACACCAACAAACTGGCTTCTGTATGTCCTCTGTTGGTAGTAATTTATTCACATTTGTGTATGCTTCTTTGCTACCTGGGAAGATGAGCAAAGTGATTTCCAGAAGTCATGAAACTGTCATGAGGTACAAGAACACTTAATTTCTTACAAAAACTGATTTCCAAGCCAGAAATTATATTCTTCATTATTTAAGATATCTTCTTATAAGGATTTAGCAATGAGAGATGACAAGGGAACTTGATGATAAAATACAATGCTGGTAAGAGATTTTCATATCATAGAAGGTTCTGTAGCAAGAAAAAACACAGAAGACAACAGCAAAGAGCCAGGCAGATTATGACTGATATAAACAGTTAATAATTTAATACATGGTCCTGTTACAGTTCTTATGTCAGTGACCCTCAGTAACATTTCCCTGTTTATGATTTTATTTTCTCTTCTAGTTATCTTCCATTTTCTTTGCCACTTTTTGGGTTGATATTGACTTAAATAGCTGTTCAAATAATTAGCACTATTAAGAAACTACAGAATATTTAACTCTGAAAACTGTATTATGTTAGAAGCTGTTCTATTTTATCAAGAAATGCATTTACACCTCCTGTGTATTTTACAGAACCATATGTCCTGTAAAGCACACATTTAGCACTTGATAGCTTTCATCTCCAGGGCTGTAGCCAGCCTGAAGTTTCCAGAAATCTTTCTTCAAGTTCTTGTGTTTTCCAAATGTAATCAGGTCATCAAAATTAATTAACATCTATAGAAATGTCATGTCTTCTACAATTTTCTTAAGGAACTACTGAAGTGTTGAAGGTGTTTTAAACCTACCTTCAGATAAGCAGTCAAACAACTCCAAAGGACAGATGAAAGCTGCCTACATTTTATAATCTTTTCCCAGGAGTTCTAGCCATACTCACTTCAAAGTCCCAGAACTGGAACTGGAAATCATTCATTCTCTAACTGAAATAACAAGCAGATCAAGGAATCTTCTGCATGTAGCATGGCATCCTCTACCAGTATACATTTATTTAAGGTCAAGTATTTATACAGAAGTTGATGAAAATGTTAGAATTCCTGCTTCCTGAGAAGTTCAAATAAAAAGTTCTATTTCAATATGAAATACAGGAATTTGAAGTACCTCATCAAAAACAAATATAATCCTTTCTCCCAACCTCTACCATCACAAATTTCATATTAAATGAAGCAGATACTACTGTAGCTTCTATCTCTTCTTAAAGGCTAAGTTTAACAGTGACAGCTGAGTGTCATTGCATCAAAATCCTCGGAGTTTGCAAACAAGACAAATTTCCCTGCTAAAAGCACCTCTGAAGACAACTGTAAATTTGTCGTTCTTCAAGGCGTTGAGGGGAAGCTGAGCAATTAAATATAGTCTCAATCACTTGCCCCCACACCCACGTCTTTTTAACAATGAGAAAATAAATAAGAATGATATGAGATTTCTTATGAAGCATAGTTAACCTCTTTAATTGTTAATGTGCTGAATTAGATAAACTGCTTAGATGCTACAGTTTTTAATTTATAATAATTTCCGTTATGAAGACAAGAAATTTGCGTCAGATAAATATGGGAGTAGGATCAGCAAACTGGAGAAAGGGATCAAGATGCTTCATTTTAGAACAGCTAATGCAGTCTAAAAAAAATTTAATACTCTTCATCCTTTCATATAATGTTTCAGTACAATCCGAAATATAGATTCCAAGGCTTAGGATAAGAGTAGATTGAGTATGTTAGGTTATTGTCGTGCTGTATGTTCCAGAAGACATTTATTCTACTTTTGCTAAATGAATTTCTACTGAGTCTAAAAAGGCACTCTTACATTTTGTGTTCATATAGGAGCCCAAAGAGCAGAAGACTGAATTTTCAAAGATTAGAAAAAAAAAAGGCTTGTTTGTATTTTAGACAAACCCAAACTACCACAGGAATCTCCTGCACTAGGTTTTCAATAATCGCTTGACATCAGCATGTGTTTTTTTGTAAAGCTGTACTATATATATCCAGTTTTAGTATTTCTCAGGGGGAATCAATTTCTTGCTTCAGTTTGTGAGTTTGTATAGAAGAAATTTGTCTGAATGGATACAAAAAGTTGTAAATCAGTTGAGTTTTGACAAAGCAAAAGGTTCAAATTACATTGTGTCTATGTGTATATTAAATCATCAGAGCTAGAAATAGTTCTGTGTCAGCTATCAAGGTCCATTCTGAAATTTAGACAATTCCAGCAGAACCATTTTATTGCACAATCTAAATTCAAAACATGTTTGCAGTGAGCCTGTGGGGGAAGGGACACATGCATTCACACAGTATAAAATATACTTATGTTTTCTTCTGTCCTTTAAAATAAGGACTCCTCAGTACTTTAAAAATTCAGGTAGTTTGACTTTCAGAATGATCTCTGTAATATTTATGATGTCAGACACAACTCTGTCAAGATACATCTGTGTTACATTAAATATATTTAATTTACCTGAAACAAACTGATACTAATGAAAAAAAAAAAATTGAAGTGTCAAAAGTCCATTAAAATTTTCAAAAGAAAGATTATCATATTCCTTACTTGGGGAACTCAGTGAGCCCTGTGAAGGTCCTTATAGGGACAGCGAACACTGGAGATATTCTTGTTAGAATGGTGCAAAAACCTACAGTAGTATTAAATTTGCTGCTGAACCAGCCCTTACTTTTTTTTTTTTCCAGAATCTGTGCTTTTCTGGAGAAGTTTTTTTTTTTTTTTTTTTTTTTTGTTGGTTTTAGAAGGGTTTTTTTTTTTTTGTCTGTACCTTACCAGGTATGGGCAAAACTTTTCCCTAACTTTCACACAAAGGTTTGGGCACAGTTACCCATCCCCCTGTCACCTAAATTCTAGATAGCCTTAACACATTGAGTAGAAGTATATGAAGAAAGAAGAAGCTGCATATTCAGAAAGCAAATCACCATTGAACCACCATCACCATATCCGTACTCTGCTCTCATTCTTACAGCTCATCCCATTGTACTTCTAGTTTTTATCTCCAAGACAACCAGCACAGTTGGTTGACATAGTTATAAAATCTAACAGGAATCATCAGGGTGAAAGATTTCAGTTCACTGTCTTTTCAGGCAACCAGGTCACACAATCTGATTTTAAGCATATTAAGATTTAGGAAGGAAAAAACACTCTTGATTCTTAATCAGTGGATTTTTACTGTCCCGACTGCCTGGACAAAACATCAAGATAACCTACCAACAAAGCTGTGTTTTCTAAAACACTATGCATTCTAACTGTTAAAAGAAAAAAAAAAATTATTGTTTTTCATTTTGATGGGTTGACCTGGGCTGGACACAAAGTGTCCACCAAGCTACTTTATCACTCCCTCTGCTTAACTGGACAGGGGAGAAAAAATATTACAAAAGGCTCATGGGTCAAGACAAGGACAGGGAGATCACTCAGCAATTACCATGAAGAGCCCAACAGACACAACTTGAGTAAACAAATTTAATTTCTTGCCAAAAAGTTAGAGTAGGGTAATGAGAAACAAAAACAAATATCAAAAAAAATTTCCTCCCACCCCTCCCTTCTTCCCAGCCTCAGCTTCACTCCTGGTTTCACTGTCTCCTCCCCTCTAGTGGTACAGGGGGGACAGAGAATTGGGGATGTGATCAGTTCATCACATATTGTTTCTGCTGCTCTTTCGTACTCACACTCTTCCCCTGCTCCAGTGTGAGGTCCCACTCACAGCAGACAGTGCTCCACAAACTTCTCCAGTCTGAGTCCCTCCCATGGGCTGCAGTTCTTCATTAACTGCTCCAGTGTTGGCTCTTTCCATGGGATGCAGTCCTTCAGGAAGAGACTGCTCCAGCGTGGGTCCCCTACAAGGTCACAAGTCCTACCAGCAAACTTGCTCTGGCGTTGGCTCCTCTCTCCATGGGAGGACATGTCCTGTTGGAGCCTGTTCCAGCATGGGATCTCCAGAGGGTCACAGTCTCCTTCAGGAATCCACCTGCTCTTGTGGGGTCCTCCATGGGCTGCAGGGAAACAGACTGCTTCACTGTGGTCTTCACCATGGGCTGCAGGGGAATCTCTGGTCCAGCACCTGGAGTACCTCCTCCCCTCCTTCTTCAGTGACCTTGGAGTCTGCAGAGTGGTTTCTCTCACATATTCTCAGTCCTCTCTTCTGGCTGCTGTTGTGCAGCAGTTTTTCCCTTTCTTAAATAAGTTATCACAGAGGTGCTACAACAGTTGCTGACTGGCTCAGCTTTGGCCAGCTGTAGATCAATCTTAGATTTGGCTCTGTCGGATGTAGGGGAAGCTTCTGGCATCTTCTTACAGAAGCACCCCTGTAACCCCCTCCCCCGCTAGCAATACCTTCCCATGCAAGATTTTTGTGTATAGACACAATTGCCATCACAGCTGCAGAAGACAGTCATTTGCTGGATGCAGATACTTATTAACCTGATAGAAAAAGCTAATGGGAGTGAAAAATTAGTTACACTTTAAACTCCTTCAGGGAAAGACATTTGAGCATAAGCGATTCAAGAAATACTGTTCTCATATAGACATAAATTGAGTTAAGTTTGTCAATTAAACAGGCAAACTGTGCCTCGAAGAACTTGAACAAAGAGAAACTAAATCAGGTCCACTGAAATGTCCTCATCAGCCTCCCTAAGTAGATGAATAGAGTAATTAATTTCATTTTATCTATAGCCTTTGTTAAGAATTATCTATTATTACATTGTGCACTACCCATAAAACTGATCTAACAAATTCATTTATTTCAAGCCTTTCACTTTTCTCTGATCAGAAGGTGTAGCGTTATGAGTAAGGTGAGAGATCATCCTCTGCACTTTCCACTCTGATCGCCCAATCTCAAAGAACATTTATCTGTTGTTACTCTTATATTGACATATTGTAGTTACAACTTCCAAAAAAGCTCTTATCTGAGGTAACGGACAGTGGATTTTTAGGAACTTCCTAAGCCCTTGTGATAGTTATACCATAGCAGAATGATTGTCTTTTAGAAGCTGAAATAAAATTCAGACTTCCACTACAGAAGCCCAAGCATGAGTTTCAGAGTAGGACAAATTGCACTGAGAGGTCCTCAGTGGATTGACACATCTATATTGCACAGTATTGTAAAATGTTATAGAAGATTTCTGCACAGCCTGCTTGAAACAAGAGCGTTCATGAATGTTGGTTTTCATTTTCACATGTCTCTTTTGAGAGAACTGTTACGTACAGTAGCAGAGATAGACTGACTGAGTGATTACTCCTTTAAAAATAAGTATGCTGACTTACACTGCTGGCACAAAAAATTGAAGCCTCTTCAGTAAAGAAGCAAAAATCCCTTGAGGCCTTTCAGTGCTTAGAAAAAGTCAACATGCAGTGTAAAGCTGATACTTCCTCACATCAGATTCTACCCTTGGTCTTTTTTTTTTTTTTCAACATAACTAAATACCTGTGTTCCAAATGTAATCAATTATTTTATTATATCAGCCATTGACTACACTCAGGTGTTATCAGCTCTTTGTAAAGAAGCTTGCAAGAGGAAGATATAGACTTCTGAGGAAATAGAGAAGATGTCAAGCATACACTGTGTCTTGGACATATGTGCTCGTCTATAAACAAGTGGTACCTCTACCATGTGTGAAGCTTTTAAAATTCTTTACACTGGCACAAAAACCAATAGATATCATGAAAGGTTATTTTTTTTTCTGGACCTGGAGAGAAGTAGAGTCTGACTTCTGGAAGTTAAAGTTTTAAAAAGGTTTGCAAATTCTAATCAAAACTTTCTACACTTGTGGAAACTGACATTTCCCAACATCACTTCTGATCATGTTGACATTGAAGCCATCTTGAAATGAATGCAACAATTAACATTGCTTTAATCACTATTATAAACCTCCTGAGAGAAGTCACTGCAACAAAATTGGCATATTAAATATATGAAAAAATAATTGCAGGTGCACCTAAACATGATTAATGATCAGACAACAGCTTCCACAAGAAAAGAATATTAAATAATTTTGCACTGTTGCCAGAGCCAAGATTGTTAACACATTGGCTCATTCGTTTGCATAGACCATAGGACAAGAGGACAGAGAATCTTTACAGACAATGAGCACTATTTGCACATTGTTTTGTAAAATTTTCCACAAAGTTTTGTAAACTTTGCTGGATAACAAAATATATGCAATGATACAGCATGATAGGGAGCATCTGAGACTCTGTGAGGTGGCTTCCATATGAATTTTAATATACTATACAATTTGCTTTATGGAAATAAAGATCTGGCAGACTTTGGTTGGAAATTGTGTTGTAGATAATGGCATCTGCTGTCTTCAAGTCTGAAGATGGTGTTGAAAACTTGTTATTTTGAGGCCCGGAGTTAACTATCTGCCTGCTTATCTTGTAGCAGGTTTTTCTCCATAAAATGATGCGTCACAAAGAAAAATCAAACTTTTCTGGAAAAAAGGAAAAGATAAACCATAAAAAGTTATAAAGTTCAATATTTTTTTTACATCTTTAGAGTTGTTTATAGAAGGAAAGACAGAAATTGTTGTTATCATCATCTTGAAAAATATTTGAAACAAAACCAAAACATCTATACGAAGTTATGCCTTCAGCTCCTACTTTTTGTAGCTCATGAGGAATTAGTTACCAGATATACATTTATTTTATAATTCTGTAAAACAATTTTTATAGAATATTCAGTAAGTTCAGTATGTGCTCAGTTTCAATATACTTAGCAATAGTGTGATACCGCACTGTGCTTTTTTTCAGACATGATTCCAAAATACTTATGAAATTCCTTAGGTAGATGTAACTTTTAATTAACATCAGCATGTGGAAAACTCATCATGGTATACGATAAATTCTTTGTGTGTCTATCACTAATGGTATATAGGTCAGTTTTACAACTGAGAATTATTGTATATCCTTATGTTGTTAAAGCTGAATACCAAAAACTTCCTATTAAGCCAAGGGAGCCAACATGCCAGCACTATTTCCAACTTCTCTATTTTAATGTCTCAGTGGGGAGCAGCTCACTTAGACAATCTAATTCCTTAATGTAACAGTGAAGTTCATAGAATCATAGAATCATAGAATGGTTAGAGTTGGAAGGGACCTTCAAAGGTCATCTAGCCCAACCCCCCTGCAAGAAGCAGGGACCTCCCTGACTAGATCAGGTTGCTCAGAGCCCCATCCAGCCTGACCTTGAACGTTTCCAGGGATGGGGCATCCACCACCTCTCTGGGCAACCTGTTCCAGT